>OZ010636.1:14632617-15010316 GCA_963932165.1 Pimpla rufipes
TCCTTAGCGACGGAATATCGTCGTTTAAGTGTATTCAAAGAGAAGGGTGGTTTTATATCCCCGAAAAATTATATTGTGGGCGAAACTGTTGACGACAAACTGGTTGATGGAAAAATCACTAAAGAAACAACTTCATTGTTCGCACAGTTCATTCCATTGCGACAAACGCTGCTCTCCTTTTTCAGTCTACCAAGAGTTCTGGATAGTGTTCTCGATTATATGACACTCCTGTCGACACAACCTGGGGTTCTGTCTAATTTTATTCAGGGTGAACTGTGGCAAGACAAATTGAAACGTAATTTCGGTGGAAAAATTGTAATTCCATTATTTATTTACTACGACGACTTTGAAGTCAACAATCCGCTGGGCAGCCACGCTGGCATTCAAAAATTAGGAGGCGTTTATTGCACAATACCATGTCTCCCACCCGAATTTAGATCGACATTGGAAAATATTTTCCTCGTCTCGCTTTTTCATTCTGACGATCGAAAAGCTTTCGGAAATGACAGTATTTTTCGAATCCTTGTTGACGAAATTAATTATTTACAAGAGCACGGTATAACTTTTAAGTCGGGTGGCGTAGACAAGACAATTTTCTTTGCCCTAGGATTGGTGACTGGTGATAATCTGGGAATCAATTCAGCGTTTGACCTGGTGGAAAGCTTTAGAGGAGCCCATTTTTGTCGTTTTTGTCTACTTCCCGGCAAAGACACTGCAAAATGCGTGAGGGAAAGGGAAGATCAATTGCGGAGTGTTGATAAATACGAAAATGACCTCGCACAGGGTTTGTCATCTAGTGGTGTAAAGCGACGATCCGTCTGGAACGAAGTAAATTTCTTTCATATTTATGAAAACTTCTATGTAGATCCGTTACACGATCTGTCTGAAGGGGTCTTAAAATATGGAATGGGTCATATCATACATCACTACGTTTTTGACGCAAAGGAAAAACTACCACTGGAAATATTAAATGATAGAATGCGTACCTTTAACTACACAGCTAGCAATATAACGAACAAGCCACCGTTGTTACGTTATAAAGAAATCAAGGACAAAAAACTGTCAATGACCGGTAGCGAGATGGTGAATTTCGTCTATATCTTCCCTTTCCTCATCGGTGATTACGTTGAGCAGGATGAAGTATGGGAGTTTTACCTGACACTCAGACGTATATACGATATTGTAGCCGCGAAAGATATTCAAACAGATTGCTACATCCTGCTCGAAGATTACGTTACCGAACATCACCGATTGTATCTCAAATTATTTAACGACAATCTGAAAGCCACTCATCATAATATGACACATTACGCGAGGATCATGAGAAAATCGGGACCAATATTAGCGTTAACGACGATAAGAAGCGAATCGAAAAACAGGGAGTTTAAGCAAAGTGCCAAAGCGACCTATTCTCGTCGCAATATAACACGCACACTCGCTCTGAAAGAATCGTTCCGAATATTCTATAGGCAATTATGTGGGCGAGGCATCGTCCCGAAATTTGAATTAGGGCCCGCTAGTATTCCAGACCGCGTGTGGCGCGAGGATGTTGGTAAAGCATTGCCTCTCGATTTTAGAAGTGCTTGCATCGAAGTCCCGTGGGTCGACGCCAAAGGCATTTTATATAGAATGAATACGTGTGTGATTTTAAATCTAGATTCCGATGATCTCCCAGTTTTCGGGGTCATTGTTACGATTTTATGTGATGAGAAAGAAAATGTAATACTACAATGCGACGTGTGCGAAAATATGGGCTTCAATGAAAAATTCCATGCCTACGACATAGAAATAACGAACAAATTGGAGTTCTGGAAACTTGACAAATTGTTAACGCCGTTTCCGTGCATCATGCACCGAATGGGAAATGGCAAACTTTTCGCTGCCCTGAAGGCTGCGATTTAAATGTTAATGTTTAATATATAAGTAAAAAATGTAGATATTTATTAGTTTAATTCTCTGCCGCAACCCGTAATATGTCGTATGAGCATGCATTTATTCGAATAAATGGAAAGTAATGAAAAAAACATGGTGTTAAAGTCAATTTGTTATTCTTGCTACGAAAATTGGTTGTTCCTGTCAAGTAGATTAGTGGTTCCCACTACAAAACTTTTTCGATCCAGCTAAGTGGATTGGTGGATCCAGTCAAGTTGATTGGTTGTTCCAACTAAGAAAGTTGGTTGATGCAGCCCAGTGGATTGGTTGTTCCAGCTAAAAAAATTGGTTGTTCCAACTAAGAAAGTTGGTTGATGCAGCCAAGTGGATTGGTTGTTCCAGCTAAAAAAATTGGTTGTTCCAGCTAAGAAAATTGGTTGATCCAGCCAAAAAACTTGATTATCCTAGCCAAGTAAATTAGTTACCCCAGCCAAGTATATTGGTTAAACCGACCCAGTGAAATAGTTGCATCAACCAAGTATATTGGTTATTCCAATTATCCAATCGTGGTTAGCCCGACCAATGACTTGGTTGCTGCAACTAATCTAATCTTACCAAGTTCCCTTGGGTGATGCGACCAGAAAATCGTCTGGCGCATATATAACCAAGGCAATTGGTTGTATGTAACTAATTTTTTTGTTACACCAACCAAGTCGTTTTTTCCGTGCATTGCGTAGTTTTACCAAATAAGCAACCAATAAATTTTCACTAAGTAATCAATCAATCAATTTGTACCAAATAATCAACCAATCAATTTTTACCAAATAATAAACTAATCAATCAAATAATCAGTCTTTGCCGTCTGTGATTCTCGCTGTTGGGGAATTTCCACGTTTTTCCCGCAGACCCTCACAACCTGAGCTCGCAGCCTTTTCCCAAGTGCGTCCTACCCAAACCCACAGCATTGGGTTTCAAATGCCCTCGGGGTCCTCCGCATCGTCGGATCACCGAAACCCGGAAGCAATCCAGACTGGGTTGCGCGCACATACCGCACCGGATATCGATTGACCACCGGAGATATCGTTTGTGCGTCAATCAAGGCTCGCGTTGCGCCGCGGGGATCTTCCACAAAGCAGACTCTAACCCCGGGCGTATTATATACTATAAATACACGTTGCGCAATTCTAACCCTCAGCCGTTTTCCAAAACTGAGCATAATGAGCTGCTACCTTTTTTTTCTTCCTTCACCATTGCGCAACGGGTCCAGGGCGGAGACGGGTCGCGTGGCTGCGGTACATCTGCCTCTCGTGCCATCCCGACACGCGTCTTGTTCTCGTATTCAAGTACCACATTTTCTTCAATCAGACACGCGGGACACATTGAAGTGGATCTCTCATGCTCTTATGCAACGCCCCCTCAGACGATGGAAAACGTCCACGTGGGACGTCAAGATTTTTCATTGGAAACATCCGCAAATGTTTCACAGCAGCTGCCGAGTGATCGCAGTTTCTCGTCTCTGCGGAAAAATGGAAAATCCGTTCACGATGACCGCACGAAAAACCCTTTTTCGTCCCGAAAAATGTGGGTATTATTGCGCGATCCGGGTGCGATCGCATCTGCTCCGCCCTCGTGCACGCGCTACGCAACGACGATCCCTTTCAGCGCCGCACATTATGTGAAAGTTTGTCGCGCGCACAAGCAGCGGCTTCTGCATGACAATGGACGTTTGTGAATTTTCCATCTGCTGAGGATTTTGCTTTTACGCAAAACGCGCGCGAGCCGAGTGAGCGGGAGAGACACGTGAAAGGGGTTTTCTGGGTTGAAAACCCTTTCACACGTCTCTCGGTCTGGATTCAATGAATAAGACATATTTTTAGGGCAGAAATCGTGGTCCTTGCCAGCTGCGTTTCCACTCCCTTTCGCAAATTGTTTCACTTGCAGAATATTATTTTACCTACTCGTCATAGTCTCCGTCTCGTGAGATTTAAAATTTAAATGTTTCGCGTGGTTTTCACGGCGAGCAAAAATTTCGGAATGGCGACGAGACAGGACAACAGGTGCCTCCTTCGCGGTCCTGCGATGCCCGCAGGGCTCTCCCTGCGGGAGGACCTCACCGATATTTACGAAACTGCGGAGGCGTCGCGACCTCCGAGCGTCGGGTTTCGCCGGTGGTAAGAGAGGCCGAGCCCTGGCGATTAGTTTCCGACCGAAACTCCTAACCCGCAGGCTCGAAAACTTTCTCCGGGAGTCTCGGCGCCGGAAAATTGCTCGTGGTTTTTGTATGGAACGCGGGACACGACGACTTATCGGGGATTTAGTCGGATCTCGAGCTCTCGATTTCTTTTGCATCGAATATTTGACCCCGATTTATATTTTACGTTATTCTCCAAGTTTTTCAAATATTAACATTTTTGCGCATAAAAAAACGTCCTGAAAATTCTGTTCTTCAAAATAAAATTAAAGATGCTAAAATGCCGAATAAAAATTGTTTCATGCTAAACAAACTCAAAGCTTTATTTGTTTCAACAGTATTAATAATAGCAATCGTAATAATAATCCAGCGATCAAAATTCAAAATATCTTAATTTTTATATTTATAAACAACGCCCCGAGAACTTCTTTACTTTACGAAATATCAAAATAAAAAATGCTAAAATGTTAAATGCAAGTAATTTGATACTGAACAAAATCAAAGTTTGATCATTTTAATAATAATAATCCAGTGATAAAAATACCAATAAAATGTTCAAGATATATGGAACCTACATATTTTCTCCGGCCATTCCGGGCCGCAAACCCGCCACGTAACACTTTATTTAACAAGAGTGAACTATGTATCCTGCGCTCAGCGATCGAGCGCACCTGGATGCCGGTTGAAAGGATTACGAGGATATATCGTGTGTGGCTGCGCCACTTCGCGTTACATATCCGCATCTGTCGAATCGACGGATCTCCACCCGCGCCGCGCGGCTCGCACGGTCATCCGGCGAAAAAGGGTTTTTGCGTAAACAGCAGCTGTTAAAATTTTCACGGAAACGCGTGGTGTGTCTGCACTATATAACTATTGCCATGTGCGCTGCTCGGGGGACCCGGCACACCGGCGCACCGGCCCCCGCGAAAGGGGTTGACCTGTTGCAGCTGCCGTGAGCCGTGATGCAACCTCCCCCGCGCTCGCGTCGGGATATACGTGACGCGCGCGCTCAGGTAGACCGGGAGGATACACCGCGGCTCGACGCTCGAGAAGCGAAAACGTTGCAATTTTTGCCTTGTGACCCTGGAAAAAAAATATCTTCAGAAGAAAAAAGAAAAGAAAAAGAAAAAGTCTCCTCAGGAAAAACAGGGGAATATGAAATTTTGAAAACAATAAAAAAATAAGAATAACGCTATTCTCGAAGGAGGAAAGAATGAAAAGATCCAAGTTAAAAAATAAAAAAATGCTATGCTTGGGAGAAAAACAGGGTAGATAAAATGAAATTAAAGAATCAACCAATTCGAGTTCCTCTTCGTCCTCGAGGAGGACGTCGAGGAGGACATTGAGGAAGGAGGCCACGGGGGCCCGAACCGCGAGTCGAGCCCTCGCCATTAATCTTGCCGGCTCAAACTTCCGGCTCCTCGCGGCCGAGAATCGGCGCACCGAGGCGGTCGAGGCAGTAGGCGAAGGAGGAAGGAGAACGAGGACGAAGAAAGCGAGCGTCTGGAAATACGGGAGGGAGGTAGGGGGGGGGGGGGGGGCGTTTATACGGTTACGGCGAGGACGCGGTTCCCGGGGCACTTGGCTCGCGCCCAGAAATAAACCCGTCCACCTCGTGATCCGGTGAGACACGATGCGCGCGGCAGCGACGATGGTAATCGACTTGTTTTCGTTGGATCCAAGCGGGAAAAACGTCACGACGACGAAATGTTCGCTGCGGGCGAAAAGTAGCTTTCCGGGACTGCGAACCTCTCCTCCCTCATACTCGAGAGGAGGACTTCAAGGTATGAGAATTTCGAGGACATGAGAAACGAGAGCGATTTCCATTTGCAGTGAATTTGGGCGCCGCGGAAAAATGCCAGTTACGGAAAAATATCCAGAATTACCAGAGAAATTATTTTCATTATTTCCGACAGTCACCAAAATTTGGCAAATTTACGGCTTTTTTACATTTAGAGGCGACGAAAATAATCGTCATATTTACTTTTTCTTTAAAAACAAAATTATGTTGGAAGAACCAATTTTTTGTTGTCGCTAAATTAACAATAGCTTCTTATTAATTTACCTTTTCTTAGCCTTTAATGAAAACTTTCGTTAAAAAATTAAAAAAATGACAGTTTACATATCGTCGACGCTGCGAACCACGTTGCAACATTAAATTGCAACTCTGACATCAGGCCTAAGTCCTCTTTTAAAAAGGAAATGACACATTGAAAGTCGAATATATCGAAATACTGAAGCCACTCTTCAAGCTGTCTGATTGGTCAGCAGCGGCTGCGATATAAAATCGATTTCGAACTGTCATGGCCGCTGCAGAGTTATGTGTCGCTCGCGTTTTGAATGGCTGTATTGGTCACGAGAACAGATAAACGAAAATCAAGGAGTGCGAGCGAAGCGAGCACGTTGTAGCTGTATGTTGTATGTATAGTCCACATGTTGAGCGGTTGCCGCGTTGCAATCTCGCGCGCTCCGCTTGTTTGCCGTGTCCCCTTCTCGCCCTTCACGCCCTCCCAGAACACGGAAAAAACGACTTGGTTGGTGTAACAAAAAAATTAGTTACATACAACCAATTGCCTTGGTTATATATGCGCCAGACGATTTTCTGGTCGCATCACCCAAGGGAACTTGGTAAGATTAGATTAGTTGCAGCAACCAAGTCATTGGTCGGGCTAACCACGATTGGATAATTGGAATAACCAATATACTTGGTTGATGCAACTATTTCACTGGGTCGGTTTAACCAATATACTTGGCTGGGGTAACTAATTTACTTGGCTAGGATAATCAAGTTTTTTGGCTGGATCAACCAATTTTCTTAGCTGGAACAACCAATTTTTTTAGCTGGAACAACCAATCCACTTGGCTGCATCAACCAACTTTCTTAGTTGGAACAACCAATTTTTTTAGCTGGAACAACCAATCCACTGGGCTGCATCAACCAACTTTCTTAGTTGGAACAACCAATCAACTTGACTGGATCCACCAATCCACTTAGCTGGATCGAAAAAGTTTTGTAGTGGGAACCACTAATCTACTTGACAGGAACAACCAATTTTCGTAGCAAGAATAACAAATTGACTTTAACACCATGTTTTTTTCATTACTTTCCATTTATTCGAATAAATGCATGCTCATACGACATATTACGGGTTGCGGCAGAGAATTAAACTAATAAATATCTACATTTTTTACTTATATATTAAACATTAACATTTAAATCGCAGCCTTCAGGGCAGCGAAAAGTTTGCCATTTCCCATTCGGTGCATGATGCACGGAAACGGCGTTAACAATTTGTCAAGTTTCCAGAACTCCAATTTGTTCGTTATTTCTATGTCGTAGGCATGGAATTTTTCATTGAAGCCCATATTTTCGCACACGTCGCATTGTAGTATTACATTTTCTTTCTCATCACATAAAATCGTAACAATGACCCCGAAAACTGGGAGATCATCGGAATCTAGATTTAAAATCACACACGTATTCATTCTATATAAAATGCCTTTGGCGTCGACCCACGGGACTTCGATGCAAGCACTTCTAAAATCGAGAGGCAATGCTTTACCAACATCCTCGCGCCACACGCGGTCTGGAATACTAGCGGGCCCTAATTCAAATTTCGGGACGATGCCTCGCCCACATAATTGCCTATAGAATATTCGGAACGATTCTTTCAGAGCGAGTGTGCGTGTTATATTGCGACGAGAATAGGTCGCTTTGGCACTTTGCTTAAACTCCCTGTTTTTCGATTCGCTTCTTATCGTCGTTAACGCTAATATTGGTCCCGATTTTCTCATGATCCTCGCGTAATGTGTCATATTATGATGAGTGGCTTTCAGATTGTCGTTAAATAATTTGAGATACAATCGGTGATGTTCGGTAACGTAATCTTCGAGCAGGATGTAGCAATCTGTTTGAATATCTTTCGCGGCTACAATATCGTATATACGTCTGAGTGTCAGGTAAAACTCCCATACTTCATCCTGCTCAACGTAATCACCGATGAGGAAAGGGAAGATATAGACGAAATTCACCATCTCGCTACCGGTCATTGACAGTTTTTTGTCCTTGATTTCTTTATAACGTAACAACGGTGGCTTGTTCGTTATATTGCTAGCTGTGTAGTTAAAGGTACGCATTCTATCATTTAATATTTCCAGTGGTAGTTTTTCCTTTGCGTCAAAAACGTAGTGATGTATGATATGACCCATTCCATATTTTAAGACCCCTTCAGACAGATCGTGTAACGGATCTACATAGAAGTTTTCATAAATATGAAAGAAATTTACTTCGTTCCAGACGGATCGTCGCTTTACACCACTAGATGACAAACCCTGTGCGAGGTCATTTTCGTATTTATCAACACTCCGCAATTGATCTTCCCTTTCCCTCACGCATTTTGCAGTGTCTTTGCCGGGAAGTAGACAAAAACGACAAAAATGGGCTCCTCTAAAGCTTTCCACCAGGTCAAACGCTGAATTGATTCCCAGATTATCACCAGTCACCAATCCTAGGGCAAAGAAAATTGTCTTGTCTACGCCACCCGACTTAAAAGTTATACCGTGCTCTTGTAAATAATTAATTTCGTCAACAAGGATTCGAAAAATACTGTCATTTCCGAAAGCTTTTCGATCGTCAGAATGAAAAAGCGAGACGAGGAAAATATTTTCCAATGTCGATCTAAATTCGGGTGGGAGACATGGTATTGTGCAATAAACGCCTCCTAATTTTTGAATGCCAGCGTGGCTGCCCAGCGGATTGTTGACTTCAAAGTCGTCGTAGTAAATAAATAATGGAATTACAATTTTTCCACCGAAATTACGTTTCAATTTGTCTTGCCACAGTTCACCCTGAATAAAATTAGACAGAACCCCAGGTTGTGTCGACAGGAGTGTCATATAATCGAGAACACTATCCAGAACTCTTGGTAGACTGAAAAAGGAGAGCAGCGTTTGTCGCAATGGAATGAACTGTGCGAACAATGAAGTTGTTTCTTTAGTGATTTTTCCATCAACCAGTTTGTCGTCAACAGTTTCGCCCACAATATAATTTTTCGGGGATATAAAACCACCCTTCTCTTTGAATACACTTAAACGACGATATTCCGTCGCTAAGGACTGAAAAGGTGCTGTCATGGCGTCCAGAGCTGCCTCGAATTCCGTAGTTATCGCTGTGTTTTCATCCGTATTCTTCAACGTCGCACAAACCGCGGATTTCACAACCTGTACCATTTCCCCTACTAACTCCGTTGTATCTTCAACGACTCGTTGTACATAAGAACGGGGTAGATCAGGAGTAGAATATAACTTCGCGCAAAACGAGAGCACAACATCGTTAAGTTGTTGGTGCATATACGCAGCTTGCGACATGTGATCGTGTCCCTGACTAGCAGTACTATCGGGAAGAGATTCATCGGAGTTTGCTGTCTCCATCTCAGACTGCGCAGAATTATCTTCATTACGGTACTTACAGCTAGCTGGAGTCTGCAATGGACAGGTGTGCGTGAACAATAAATGTTTTTTGAAGGTTTTCCAAGTTGTAAAATCTCGATTGCATTCAGCCTCTTTGCACCTGAATACTGCGGAGTCCGATATTTGATGCGCAATTGAGTTGTGTATCAAAAGCGCTTGTACCGATGGTATCAAAAGGTCGCATTCGGTACAATGAGGCATGATGAAGCTTCTCTCTTCCTTCGATGTTCGTAACTTATCTTGAAATTATAATGTGAAATGTATCCGCGGAATCATCAATTCCGCCAGTTTTTTTTTCTTTCTTTTTTTCTTTTGTTTCTTTTTTTTTCGCTAAAGTTCAGACACAATTTTACCAAAATCACACGTATACCCGATATTGCAGACTCCTGAAAATAAAACCCCTATTGTAAGACCAGACTAATATACGTCCGCGCTCCTTGGCACGTTCTGAAAGGGCACTTAACTAGCTATCACAGGACTTACGAAGTGGACCTGATATTTGGCTCGTTGGGAGACACTCATCGCAAAAAAAAAGACGAGACCAATTTTCAACGATTGCAAGATACGCAACAGTTGTGATA
The DNA here is from genome assembly GCA_963932165.1 of Pimpla rufipes. NCBI lineage: Eukaryota > Metazoa > Arthropoda > Insecta > Hymenoptera > Ichneumonidae > Pimpla > Pimpla rufipes. The sequence goes on from OZ010636.1 coordinate 14,642,731, forward strand.
CGACAGATCAACGCGCTTACGGACACTACAGTCTGAACTTGTTGCACATAGCAATGACGGAAGGTATTTGGGCGTCCCACGCTGTAGTAATCCCGTAGATCACTTGCTGCAAAACCAACCAGGGGCGTTGACTTTGTACCGAATATTCGGCATGCAACGCATGGATGCTCTTGAAGCAGATGTCAACGGCACGTAACGGACTATCGACTTTGTACAGAACATCGTCGATTGCGACGTAGGATTCGGTGATATTTTCCGAATCAATTCCAACCGAAACCGGTAGAGGCTGCAGCGTCGTTTTCAAGGCAAGTGACTTGGCGCGTAATCGTTCAATCGCCGGCTTCAGATCATCAATAACCTATAACAGATGGGAAAATTCAGTTACATTAAATGAATATTCAAATTATTTGATACGTTAATCGAAGCGAGTTTTAAAGAAATTATGAAAAACACTCATGTTTATGCATAATTGTTCAAGATCTCGTAACAAAATGTTTAGTTTTTCAAATTAATTTTTACAGTTAATTTATACATCAAATTTTTCTCTGTTGAAAACTATGCACGAAGTAGTCAATAACATAATCAATACAGCTCTCAAAGATACGCCTTCAAGTGACAACGAATATTGATTACACTATAATAATCAACATTTTAGGGAAAAATTATTCGAGATTTACATACCTGCACGTGCAACAGGAATCCATCGGCCATTTCAATTTTCGTTGGTCGAATTCTATATTTCCCCGTCCGAGCGATGAGCGTTATCGGATCGAAAAGTTGAGCGAACTTTTGAAAGACAGTAACTTGAGACTGACCTGATAACAAAAAGATAAAGCATTAGCCTTAAATCTTTTTTCTTTTTGTTGGTGGAGAGTTTCGGCAAACGCACGTACGTTCCTTTGCCGAAACTCTCCACCATTTCTACTTCCACTCAGCGAACTGTTTTACTATTGTTAAGTAAACCGACATTTCTTTTTCGTAAACCCGATTCCTATGGTTATGTAGATATAAACACTTATTTTCGGGTGAATGTAGTAAAATTTAATCCCGGATATACCGATTAGAGTGCACCGTATTAAAAAAGCACAAATATGCGTACCTGAGGAATCGCCATCCTTCTGTGGACTCAACTCCAACACTTTTTGAGCGAACGTCGCCCATTTACTCATGAGATTCCCCTCGCATCCGGGGTACAAAAATAGGAAATCGGATTCGAGCTAAAATAAATAGAAATAGGGAAATATTGGTTTAAAGAAGAAGTTCATACCGAAGAAGTTTCATTCAGGGGAAAAAATTATTATTCTTACTAATTTATATCCGTTCGCCTGTCGCAATGCTTTGTATTGTTGCAGGTAATCTGCTACAATCTCGACTGGCGGCTCAGACGGTTTCTTTCGTTTACGAGAGTTTTGATCCCTTTTTTGTAGGCTGGATAGTCGATGTTCGGCAGTAGCACGCCACTTTGCTTCGACGATTTCCCACGGCTCTACTCGCATTGACAACCATGCAATATCATTGGCAATGTCAACGTTCTGACAGTTATCCTCTGCTGTCAAAACAAAACAGTAATAATTTTTAAGTAAGTTTGCCGCGTAATTGAAACGATCATTCTATAAAAGATCAGATCGTCACGGTCATATTAATAAACAGTAGAAAATATTAACCGGTTTCGACTTCGTCATTGCCCTTTGGACCTCGGAGTCCGTTCTGTCGAAACTTTTTTACCAAATTCGTGTACTGATTGTATAGTTTCCCTTTAGGAGCGATATCTTTCCCGTTGATGACGCATCGCGGAATGTAGTATTTACGCTATCAAATACGAATAAAATTTAGTGCATTACTTTATTAGTCGTTATGGTATAACGAAATTAGCCCAAATAACGCTTCTGGCTAGTAGTACCTTGTCCTCTCGAGGAAAAACTTCCTGAATTTCTTCAGCCAACTTTGCAAACCTTTCTGGCCTGATTCTGTAATAACGACAAACTATCAAAAACTATAACTTCTAATTTCATATTCATATTTCCGTAAATTAATGATCTTTGGATAGCAGAGTTGTGAACCGCAGAATTTTTTGCAAATAAATTTAACGGTACAATTGTTCTTGTAATTGTTAATTAATAATTTGAACACGGAGTAATTATAACATACCGTGTACACTTTTTAATGGCTGTAAAGACCATTTATTCTCAAAAAAAATTTTACGGTAGTTTTCCGGAAAAAATGGAGATATGCGTTTAATGCATTACGAAAGTAATGCAGCACCGTGATCTTCTATTTTTTTTCAATTGTTCAGATTTTTTTTTTTTTTAATGAGGTATCCATGCAGCTATTAAAAAGTTTACGCATCTTCCTACAATCGCCGAAGGTCGTTATTATTAAAGCACACCGAATCTCACTTTGTTTTTGTGTCGTTTTTCAGCTCTTTTGTGACGATAAGTCGACTCAGCTTCAGTTGGTGCTTCTCCTCAAAAGAATTTGAATCGTAGGCCTCGCGTATCCCAGCGCTGTTTACGACGTCTTCATCAATATACGCGTTGATGGTCTAAGGGTACAAGCAGTTAGGACGGCCCGAAAAAATTGAGATGAAAAAAGGAATCCCGGAAAAAATACCCCCGGAAAAATACCCCCACATCTAAAGCGGAAAAAATATCCCCGAAAATGTACGGGGGGTATTTTTTCCGGGTGTATTTTTTCCGACTACCGAAAAAAAGATCATACATTTTGAAGGTCTCTTCTGCACTTTGTGATACTGGACGCCTCGTCAGTCACTTCTCGACTCTCAGTCTCGACAGCAGTTACTTCTCGACTCTCGTTATTGATGTCTAATAACAGTGACTCGTCAGTGGATAGAAAAAATTCTGGCACGTCGACGGGAATAACAAAGTCGTCGTGAAGACTCGATTGAGATCCAGTCGATATTGGGACGAAGTCCTGCTGAAACGTTCGTTGTTCGCCCCTCTGATCATCCACGATGCTATTATTAGTGTTCTGAAGCAAGCGAAAAATCTTTTTTAAGCCAAAAGATAGTAGATAGTATTAGGCATGCAATTACATTACATAAAGATAGTATTATGCATACAATTACATTGTATACGTGCACATTCATTAAAAGGTTCATGCTCATAATCTAAGCAAGAAGATAAAACCTCAAATCAAGACGTATACAGACTGTACCCACACCAGTATTTTGATCATGCAATGAAAGTGAATCCAAATTTTAATGATACCATTTCCTGCAACGATTTCTGCCACGTCTGCAGTTTTGACCAAAATTTAGTTCTCGGCCCAACTTTAGGAATCAATTCGATTAAATCTTCGTGTCCCAAAACCTTCATCGCTTCGATATCTATTTCATTTTCTGCCGGAAATCATGTTAGTGAGGAATAGGATCAAGAACGGCACGAGATAACAAAATAGTGTAATTCAACGCTAAGGAGAAAAAACTTGCGTGAGTGTGAAAGTTTTTCTCTCGAGTGTTGAACGAAACTTTGCAGTTCGACCTTGGCAAACTGCACTTTTCCGAACGAACGACTCAAAATAATTTTTTTAATGCGGTATTCATTTAGAGCAGACGTCGTTTCTTCAAAAATATTTCAAAAGGAAACTGATTAAACAAATATGGCGTTTCAGCCAACAGTCACGCATTGTTTGTTTTGTTTGCAATTGTGTGAAAATAAAAAAATAAGCAGTCAAAAAGCATTTATTATTTCAGAGTACGCATAGTATAAAAATGAAAAATGTAGAAAAATGTCAGACCCTTTTAAATCTTGATGTTTATAAAAAAAAAATCAAGACTTGAAAAAAATATACGGATTCAAACTCAAGATTTGGAGCTGACATTTTTTATTTGAGATTTAAAAAAGCAGAAATGAATTAAGTGCAGTTGCAAGGCACATACAAACATCGCACCTACCATTGAACGTAGTTAGTTTTAAATAGAAAATATGACCAGGCACATGCCAGTATGTATGGATTTTTCCATAAACTATATTTCTGCATTTTTGGAATGAAGCCAAAAGGTATACTGTGATTCTTAACACAGTCATGAATGTTCAATGACTCGACTTGGGGAGAATTGAACCCACTAATAGAATAATTATGATCAATCACCTTTGAGTTAAGATTTATTAAACTAAAGAAATCAACAAGTAAAACATTTCACATAAAGAGTCCTTCAATTAAAAAAATGTTATGGTGCGCAACAGTGATTGATGTACATTTTTGAATTGTTGGGTTCAATTCGTTGACCACTAGCCAGTGTCAACTGCGATGACTGAGTCACTGACAGCAAATTGAACCGACCGATAGAAAAATGTTCATTAATTAACCTTGCGTACTGTTAAGATTTTTTAAATCGAAGGACTCAACGAGTAAAACATTTGACTTGACGAGTCCTTAAATTAAAAAAATCTTAATAGTACGCAACAGTGATTGATTAACATTTTTCGATCGGTGGGTTCAATTCGTTGACCACCAGCCAGTGTCAACTGCGATGACTGAGTCACTGACAGCAAATTGAACCGACCGATAGAAAAATGTTCATTAATTAACCTTGCGTACTGTTAAGATTTTTTAAATCGAAGGACTCAACGAGTAAAACATTTGACTTGACGAGTCCTTAAATTAAAAAAATCTTAATAGTACGCAACAGTGATTGATTAACATTTTTCGATCGGTGGGTTCAATTCGTTGACCACCAGCCAGTGTCAACTGCGATGACTGAGTCACTGACAGCAAATTGAACCGACCGATAGAAAAATGTTCATTAATTAACCTTGCGTACTGTTAAGATTTTTTAAATCGAAGGACTCAACGAGTAAAACATTTGACTTGACGAGTCCTTAAATTAGAAAAATCTTAATAGTACGCAACAGTGATTGATTAACATTTTTCGATCGGTGGGTTCAATTTGTTGACCACCAGCCAGTGTCAACTGCGATGACTGAGTCACTGACAGCAAATTGAACCGACCGATAGAAAAATGTTCATTAATTAACCTTGCGTACTGTTAAGATTTTTTAAATCGAAGGACTCAACGAGTAAAACATTTGACTTGACGAGTCCTTAAATTTAAAAAATCTTAATAGTACGCAACAGTGATTGATTAACATTTTTCGATCGGTGGGTTCAATTCGTTGTCCACCAGCCAGTGTCGACTATAATGACTGAATCACTGACAGCAAATTGAACCGACCAATAGAAAAATGTTCATCAATCACCCTTGCATACGATTAAGATTCTTTAAATTGAAGGACTCGTCAAGTGAAACATTTGACCAGCCAGCTTCGATGGTATTTATGGGGTGATGCCAAGAGAGGTTACTGTGACTTTTCCGATACAGCCATTCAATTATATTGTAATATAATTATATTACCATCATCAAATATCAATGCACCAACGGCCACGACGTATATGTCGATACCGGTAAGCAACAGGTGTATTGAGGTTAGTCCTTACCGTGAAATTTTGCGATGAGATCTCTCTGTGCCCAACTCTCCAGGAGGGACGCCACGGCGTTCCTGTCTTCCATTCGACGTTCTTCTAACTTTCACTTTTAAAACGATCCCGAACTAATAAATCCGCACTCGACTTGTAACGCACCCGACTCGTAACGCACTCGACTCGTAACTACGCGTCGTTGTTCTGCCGCACGTGGTTACGCGGCTAACGACCGGTGATGGTACCAACCAAAATAGTTAGATGTATCGACCAATAAAATTGGTAATCTTCCATTCTCTACCAAAAACTTGGTAATACCAGCAGTCACAGGAACCAAGTCTCGTGGTTAACGATTTAACTAGAATTTCGTGGTAATAACGACTATTTCCGTTGGTAATACGCACTAAAGTATTAACCAAATTGCCGCTGGTGAGGGAACCAAGTGTGCGAGATTAAATCTATGAATGTGGTGGTTACAATGACCAATTTTGTCTAACTAATAAAAAATTGATACATTTAACCAAGTCATTTTTTCCGTGAATGATAATTCCGACGGGCGGTTATCGTGTGTTTTGCCGGTGGCTTCTTTCTCAAGGGCCGCGCTCACCGCGCTGTGTGCCGCGAGCTTAGCGTCGAGTTGCGACTCGACGCAAAGTATCCGGCGGGATATAAAAGGGACGGAAGAGGCGCAAGAGCGAGGAGGAAAAACGAAGCATCGAAGGATGAGGGAGACAGGAGGAGGAGAAGAAGAGGAACGAGTGGGACATAAGAACGAAGGTGGATGCGGGGACGTCGACGACGACGGCGACGACGACGACGAGAACGAGGAGGAGAAATCGCAGTGGGCTGGTTGCCGCTCGTTGCCGCTGCTGACGCCGCAGCTCGAGTCTCTCAAGGTCCGCAGCGAGCGTTGATCCTCTTCGGTCACAGACCCGCGCGATTTACTCTCCATCTTTCTCCTCTTCCTCGTCCTCCGCTTTTTATCTTTCTCGCTCTCTCAGCGCCTCCTGTGGGTCCCCCGAGCTCTCCTCGCCGCTGCAGCAGCAGCAGCAGCTTCGCGACGAGCCCTTTTGCCGAGTTGGCACGCGGACGCGAAGGCACGAACGATGTGCTGCTGCTGCTGCTGCTGCATTCGACCACGCGTCCAGGCTCCAAGGGCTCGCGAGGAGCGAAGGACAGACAACCAATCCGCCGGCGCTGATCCTCCTTCTCTAGCCCGTTCGAGACTGCGCTCTTTGTTTCTAGTCTCGAGTCTCGAGTCCCTCAAGATCAACCTACGACGCAGCCAGACGTCGGGATAAGAAGGCTAGTGTGACTGTCGCAGTCTTCGGTCATCTCGAATATTAATGTTGCAGGGATTTTTTTTGTATTTCAATTTACCGGAATTAATGACATTTTTTTTACGTCGATTATCTGCCAGGATTACGGAATTTATTCTTGTACATCGAAGCTGCCGGAATTGCTGAATGATTTTTGTACATTGAAGCTGCCGAAATTGCTGAATTATTTTTTTTTACATCGAATCTGCCGGAATTTTGGATCTTTTTTTTGCGTCGAATCGTGAGATACAAACGTGGATAAAAATATTCCGGGAAGCTCCGGGATTTCGAGAATTCGGTGATAGGTGATTCGGCGGTTCGAGGCTTACGGGAAAATGAGTCGGGAGCGTCGGGGCGAGTAAGCCAGGAAAATACGTGGGATTTTTCTCCACGTTTTTTTTTCTCTTCCCTTTTGTTCCTTGAGCTGACGCGGGAATCGGTGTTGAGGGGGAATTATTGAATCGCGGAAGCGAGGCAGCAGCAAGAGTTGCGAGAGTCTCCCGCGAAAATTCCCTCGGGGTCGAGGTGGAAGCCCGAAAAAAACGCGTTTGGGGTGCGAGGAATCGGGGAAGCTGCCCGAGGTCGAATTCTCCGCGCGGAGGACGCGAGGAGCAACCGACGACGAGAATATATATACAACGAGGGCACAAAGGACGAGGGTGGAAATTAAGGGCGCGAGTCTGGCAACGCGGACGCCGCCATTTACGGGTGTAACGAAGACGAGCGAGGAGCAGACGGGCAGACGACATTTAATTCGACCCTTCGGAGCGCGCGGCCGGATACACCCGGAATAATTGTGACGAACGGAGCGTGAACGCGACTCTCTCGGTCGCCTTGGTCGGTCTCGTTATCGCACCTCGAGGGAAAAACAGGAATAAATAAACTAAACTCGCGACTAACGACTTGATTTATCGTTTTGGCTAATTTTTTTTTTTTTATTATACAGTCGTCGCAACTTATGAGCCGCTTAAAAAAATGAACAGTCATAATTTTGGGAAGTTAAAAACATTACTGCGAATTAGAAAAATCCATAATTTTCCAACATTTTTATATTTGTTCTTAATTTTACTGGTCCGGAAATAGCTGGAGACTTTTTCTTCCCAGGCGAATTTATTCTTCCTGCCATATATCGAGGCCTGTTTTTCGCCGATCAATCGGCCGGACTCTCCGAGGGTTCTGCTTCCCTCGTGGTTGACTAATAGTTCCGTGTTTCCCGAGGCCCTCGTGCGTCTCGCTCGCCCCGCGGGGCAAGAAAAGTCCGCGCTCAAGGTTGCGGCCCCGCGTGTGTATTCGAGGAGAAAGAGCCGGAGGACGCGATGTATTCTCAAAGGGCTCCGCGTTGTCAGGGTAACGATCGCAGTGTGTTTACCGGTCCCGACCTTGGCCACGCTTGTCTAACCACCCTTCGCGCATATTCCACGTGACACGAGGATGCAGGGTAGTTTATGCCACACACACACACGCAGCGCAGTTTTTACATCTATAGGAAAATCCACATGTATATCTTTTCATGTGTAAAGTGATTCCGAAAGATTGTCCCAAATTTTCGCGATTTCTTAGATTGTTTCTTCGTGGTAGAAAGATACGCTGGCTTTTTTATAACTAGTAAAACGTGAAACATTTTTTTTTCTCCGCAAATATAATAATATTAACCCATACGCTTTGCCCGAACATCCTTCCGGAAATAAGCTTAACAAACCTTGAAACCTTGCACGCCCTCCGAACTGTCAAAATACAATAAATCGACTGAAACTGCTCGATGGTTAGCGACGGGTTGCAGGCAACCTGACAGCCAATCTGAGAACAAATAACTCGACAACAATACTTATATCGAAAATAGGAGATATTTTACCCACTGATTTATTTTTTTTAAGGGGGAAAAAAATTAAGGTCAATTATTTTATATTTTACACGCATTGAATTGGCTCTCTAATTCTTCGGGCATCTCCGCCACGGCCATCCACTCAGCCTCCACGGTATCTCGCGCGCCCGACGCACGTTATTGGACGTCTCTCCAACCCCCTCGCTCGTTCGCCCTTCTTTCTTCTCGAGTAGAGCTGTTGCCTGTGTACAATCTTCTCGCTCGCTCGACCGCAGCCAACGCGCGTGCGGCAAGCAGAAGGGCAGAGAAAATACAGAAGAAGGGAAGAAGAAAAAACAAAAAAGAAACAAAGTGTCTCTCGTGGCGCGTGACTCCGGGTGCCAGGTCGAGATGACTCCCGACTTCTTGGCTGACCCCATAGGCCGTCCAATCTCGAGAAATAACGATATTACACTATGATTAATAATTTCGGTCGCCTCGACCTTCGCGCCTGATTGGAGGAGAATTATTGGCCAGGCGATACGAGTGAGGTAAATATTTGTCTCTGCGAAGAATTCCGGCGTCGTCCTCGAGAAAATGACGCTTCAGCTCGTCCAGCTCGTCCAGCTCGGGCCCATAAATCATCCGAGTGTCTCGGAAAAATGTCCAGCCGTCACGTCGACTATGCTGTGTCAGCCCGAATAATTCACGGTGTATCCATTTCCCGTGAAAGGGTTTTTCGAGAGAGCGCGAAATAACCGAACCAGTTAAATTATTAGGGCGTCCATTATTCGTCGCCCCTCGTGGATGCGGCTGGTGCAAATTCTCGGGGCTCTCGAGTCGCCCCTCGAGTTTCTCTCTCGCTCCGCACCTTACGGCTCGAGCCCCCCGAATACCTGCGGCGCATTCAGACCGGAAAACCGGGCTCCGATGGTTCGGTTACCGCGCCAAAATGGACAGGTAACCGAAAGGCAAAAGGATTCCCTCGTCCAGCCATAATAACAAACCCCAGGAAAAATATATATTTTCCATTCTGTGCGGCGCGAGAAATATGCAAAGCATAATGCGATATCTGGAGCAGATCAGGAGGACGAGGGACGGAGACGCGAAATGGCAAAACCGCCGCAGCCTCCCGGGTGACAAGGTCGAAAAATCCCTTTTGTGTCCAGGCATCGAAAAACCCTTTGGCCTTTATATTTGTCTCCTCTGCAATTTCCAACGGAAAATCGCGCTACACGAATATGGTACGAGGCATCCGAACATTCTTCGCCCCCCCTGGGTAAGGGGAAACGATTTATCGAAAACGATCACGACGATCGCGACGCGTGGGAAGAACCGATTTTCTTCGATCTACCGAATTTTTCGTGTGTTGTGTCTATTTAGGCAGCTGCGCCAGGATTTCCGAAGGTCTGGAAATTTCGGAAAATACATCGAATAAAATTTCACTTGAATATATCCGGTCGGGAAGGGTGAATCGGTGTCTCATCCACAGGGGCCGCCCTGAAGCGATAAAATAACAGACTCGTGTCGCGCGCGGGGGATTTTTTTCCCTCCTTTTGTATGCGATCTGTATGTGCAGCAAGTACATTGTTGTTTCCTGTGTTGAATTTCGCTCGGGATGGGTGCAGCAGGTTGCAGGTTGGATTCCTGGACTTCTGTTTTTTTTTCTCGCTTCCGGATAAAGAGGAAAATCTGGAACGGGTTGGAAAAACGACGCCCGGGTCACGAATTATCGCGCACCGATGGAGCCGGGGACAAAGGTCTCGCTCTGGCTGCTCTGTGCGCTCTATTCAGTCGCTCGTTTGTCTGGCGCTACGCGCATTCTCGTCGGTAATAAGCGACGCACTCGACACGTGACCCGCGAACGTTGTCGACGAGCGGAATCGTTTTGTCGACGAAAATTTCGACGCAACGAGCGATCGTTTTATTGGATGAAACTCGATACCCACGGAGATTCTTTTCACCTTTCTTCGGGTTTTTGTGGATTTTTTTTTTTTTCGCTCCACTTGTACCGATTTTGTTTGTGCACGAAAGGGGCAATTTTTTGGATCTGGGTCGACCTGGTGGGAAAAAAGGATTTCTGGGAAAGTCGTGAATGAGATTTTCCGTCGCTCTGGTGGATCGAGAAATTGAGGCACGTGGAGAAAAATCCGATACTCAGTGGGTCAGGACAGATAAAAAATAAATATGAACCACTGCGTTTTTAAATTACGTTAATTAAATACGAAGTTCTCAGCCTCGAAAATGTAGAACGTACTTGTTTGGAGTAAACGAAAATAATTGATATTTGTATTCAACAAAACCCAAAGAAATCGCGAGTCTCTCGAGTTGACAGGTCAAGGCGGCGGTTTTGCGCGGGCGTAAAACGCGATGCGTTTCAATTTGCGCGACAGTTGAGGAGTTATAAATTTGCCATGGACATTTTTCAAGGGCGCGACTCGACTCTCCGAGTGGCTGCAACGGGAGCCTCTTGGCCTTCGCGCGGGACCCGACGATCCTACGTATTCGACGCGTTTCAGCGCTATAAACCCATAATGTTATTTATGCCTCGAATGATTCGACCCTTAGGCCCGTGATTTACGACACTCGGGGCTTGCGTTATATTTACGGTAAAAGCGGCCGGCGAGCTGCGAGGTGGCCGAAGTCGCATTGCCGGGCAGCAGGACCGAACGGGGAGTTGCGTGAAAATAAAGCCGTTATTTATGTCGGAGCAATTTGCAACGTGCGCGTCTCTCTTTCGCAGCAGCCGCCCCGCGGTGCGCAAGTTGAAATTTTCTTCTTCAAGTTGCTGCGCGCTGCCGTTTCGCATAACGCGATTCAATGCGCGGTCGTAAATAAATTCAGGCGGACACGCGCGCACGAGTCCCGCGCTGTAATCCGACTCCTAGATCAGAATCGGAGCCACACGTGAACAGCCCAATTTATGTCACTTTTAATTGAATCAAATGAATCATTTTATTCTTTCGTCGAATGATTTAATCTTTCACCATTTACTAGTAATTTCTGAATATGTATCTAATTGATAAATATTTCACCTATAACAATTAAAAAATGACTTTGCCTAAAAAATTTCAAAAATTATTTAATCTAAAAAAAAATTCGTTTAAATGGAAAAATTCTCGATAAACTTCCCACATTCAAAGTACTAATAAGGAGCACTTTAAAAATAATTTAAGCGAGTCAAAAAGTGTCTCTTGCCTCCTCGTCCAACTTTATTTTTATAATTAATTGTCGGGCTAACGTTCGCCTCGGCACGTGCATTGAGACGTTTCGATATAGCTTTCGTTGCATCGCGACAGTAAGAACGCGCCTATGCAGCGAGTGCGAGTCGAGGCGAGCAAGCCAATTGCTCCCTTGAAAAAAGAGAAGAAAAAAATAGCGAGCGCTGTGTCCCACATAGCCGCGTCTAGCGATCCTCCGGAGACGTCTCGCTCGCTCTCGTTGCCGCCCCACGAATGCAACTCGCGTCGTCGTCGTCGTCGTCGTCGTCTTCGCGGTGCACTCGACGCGTCAAGGGCCAAAGACCTCGTTGGCGTAGGACGATGCACCCTGCGGGCGGCCTTGTCCCAGCTACTATAATGCGCTTCGCGCGCCACGCTGCGCTGGTTTCGTCGCGCTCGGTTGGACGCGACCGACGGAATCTCCGACATGTCACTTTTTTTTTTGCTGTCGATAAAAAAATAATTCCCTCGAAATCAGACAGGAAATCACAAATTTCATTGCGTGTCTTGGCGATGAAATTGAGTCTTTTATATCGGGGAGATAAAAATCGCGAAACCCTTTTCATCGCCCGGAACGAGCGAGAGCGAAAATATCGTTGCGCAAAAGCGCGACTCTCGCTGCTGCTGCTGCGGCAAAAGCGCAGTAAGGCTTGAGCGCAGCGGCCACGCGGTCGCAGGCCCCGCCCGCGCGGCCACGATGCCACTGACCCATTAATACGTATGAAACAACAAGGGCGTCGGCCCTTTCAGCCGGTCGCTTCTCACAAGCAGCCCGCGCGGAGAAGCGCGATTTGAATTGCTAAATTTTCGCGCGATATCAAACACGGTGAAATTTGAAATTTTGGTCGAGTGGCAGAATAAAACACAGAAAAAATTTCCACCAGGTTTTGTTGAAATATTTTCGTTTTTCTGGAATGACACAATTGTTTTTTTTTTTATCAGAATGTGACGAAAATTCTCGCGAGTTCTCTAGAAATTCCCACGCGAGATTTTTGAAAAATATTTTTGTTTCTGTGCAGCGACACAATTTTTTTTGCTGCTCGTAACGCGACGGGTATTCTTGCGAGTTTTGGATAGGAAGAAGCTCGAAGTGCAGCGAGATCGAACCTTCGGGGCATCTGGCGGAGTCGGGGCAGGTGTTGGCAAAAACCGAGTGCCGCGCGGCCTGAGAAAACGAACACCGAAGGGTGGTCCAGTTGCTCTCGCGCGCTGCAAAGTCTCTCGCTCGTGGTGCTCGCGCCGCGTCCTCGTCGCAAGGGCCGAGTTTGCGCCGACGCCACGAGGAGCTGACGAGCCGAAGGTCGAGGACCTCGGACGTTAAGGGCAAAGAACTCGGACGGGTTCGACGCTCCTAATAACGTGACTCGAACCATTGAGATTATTGGACCTTTTTTCTCTACTCTATTTTGTCTTATTTTAAGCTGACCACATTTTTCAGTGAGGAAAAAACATTTTTATTAAAATCAAAAATAATTTTGCTCCGAAAATTCATGAAAAATGTTGGTTTTTATCATGGCCCTTGGTAAAAATGTCCCAAGGGCTGCGAACATTGTGAAACTTGGGTTGAAAAAAAAAAATTCCAGCGGCTAACCTACTCACCGTAGGCGCTGGTTATGCCTGGACTGGCTGGAAGTCGGTGACCAGGACGTCGAACCCCGCGAAGGAGGCGAAGGACCTCGAGCCGATTCCGTGGAATCGCTGCTGCTGCCGCTGGAGAAGCCACGACGTTCGCACGGTATGCAGGAATGGGAAGTACTTAGAGCGCGAAGGCTCTCGCGAGATAGGAACTGAAAAGAGGTTCCCGAAGCCCCTGGAGCTCCGGGAGTATCAGGAGCCTCTCGGTCTGTCCGGTCTAATTGCAGAGTCCGATGCATCGCGAGGCTCTGGGCCAGTGACTTTTTTTTCTCCACACGGAGAAAAATACAAAGAATTTGATAAAAATAAAATAGAATAAAAATAAATAGAATTTAATTTATTTTATAATTCTAACGACTTTTGCAGTCGATTTTTACAATCGAATTTTGCAGTCAATTTTTTTACAACTATATATAAGAATCGTCGAATCAGCAAAATAAGAAATCGAGCTTACTACATTGAATGTGGTAATCATAGCCGGAACATCTTTTTTCGTCCGTAACGTTGAGTTGCCCCGGCCAATTCGTTAGTCACTAAATAATTACACGTTAAGAGCGCGATAAAACGACTCAGGTGGCTCGCACGTAATAAAGCAATAACAATAACGTTCCGCGCGAGTCGCGTTTCCACTTGCTAAACAGTCGGAAACCGTGCGAAGGCTACTTCGTTAACCTTCCCCGCGTCGTTGATTGCCTCAGCGTCTTCAGCGTTGCCGTTGGCCCGTAATGAGTTCCGAAAAAAAACGAACCCGAAGAAAAACGTCGACTGTCGCTGGTTTATTGTCTCCGCGTGTAGAGAGGGAAAACACTGTGGGTTGCTATGTAAGTTACGCGGGGGGAGGAGTTACGAGGACGTAGCAATGAACTCGGCGAACCTCGCGTCCTCCCTGGAGCCTCTGGGTGACTCACGGCGGCGAGGTACAACCACCAGCCACCCAGTAATACTGGGGTTACTTTCTATACACTGTAACAGCGTAGCGGTGTCGATATGGAGACCACGTCACGGCGCGGCCTCCGGTCTCCTCGCTTAGGAGATCGAGACGTCACCCCCGGCTTCCTGAACTTTTGCCTCGGCAGGCCCCAGGGGTAATGAGGGTCATTTACATATTTTTTATTTTACGAAATGTCTGCGGGAATTTTTTCTATGAACTGTTAAAAGGCAAAGTAAAAATGATTCCATGTGCGGAATAAATAAAATACTAAATAATTTCATTCCAGGTATCTTGCGATCTCGAAAATTATTTCACGCCAGAAAATATTCGTTTGGAATGTCTGAAATTGAAAAAAAAAAAAAAAAAAAAAGGAATCGATGAGCAGTCGATCGCACTCGCAACATTTGTATGCGATAATCGCAGCCGTTTCAATTAAAATCCCGCGACTGCGTCAGATACAGAAAGAGCAGGCGGACGCGCGCCCGAGTGACATTGTAATTAACGTCCGGGTGTCGACGGCTCGAATTTAATTCGAATTAATTTTGCGGGCTCTTCCCTCCCTCGCCCTCGGTGTAACTCGGTCGGTGTATAACCGAAACAGCCACTGAGAGGCGCGGAGAGAGGAGAGTGAGAGCGGCGCGAGCGAAGCCAGCGTGAGGGGTCTCTTAATTTCCCAAAGCAATTCGCTCATGACATCAGAGATTTCTCCTCGCGCTTTCCTCCCCTCCGGGGCCTCTCCTCCGCGAAACACGTTTCGGGCGCTCGCGGAGGGTAAGAATTTGTCCCGGTTCCGCGCGGAGATTATCACAAAGAGAGCTCCAACCCGACGTTAAATCTCGGGCCCTCCCGGTGTGCGGCGTCTTCGTGCTAAATTTGCCCTAAAATATTGTCCTCCGGGCTGTAACACGTGACGCGTCCCGTCGCGGTTGTGCCCTACGCGTATATAACGAGACTCTGCTCTCTCTCTCTCCCTCTCTCTATATATATATATATATCGAGCTTGTATTTCAACGCACATCGCACTCTCTCCGGCGTGGCAGCAGCCGCTCAACGGGCGAGGGTGGAAAGTTGATGCTGCTGCTGCTGCTGCTGCTGCTGGGCGCAGTGGGCGTTGCAAGGGTAGTTTAGTGGCGGTCGTCATGGAAACCCCGACGGCTCAACGTACAGTGCAACCCCATCAAGGACCTTGAACGAGAGAATCGAAGGGCACAGCGCGCGAGCCGCCGGGACGGGAGACGCGCGAGGGTGGCCATCCTCGACGACTGCGACGGCTACGAGGCTCTCGGGGAACGCGGGCGACGACGAACGAGGCCCGGAGAAACCGTGCGCCATGTCCAACTTGACTCGTTTATCCTCCGATCGTCTCGCCCCCTCCCGACGGCCGTAAACTTGCTCAAAGAGATATCCGCGGCCGTCTGACCCCTCCGGCCGACTCCGGTTTAACCCTGAAAAAAGAGGCGACCCGCGAGGGGGTGGAGAGGGAAAAACTTTCGAACTTGAGATGCGATTTGGAACGAGTTATTGAATTTTTTTTTTCCGTTGTGCTTTTACAGTGGACGAACCGCGACTGCTTGGCTGACATATTTCTGTGACTGGAGATATTAAATTCCTCGACACTGCGGTAAAATTCTTCGATTTTCTTGTTAGTTAGAAAGTTTCAACTAAGAAACACGGCGCAAGACAGGGCCTAACCAGGGCCTGACCAGGTTTGCGATGACCAGGTGCGAATTTAACGCTGCAAATTTTCCGCCAGGGAAATTCCCTCTTCAAAAAAATCAGTGGGTAAAATATCTCGCATTTTCGATATAAGTATTGTTGTCGGGTTATTCTTTCTCTAATTGGCTGTCGGGTTGCATCTCGTTGCTAAGCAACGAGCAGTTTCAGTCCGGTTATTGTATTTTGACAGTTCTCGGAAACGTGAAAAAAATCATTTTTCACGTTTTTATCGTCCAATTCTTTATTTTTCGAGCAAATAACGGTGCTTTTCGGAATCAGCGGAAAATTCGCCGTCGGATAAGGTTTTCAAACTTTACGAAACCGACCATTTTTTTCGCTAAAAACGCAAGGGGTATGATAAAATTGTACCCAATTTTACTTCACAAGATGTGAAAATGAGTTTTAAACCTTGTTTTACGCACCGAGTGAAATAAAAAAATGTTAACACCTTATATCGACGTATTTTTGCCCCTATGCCACGAATTCGCCATTCGTTTTTATTTCTAAACGCAATAGTTCTCTCAAAAAACGTTAAAAATTTGATTATATTCGATATTGTTTTTGTTTTTCGCATCAACAGGGCAAACGCGCGTATGGACCAGCACATTTTTAAAAATGGTGCTTCAGTTCGAATTCCTGCGAGAAACCGCGTGTGGCACCTGCGAAGATGCCAATGTTGCACTTTATCGATTCCGACTGCCGCCCGTCGGACGGACTCTACACGCGACTGCCACCGTTTTGCTCTGCCGGTTCGCACAGTTCGTACCCCCGCAGCGGTTGCCATGGCTACACCTACACGCGAGATTTCGCGTTGCCGCGCGGACCTGCATCAACGTGGTGGATGCCACACAACGCGGGGGCGAGCAATAACGAGAAAAAGAGGCTCCGGATGAGCCGCGTGTGCAACCCCCTGTGGCGCCGGCCGCAACACACGGCGAGAGCGCTGGCAGCCTCTCTCTCTCTCTCTCTCTCTCTCTCTCTCTCTCTCTCGCTCTCTCTCTCTCCCTCTCCCTCTCTCTCTCTCTCTGTGTCCACCTTACGGTGCATTCCCATCGGGCGTCCCGCGCGCGTTTCCATCGTCGCGGCGCGGGTAACCGAGGACCTTGATCCTGAACGAATAGCTCGGTGACGGTCTCGCTCGTCCCTCCCACCACCCACTGCTCTCTGTGCGGCAGGCTGCACGCAATGGCCACGGCCACCTCGCTCGCAACCTCGGCATTCGTACTCGCTGTTGTATTGTACGATCCTCGATGCACCGAGCGACCGATTTCAGGGACGGTCAACGAGACGTAGATAGCGAAACGAGGGAAACTATTAATTGGCGCTATTATAATGACTTTTCGAGGGGAAACTTGCTAAGTCGTCTTATGTCGTTGACATTAAACAACAGCCGAGGAAAATAATAACTGGGATTGGGTCTTGGTAATTAGACTTGGACGGTATACAACGACACTGCGAGAGTTTTGGTATCTCGTGGCTTCGTGTTGGAGAATTAATTCCGATGCTACGGAATTTGGGGTCGGAAGTTTTTAAAGAGATTGTGGGGGTGGGGGGAATCGTTAATGAAGATTAAAAAAATGTATACCTTCCGTCGATACTTTTTGAGACGAAAAATGGAAGGTAAATTGCTGTGATTGTAAATAACAAGATTGATGATGGGTTGAAGCTATTGAATTGATTTTTTTTTCTGACTCGAATTTCTCTTGCCAATAGCACAACAGACTTGTCCTTCGATGCCACATAATCCGCAATTAATTTTCAATCAACGAACCCACAAATAAATTCCGCTTCCTCGTCAGTCTGCTTTTGGCGTTGCGATCCTAATCTAAAAAAAGTGATGACAGTCATTGATCGCCAAAGCAATAATAACCCTTCTGGCTCCCATTTTTACGTGTGTCCGCCGAGATCGGCGAGATTGCGCAGTGAAAGTGCGAGCGAATGGTCAGCCAATTAAATCCTCGGCGGAATCAAGACGGTGGTTATAACCGACCCAACGTGTCGTGCGCAGCGAATAGTCCGGCGTGCGTGCGAATTGTCCCGGCGCGGAGCACAAAGCGTCTCGCGCGCGCGATCGAATTAGAGCCACCGTCTTTGTTTCTTTGTCCCGAAAGGCTCGTTCGAGGGGGACGGCGGGTGGGAGTTGGGGGGTTGGGGTGTAGGCCAGACGAACGAGGGTGGAAACGCGCGAAAGGACCCTCGGTTTTCTCAGGATCGCGACGATGGCAACGATGCGACGAGGGGCGCGCGACTCACAGTCTACCAAGGGGTGTTTTCTGCTTCTCGGTATATACATCCCTCCCCCTCCACCTCTCACCCTCTTCGTCCCTCTCGCGTCCCGCCGGAAATACGATGATGCATGCCGAACGCCGAGCGCTCACGAGTGCGAGACACACGCACACACATTTCCCTGCCGCGTCGACAAAGAGACGCGTTGAAATTGGAATACGTACGGGTGAGTCGAGTCGCGCGAGGGCCACCGGGGTAAAGCGCAAAAGCACGAGGGAAGCGACGGTCGATAAATGCAGCGTCTCAAACGTTCGGCAATTCGGGCTCCTTTGTCTGGCTAACTTGGTGGCGAAAATTGGACTTTTCGGTTTGGTCGAATTTTTTTTATTTTCGTCGCTTAGTCAAAAAAATTATTGTCATTCAGTAGAACTTTTTTATTTTTGTAGTTTAGTAGAGCAAAAATATTTTTAGGCATTTTTTATTGTTATTGTGAATTTTTTCTTTTTTTAGTGCTTTGGGATTATTATGAGTTGATTTCAGGACGTAATTAGTGGTTTAATTACGGTGATAGATACAATTCTGATTGGCGACCTTGATACACCTGTCGTTTATTTTTTCTCTTCGTAGCAAAAAGAGTTAAACGTTAATTCGATACATGACGTGACTGGTTATCATAGTCGCTGTTTTGTGTAGGAGCGGCGAGATGCGCCTCGCGACAGTTTCGAAATTATCGGGCGGATAAACTCTCAATCTCATCAAGGATTTAGTTAGTCACTCTCGGGGGCTCGGCGAGGGCGACGCGCGCGCGCTAAGTGGCGACGGAATAATTTCGGAACAAAAGCCCGGTAATTAATACGGCCACCACCGTCTGGAGACGCGATAATCTCGGCGTTCCCAGTGTGAATTTTCTGCCTGAAAAACAGTTTTTAAAATTGGGAACAAAAAATGAATTCTCGAATTTCCGCGAATTTTTTTATAATTCAATCAACGGTGGCGTAGGGGAGGTCGAAGCAAAATATGTTTGCACACGGCGACGTCGTCGTTGACCTCGACTTCTGAGGACACAACGGCGAACATCGAGCACGTTCGGCAACCGCAATCTCCAGACGTCAGTGTACACAGCGCGTACGGAGGCTGCGAGGGGGTGACCTACACAAGACGAGAAACGATAAAAAAAGGAAAATGAAAAAAAAAAAAAAAAAAAAAAAATCGCGGCTGAAGCGTTTAACAAACGTTTAACCAACACAAGACAAGAAACGATAAAAAAAGGAAAATGAAAAAAAAAAAAAAAAATCGCGGCTAAAGCGTTTAACCATCAGTTTTAGGCAACCTCGAAGGGTCCTCGTAGTCTTCGGTTGCCTCACACAGCGAGGAACGAGGCCACAGCGCATCCCATATTTCGAGCACGTCGAGGGTCCTTGGAATAAGTAAACCAGCGAGTTTATCCTCCCTAAAAAAAAACCAAGAGGTCCTGATCCTTCCTTGTTTTTTTTCGCGTGTGTCCACTTGATATATCATGAGGACGACGCTCGAAATGTCACGAAAAATCTGACTGCCGCGAGGCCGCGCGGATCGATAATGGAAATGAGGGTGAAAGTCTCTCGGGGTGACGAGAGCCGGAAATGGGATAAAAATAGCTGTCATGGTATGGAAAATAAAAATAAAACAGGAATAAAAATAAAAGCTAAGCGCATTACGCTGGCTAGTCCCGTGGCGCTTCCGGCCGGTGTCCCGAGGGAAGATTTCTTAGGGGGCAGTGGAACACGAGTGAATTATTGGCAGTCGCTATCGTCACGGGGCAGGGAATGGTCGAGATAGTCGTGGCCGTGTCTATCGTTCGTCATTGGGAATGGCTTTTGCCTCTCTCGCTCTCGTCCCCCTCACCGAACCCGGAAGACTTTTTCACGGAACTCCAGATTACGGCTATGGTTGCGCGGGACAAGGTCGCCGTAACCGTGGCAACCGGGATAACGGCACGTGCTTCGAAATTCGCTCTCGCCCCCTCCGACTCCCACGTTCGCCACCTTCCTCGCTCTCGCTCTCGCTCCCCCCCGACGGGATGGACCGTGGGGTCTGTCACGACGCTTAATACCCACCACCCGGTACGGTTTCGGTTTCTCGGTATCTCGGCCAGCGGCCATTCCGATGGGGAAACTGACTGCAGAGCATTTTGTGTCCGGATGACAACAGCAGCGACTCCAATTAGCGAAAAAAATATTTTAATTAAATATGGCGTGAAATTATTGACGCCTTCGGCCCACAGGATTTTCGATCACGCGCAGATGAACCCACGATGAAGATGCATTCGGCATCCGTACCATAAAAAAATCGCTAGGAAATGATTTCACAAAATATTTTAATCAAGTATCGCGTCAAATTATTGATACCCTGATCGGCTCGAAGGATTTTTCGATCACCCGCGGATGAACCCAAAATGAACATGCATGGGGCACCGTAAAAAAAAAAAAATACATTTACGACAAACCGGCAAAGCTCGTGTCTGAATATTCAGGCAAAACCGTTTAACGCGACAGCCAGCAAAAGCGCGTCGAGTTTTGCATGAATTTTACATGCTGGTCTATTGACAAAAAAAAAAGGAATAAAAAGAAGTTTAATCTTCGGCCAACTTGTCGGGCGCAGGTACGGGATATTCAATTATATTCCATGCATAGCTGGTCGCACACGTGTGCAAACACACGTAGAGCGTGGCCGGAATGGGCAGAGAAGCTTTCCAGGATCGCGATCGCTGCCACCGGAGCAGCACGACCATTTTCCGGTCGACCCTCGGGCTCGCTAATGGTAGATATGCTCGGTTCGCACCCCGCCCCCTCCTCCTCCCCCTCCTCCAGCTATCTCTGCCTCTCTCACGCGGAAATCCCGGAGTGGAGCGTGCCGCGCGCGAGCTCAGCTCGGTGAAGGCTAAACGGGGTGAAGGTCTCTCGGCTGGTCGACGGTGGAGGGGGCGGGGGGAGGAGGAGGGGGGGGGGGGTTGGACGTGGCGGCTGTGATGGTGCCTAGTTTGTGCTCGGAGGCCAAAGGGTGGTTGGTGTGGCGGCGAGTCGAGAGGCAGCAGCTCTGGATATACAGGGAGAGTAGGGTGAAACCCGGAGGAGGATGAGGAGGAAGCGGGAGGAGGACAGGGAGCTGACTGGGCGCGGGACATGCACGAAAGGAAACGGTACGGCGGAGCGGAGAAATTTCGCAGAAGGGCGCGAGATGAGGATGAGAATCCGGAGGACTGAAAGAGAGACGCAGGGTTAGGACGTGGTGGGCGAGGGACAGCGAGGGAACGAGGAAGCTGGAACAGAGACGGCGAGGCAACGAGGAAGCGAGGGTGGAGGTCGAGGGGTTGGGAAAGGGCGCGACGAGGCTGGCGAGGCTCGACCTCTGGTATATATGGATATGTATATATACGTGCTATATACACACTCCACGAGCCTCGGCTTCCGGGTTCCCCGCGCGCGCGGCAGCATCCACCCCTCGGCGCGACCCACGTGCACCGCGCCCGATTCGCGGGCTCGACTCGATATGCCCCCCCTGAATTTCGATGAATTCCTACAACCCCCGACACGAGTTCCAGTCTGCGTTTGGCTTTTCTCGGTGGCGAATAAAATCGCGAGGGAGGAGCACTCGAGGCGACGGATGATGCGCGGCGTTCGGCCTCGTTTTCTTTTTTGCTTGATTCTGCGAATTCGTCCGGCATTGGTTACTGAGAAGCGCTGTGCGTGTCGTTAGTGTAGGCATGTTGGAGGGGCTCCTCGGCTTTTTTACGATTCAGTGAGGCCTAAGGACATTTTTGGCCGTAAAGAATCATTTATTTACGATTTTTTGGCTACGGGACAGAGAAATTACTTTCCTGGCTCGAGGGTCGATAATTTAGGGCGCGTTTTTACCGGTAACGAAGCTACGCGCCTGAATTCGTTAAAATAAATATTTTTGATGCCTGTTTCGCTCAATTTGACGTTTACACGTGGATTTCGATTAACCATCGGGTCCATTGTCTGCAACCTCTGCGACGATCCATCTTGCACTCGAACGTCGGTCTTCGGGTATCCCAGGTGATGTTATGGATTATTCGAAAGCTCGAACTCGGCACGCGTGGGTGTCTCTAGGCGTAGAGCGGGGACACGTGCGCGCTACTCCACTATTTACGCTCCGATGGACACGTAATAAGATTAACCTGGATTCGCAGTAACGCGAACTCGGTTCGTGCAATTGCTGCAACGGGGAGATGGTGGTACGCGGGTTGAACAGGAGGAGCGCCGAGCACAAAACGCTATTCATTAAGCCGGGCTTATTAAGGGAAACTGTTTTCACGACGTCGAGAATCGTGCGTTACGAGGAGGACCCGGGGCACAAATTGTTCCGACCGTTTCTTTTGAACCCGACCCCGGATCCCTTGGAATTACGGGGAAGTAATTGGCAGACGCGCAACAGGAATGAAAAAAATACTCTGCCTCCAAATAATACAACTTTCATTTAGTAAATTTTCTTTAAATAAATTCTCGCCCCGAAAAATCGAACATTACTTTTTTCGCAAAAATTCAAAAACTTTATAAACTATCCAATAACCTAAAAAAAAATAAAACCTATCCGGCCAACCTAAATTTTCACATTTTCTTACCGAAATCCATAATTTGTTTACCCGTTAAAACGAGCCCCGAGCTTCTATATTCAGCCTCGAAAATGCGACCCGACGCAACCTCAGAGCGACCGCAGCTGCAAACTTCGCCGGTTCGAAACTCGCCCTCGCGCTATCTATACATACACAATCTATATCCATACACTCCGGGCCTCGGTGTATTAGATTATTTATCCTCGTGTCCCTAACCTAGAGTAAGATGGAGGCCGAGGGAGGCCGCGCAGCCCGAACGAGTGAGAAACGACGGAGGCTCAGGGTAGGAGCAAGCTGGGTCCATGCAAGCTGCATAGCCGGAACGTAGCCGAACGAGTGAGAGAAACGACGTAGGCCCGACCGGGCTCGAAGCTACAACATTCATAGTATTAACGCCCTCGTCCACACATAGCCACGGATGAAGGTAGAGGGGGGAGGGGGAGCGCCATCACCGAGCGGATGATAGTGTTACATTGCATTACAGCAACGTCCCGCACACATCGACCATTCCGCATAACGTTTGAGTGGCGGCGTTGCAGCGCCGCATAAGTCGGGGCCTCGCTGCGCTGCTGCTGCTGCTGTTGCATCGCCCGAGCGCTGCCGCCGCTGCAACTATATAAACGCGCATGGGGTGGATGCCCGGTCAGTAACCCCTCCCGCTCTTTGACTGAGCGACGGGAGCGAGGTCTGGGCTTTCAACGGTCACGGTCGGTCACAGGGTGAACTCCGCAAGGCAATTTTTTCACGTTGTTTTTTTTTCTCACAGACACGAATGTCGTGAAAAAAGAAAAACAATGAGACGGGAAAGAGAAAAATATGATGCGGATCAACGGAGCTGATCCGCGGCGGCAGCCGCAGCGAGATTCCTCGGAATCCTCGCGGCGACGATAAAATCTCGCTCGGTCGCAGCTGCGAGATGGATCGATGGACGGATGGGGGATTTTTCCATCCGCCGATTTCTCGTCTCTCGCGCGCAGTCGAAGACTTTCTCGAGTCTCGAGATGCGATTATAATTGAAAGTGGGAGATGCGCCGCGAGATGATTTTCACCGCGAGGTGCAGAATTTGTTGCTATGATTCGCTCGCTGGCCTCCGCGGCGAATATAATTTAATATTGTATAGTTGCGGCTGAATATAATAGAGACAGCGCGGAGCCGCGTGCGGCAACCGCGGAGCGAAAGTATCCAGCAGTTCGCGCAGTTTTCATTGTCAATGAATGTTTCCCCGGTGCTGCCGCGGGCGCGCTCACCGTGAACGTCGACGCTACCCGGAGTCGCGTAATAAACCCGCCGTAACTGAAAGATCGCACCGGCCGCTCGTGCGGAACGCGCACACGCGGCAACGGAGAGTTCAGGGCGACGAGGATGCTTTTCATGCGGTCACCGAGCTGCTACAGAGACGCATTTTTCCGTGACTTCCGACGCGGACTTTGTTTAAGCCGATTTTTCACCAACTTCAGTGGCATGCGGGAATATTACACGTGTATTCATTGTGAATAAATTAACGCTTCAATTACATGAGACCCAAGTTCGAAAAATCTGTCTGATTCGAATTCACACATTTTTTTAGATTTTAACATTAGGGATTATTTCTTGACCTCTGAAAATTATTTAATAAAATTGCTTGACAAATTAAAAATATACATTTGTAAAAGGAGAAACCCGTAAAATAAATAAATGAATAAA
Source organism: Pimpla rufipes (assembly GCA_963932165.1). NCBI lineage: Eukaryota > Metazoa > Arthropoda > Insecta > Hymenoptera > Ichneumonidae > Pimpla > Pimpla rufipes. Next base: position 14,667,318 of record OZ010636.1, read on the forward strand.
TAAATAAATAATAATAATAAATATGTGACTAACGGAAAAAAATTGTTTTATTTTTCAGGTAAGTCCACAAACAACCTGCACAAATTTCTGGCCTTTCGATTTCTCCTACTTCGGTAAGTAGAAAAAGAAAAAATGGTAACAATAATTCGTGGATTTGATTCGTCGTCCCACGTGCCGAAGCCGACTTGTTGAAAAGTCGCGTTCGCCACGCGCGCCACGAGCTTTTCGACGCCTCCGCCGCGGCACTCTGAGCTTTCGAGGAGCCAGCGACCTCGCCGCGGCCGGCGGCGGAGGCGCCAAGCTCGACGCCGGCGGATAAGCCCGGCCTCGCGAGTCGGTCTGATCACTACTGCCACCTACTACTTGCGGCGAGACTCAGCGCGGCCGCCCGGTACGGTAGTTGTCTACTATACTCGTGGCCAGTGCGCGCTCAGCCTCGCTCCACTGGCCGGATAACTTTGAGCCGCAAGCTGCCTGCCAACCGCGAGAGCTTCGCAGCCGTCTCGGTAACGTCGGATTCTGCAACGCTGGAACGGCCGACGGAAAATAATAGCTGGTCGACGCGGTGTCGGGAGTCTCTTATCGCGGCTGCGATTCCGGGATTCCGCGGCGCTTACCATGCGGGAACTTTAACTGTAATAGGAAGGCGCAAAACTTATAGTTCGCATTTCGAAAACATTTTGATACGGCAGGCCATTTTTTCGATTTTTTTCAAATTCATCTTTTATTTTATTTTATTCGTCTTTTATTTTCTGCTTTCAATTTTCTTTCTTCTCGTCACAATGAGATTTTTTTGTTTATTCTTCGTCACTTTGCCGCTCGACAATGCGAATGACGCATCGCATAATCCGCGGACGAAAAAGAAACAAGCAATGACGCACAATTGTGACCGATGATTGAGGCACATCAGGCAGGCAAAATTGTGGAGACACTTTGAATGCGAATAAAGGAAACGTAATTTCGACAGGAAGACCTGTTTCCGGGTAAAAAAAGAAATACGTCTTATCGCGAGACCGCAGAGAAAAATAAAAATGGAATTTCTGTGGAATTAAAAATTCTCAAGTGTCCTGAAATAATCCGCACATTTGTTCGACAAAAATGTGGCAACCGGTGAACTCGATTGTGCGACCCACGACTCTCTTTCTCTTTCTCGTGCGCTGCAGAGTCTCGAGAGGTTTCGCTTTCCTCCTCGATCTCTCGCCTCGGCGTTTTCACCCGTTGCACATCTCTTCGTCGGGTCGTGCGAGCCACTCGATCGCAGCACGTAAACGACATACAACGTCTCTTTCTCGGTCTCGTCGCACGCGCCTCCTTTAAAGCGACGTGAAAGTGACAAGCCTTGCGCTCGGTGTGCGCGATGCACTTTTCACTGCGCGCGAAGCACGGAGAACCGACGCGCTATAGCTGCGTAGTATCTTATCTAATAATGCTAAACGCGGCGAACCCCCCGATTGTACGCGAGAGCCCGGCGCGAGTTACTCGAGCGCCCGGCCGACCGGGTGGACAGATAAGACACGCGTGATTACATCGCGAAAAACGAGGTCCCCGAACCTCTGGTTGTTTTCTCACGTTACGCGCTCCACGATTTCGTTCGGCGCGACAGCGTAATCGATTATTCCACCGTCTCGCAAGCATCCCCGGACACGTGCGAACGTCGCCCACGCGTTTAAGCGCAATCCAGGAAAGTATCGAGAGACGGGGTTACGTAAAACCGCGCGTAGATCCCGTACGTGGATTATGTATATCGGTGATCCAAATCTGGAAAATCGTGCTAAGATTATGCACAGTCCTTATGTCACACCCGGGAAAAGCGGATCTGTTTTAATCAATGTATTCCTGATGTGTGTTGAAATCATTTTTTGTGCATAATTTGTTTTTTCTCAAATTATTTTCTTATTTCACAATGGAAATTTCATTCCAAAGCAATTACTATTTTTTTCAAAGAAATATCGATTTTTATTCAATACATTTTCTTTTTTTTCAATAAAATTTCAATTCTTTCAATAAAATGTCGTGTTTTCATTAAAATGTAATTTTTTCAATAAAATTCCATTTTTTTCAAAGAAAATTCTTTTTTTTTTCAAAGGAATTTCAATTTTTTTAAAAAGAAATTTCAATTTTTTTTTAAAGAAAATTCAATTTTTTTCAAAGAAATTTCATTTTTTTTTTTTTTTCCAAAGAAATTTCAATTTTTTTCAAAGAAATTTCAATTTTTTTCAAAGAAATTTCATTTTTTTTCAAAGGAATTTCAATTTTTTTTTTCAAAGAAATTTCAATTTTTTTTTAAATTGTACAAACGCTAAAAATAGACCAGAGATCTCCATCTCGCGAGCGATTTTCCGTCTACACACGGTGGACGCATCGACATTAATGACGAGTGTATCTCCCGATCGGGGTCGGCCGCGCAAAGCTATGGAAATTCGCGCTCCGGTGGCGGATGATGTGGTGCGACGCTCGTTGGCGAAGGTTGACGCGTGTGTGCGATGCTGTGTGGTGTCTCTCGAGCTGCAGCGGCGGCTCGCGTAGGTTCTGCAGTCCCGTGCGAGCTCAGAAGTAAAGGTATCGGTGCGCGCCGAGCACATTTCTCCGTCTGTGTGCGTGAAACTCGCTCTCGCTTCGGCCGGGTTCGCGCGCGCTCGAGTGTCGAGAGGCTTCAGCCGCGCTCGCCTCTGTCTGTGTGTAATCCGTGCGCGCGACACACTCGACGCTCGCGCTCCGCGTTTCTCGCACACAATCGAGGCCCAAAGTTCACTCACTCCGTAACCTCCTTTCAATCGAAACTATTACACACTACAACCAGTGGCTCTCAGTCCGACCGGTTTTTCACTTTCGTTCTCGCGCGGCTAAAGCCGGCGAATAAGTGAATCGTTACCTACTCCACGCGCTACCATGTTATACATACACCGCAATAAATATACAGCCAACTTTATATATATATATATATATAGATATACATATAAATAAATAATGTAGTACTACGAGTGTGAAATCGCGCGACGAGAAAACTTTCTCGTGATAACCGAGCCGCATTTGTGCCTCGCTTAAAAAACGATGGAACCCAACTTTCATTTATCTCGAATTAATGGAAATGGTCCGACTTGCTATTTTGTCCCCGGGCTGGAAATTCGAAACGTTTTTTGTTTGTTTTTTTTTTCGAATGAATTCTTTCGATTTTTGACGAATGACAAAACTGCACTTTGGAAATTCGTCATCTCGCGTGGCGACGAAAAAAAAGAGGAACGGGGACGTGGATCGCGCCGTTCAGCATCCACACACGCTGCTCGCGCGTCGCCGCCGTCGCCGCCGTTGGTACACGACACAAGCGTCACGAAAGTAAAAGTAGGTACACGCGGCCACGAACTGTACCGAACGCGTCCTCGAACGGTCGCTGCACCCCGCGTGGTGTTCGCCCAAGGAGGTGCACACCTCGATCGCCGTTGCTCTCTCGTTGCTCGTGTGTTGAGTAACAACGCGCGCGGCTGGTCCGGTTGTGTGTAACACACGACTCGCCGCCGCCGCCGCCGCGAGCTTACGGTACACGTATCGCGCGCGTTAACACTCGGTTTTCGCCTTCTTCGCGTGCGGCTTCCAGAATGTTCGACGTTCATCCGCCGCTCCGGCTGGAATTTCCGTCGCACCGTTGACTAATTAAATTGCGGAGCAATTTCCCCGGGTTTAATTAATTAATTATTGACGCAAACATCGTCGCGCTTGGCGCGAGTCAACACACGTTTTTCGCGGCAATTGATTTTGATTAATTGAACCCGGCATTGATTAATTAATATTTTTGTATCTGACGGCAAATCCATCGACTAATTACCGAGAAGAAGAAATCCTTTTTTTTCGTAATTTTCATTTAAATTAATTAGAATCCGTATACTTTAATTTTAATTAATTGGAATTTTTTTTTTTTTTCGCATCGAAATTTTCTGAAACGCGTATCAGCTGTCGCTTTCCCCCCGTAAACGCTTCACGAGTATCGTCGACGAGCCCTCGGCCTCCGGGTGCCACGCGCGCGAAATTTGCATTAGAATCGGCAACCGCGTCAGACGAGCTATTAGGCCCGTGATTGTCCGCCGAGCCGTGAAATCCCTGGCCCTGCAGGGATTTCGCTCCCCGTGTGTGTGTGTGTGTGTGTGTGTCCTGCCGGGGGTCGGGTCGGTTCCCATTTACGCTGTCCCGGTTTTCGGGACAGGCCGTATCAGAGCGAGACCCTGGACGGGTACTCAAACGCGGCACGGGACATCGTATCGTATAAACTGGGAGTACGAGAACCACCACCACCAGCAGCGGTCTCGTTCGGTCCCCGCGCGCTTCGCTCTCGCGTTGAGCAAGCGAGAACGGGGCAAGCAGCAGCAGCAGCAGCAGCAGCAGCAGCGAGTCACCTCGATAGCGAGTGTTGAACCCGGGAGAATCTAGGCCGGCAGCACAGACACAACGTAACCGCACGAGCACAGAAACACCACACACACGGGACTCGGTACCCCGTGGGATACGTAGCGAGCGCCCGCGAGCCTCCGTGGCGGCTACGACACACGGACACAGCGCCGCGTGACACACATGCGCGCCGTACGTGCAACAGTAGTGCGACACACCGAGGCGCAAACAACTATCAGCGCCGAGTTTCGCTCTCTGCTTTGTCGCGCGTATTACGTCTGCGACTCGGTGTGTGTTGCGCGCTACGCGCGAATGGCATCACTCTCATTGATTTCCTATGTGTGCTGCGACGGGGGAGGGGGGGGGGGGGGGGGGTTGAGGGTTATTCTAGGATCCTGACAATGCGGTGTACATCATGTGTGTGTGTATATATATGTATATAAGTATATCGAGAGGACGACGCGAGAGCGAGCGAGAAGACGCCAGCAATTATACAGGAGGGACACGCGAGGAGGATTCTGGCCTCTGGGTGCGCGTAATAATATGGTAATGAGATCTGTGCATTTGCCGCTGCGGCTGTGACGTTCGTTATTATGCTCGCGCTGGGGTTTCGAGATTTCGCTTTTTTTTGTCTACTTTGAGGCGCCTTTTCGAGGTCTCGTTATTTGCTTTTTGTCGGGACACTTTAATTTCAAATTATTATCATCATCATTATTATTATTATTATTGTTATTATAAAAATAAAAATTGCCAGTGTTCACTGGGAAAAGAGATTTGTTGATTCAACAAAACCAGCGGTCACGGGCTGTCAAGAAAATTGTTTAGTCGTCTCAACAACTTTTTTTTTCACCTTAACCATCGGCTGGTTTGCTGAACCGAGAAGCTGTTAAAAAAACAAAAAATGTCGTTGCTTCAATTAAACATTTATTTGACAGCCGGTGACCGCTGGATTTAGTTGACCCAACCATCTTTTATCTGTGTGTTGCTTCGAGCATATTTGATTTTTAAAACGGGACGAAAAATCGACATATTTGAATCGAGTTTCAAGTGATAATTTCGAGCAGTTCCGTCTTACACACTAACAGGTACCACGTTTGCCCAGTTGGAATTGACAACTCGAATTAATCGTAGCCAGAAATAAATTGACACTACTTCGTATCCTGTGCTCTCTTTTTTTTCGCTCATTAATTTCCCGCGTGCTCCGGGGCGATTTTATTCCAGGATCCCGACCGAGTACCATTCGATACGTAAATACATATCGACGACGTCGAGCGCGCGCGCGCGCGGGTCGCTAATTATATACGCGGATCAGGCGGTCGACCAGTCGCGTCTCTATTGTTCGCTTTGGAATTTACTCGGATTTGACGTTCTTAATTTGTTTTTTCGGGCTTCTCTTTTTCGCGGTCTATTCCGACGCGACTCGCGAATCTCGCTCGCTGGACTATGGAGCGACATCTTTATTGTAATCGGAACGAGCGCGCGCTCGCGTTGCGCGCGGTTATTCTGAGATCGGCAATGTCGATGACCCTCCCCCACTCGGCCGCGCGCGATATTCCCTCCCTCCCCCGCGATTCCCCCGTCGCGCTCGCGTTGCACTTGCGGCGCGCGCGGTACCAGCCACCCGACGGTCCCGCGCGTTACCATTTATACCATTCGTCATTATTACTTGATATTTGTCGCTGCTCGAGCCGCGCGAGGTTTATTCTCGTGGCGGCTATAAATTCGCGGCGAGTATCGACTGATTGCATCTCCCGAGCTCTGGAGATCGTCGCGAGTCCCTCCGCGGGAGGGAAAATAAATAATTTAGTCGAATGCTATTTTCCCGCCCCTCGGTGGAAAATGAAAATTCCACTGCCGGGTGACCCGAAACGGAAAATTCGCCCCCGAGGAGGACGATGAACCCTCCGAGTTGCTCCGGAATATTTCAACCTTCTTACGTACATTTTTGTACGTACTCTATATATTTTTTTGTTTATAACCTCCCCGATTTCACATAGACACGCGAGGAGCCCCCGCTGCTTTTTCGCTCGGTGAATTTGACAAATCGTCGACTATTTCGAGGAAACCGTGTTGCAGCCTTGAAGCACGAGAAGCGAGGTTCGTGCCTACATCGATTTCGCGAGGGTGAAACGCGGATGGTGGGTGACAGCGAGCGAGAAAGAGAGAGGAAGAGAGGAGGGGTTGGTGGGAGGTGACGGGTGGCGCGTTAGCCCGGACAACTCCTGACCCGGGTTCGTTGTCCTTCGTCGAGTGAACGCGCGCGCTTTACCCCCTCGCATAAAGCACGTACGCCATATAGCGAAACCAACCCCCTCCCCACACCCCACCGAATATACACGCCGGGTCGCTCGCGGGTTCTTTCCCGTCCTCCTGCCCCCCCCCCCCCCCCTCGTCCAACAATTCCGCGCTCACCCCCCCCCCCCCCCCCTCGCCCTCCGCTCCCTTCTATACCGGAAGAGCCGGCGCTCTCGATCCCACCGGGAAATGCGAGGTTTGCTCAATTTATCTTGGAAACCAGCGTGGCGAAGGGGGGCAGGGAGGGACGAACCCCCTGGACGCGGGTGTCCTGGAAGCTCGCGAGGAAAAAAAACTTTTGCTGTCATTCACCCGTTGAGAGGGCGAGAGCTATCGGGAAATACTTTTTTTTTATATAAAAAAGTGGTGTACAACTATTTGGCCTTTGGAATATTCTTTAATTTTGTAAATCGAACTTCCTCGGAAATTGGTTGGAAATTCGTCGTCGTGGATATAAAATTGATTTAACGAAAAGTAATTGGCAGTCATTTAGTTTTCGAATTGGTGTGTTTATTCTTGGTAAATTTCTTCTCGCAGATATTTCGCGTTCTCTTCTGGAAGATGAAAAAAAAAAAAAAAGAATCAATGACGTCACGCGGCATCGAATTCGCATATGCATCTCGCGTTTTATGAATCGCTCCCCGCGGGCCCGTGTTGAGTTACAGCAGGTTAGCGCTCGGTCCCTTCCTCGCCCTCCCTTAGCGCCTATATTTGTACCCGGAAACGTTATATCGACAGCCTTGCGAGGGCGGAGAAAACTGTGACGCTCGTGAGTCGATCGGCACGCGTCCTTTTTTTTTTTAGATACCGCGGGCGGCGCGAACGCCGCAAACACGACGGAAGTCAGACGTCCAACACAGCGAAACGATAACAGAGGGGCAAATAAACAACCGCGAGTGCCACTGTTGCGCAACAAACGCAGCTAGAGATGGATGGAAAGACGAAAAAAATAAGAGAATTCGCAAGCCCAGCCCTTCTGGCAAGTGAACCGTGCGAGAAATCGCGAGCAGCGAGCGCCACGTGTGATATACCCGAACAATATCTCATTGTCAGAGAACCCGGCTCCGCGATTGTCGCACCGGCCGACATTCTCCCCGTCAGTCAAAGATATACTTGCGGCTTCAATTGCTCCCACCCTCCCTACTGGTTTCCCTCTCTTTTTCTCTCGCTCGGTGCAACCGGAATTCACTTCCGGATCTAGCGACAAACTCGTTCGAAACGTTCACCCAAATTAATTGCGAGTGATGCAATTTTGCAGGGATACCTGTAGTCTCATCGCTTCAATCGAATTCGCAGCTCGAAAAGTTGATTATTCAATTTTGCAATTCCGTTGATATATTTTTTTATTGCACCGACATCTTTTGTAATCACAACAAAAAGTTACTGATATTATCGTTATCGATTTGTCGAGCGAGAATAAAACTTTCAAGGATTCGTAGCAGAAGTCCCGAATATTCAGAATATTTTCGAGCTCACCTTATACCCGAAATATTTTCATTACCTTTTTCATTCCAATATTTAGCGCTATTGCAAAGGTATCAATCGCTAATAAATACAAATATTCTGTTCTCCACGATCGATCGTCAGTAATAATACTTCAGTTTCCCACCGAGATGCGACAAATAAAGCCCTGCAATCACTGAATCCAAGACCCAGACTCGACGTCCCGTTTAATTAACGAGTGTCGTATTTTCCACACCGGCCCGAAAGGCGAGGAGTTCATCGCCGACGATCGGCCCGAGAAAATTGCCGCAATATCGACTTATGCACGGAAAAAAATGTATTGTTCCAGGTAATCAATCACATCACCTGAGTCTTTTGCGATTAGTTGCAGCAACTTACACATTTATTGCCGAAACCAGTTCGCATGGTTATGGTAATTATTCACGATTTGTTCTACATAACCTAAAAACGATATTATTAAAGCTACGATTGTGTCGCTCGAGGCGCGAGTCGCGTCTGTTCGTAACCTAAAGACGATATTTACTAAAGCTTTAATTGTGACGTTCGTGAAGCGTTTCGCATTAATTCTGTCATAAGGACAGTACAAGCAGTGCAATTCTATTTCGAAAAGCAATGACACGGTTGGTATGGACAAGTAACCGGAACTTGTGCTCCTGCCTACTCGAATAGTTGTGTCAACCATTCATTTGGTTGTCGCAACTAACAGGGCTACTACCAACGAAACTTCGTCCGTGCGACAAATTCCTTTCGGCTGTCATAACTAATCCGAGTTGTCACAGAATTAGAATAATCCATTGGTTGTGCCAACTAATTTCTCGGTTGTGTCAGCTTATTATTTTTTTCCATGTGGTTGACGCTTCAACGAAATTGAGCAATAGCGCACCTGGCGTCAACGCTAACACGGCTCTCGATCGTCCCGGCAGGTTTATCTCTCGGCAGTTCTCGAATTACCGAACGGCGGGCGGCGCGATAAAATAGAGACTCGCCGATTTACTCGAGACTCGCGCGATCCTCGCTTGTGGTGTTGTACACCACAAACGCGGGACCACTCGTTTAATAGCACGTTTCCGTCGCGCTGCACACGCGGCGAGATCGAGAGTCGTGGGGCACCTAATAACAAGACGGGATCGGTGCGAGCCGAGCGATCGAGACGCCGAATGAGCCGCGGAGAGACAGCAACGCAAACGCGAATTACATAGCGCAACACAGAACAACACGAGACAACGTCGAGGGCTCGGGCGATAGTCGCTCTCTCGTGCTGCTAATGAATTTCGCAACGCGCGCGAGACACGTACCAGGCTCATAGATACCTTCGAGATTGCACTACGAAGGTAGGTTTACAACGGGCTGCCGGGCTATCGCGCGCGTCGCTCTTTAGCGCGGCTCGTGGGCGTCTCGCCTTATCCTTGGGCTTTCCAACGTTTGCACATAGCGCGCACGCTTTGGCGCAGGGTGATCCGACTCTCTGGTGTCTTAACTCGCCGCGGCTGCTGTTACGTTATTACCCGGCTCTATCTCGGCTCTAAAGACACGTAATAAGTGGTGTAGGTATAAACGGCCCGATTATGTCGGCTATCGATTTTCGCACGGAAGTCTCTTAAGCGGGAGGGGGAAAATATTGCGAAGCGTTTTGTTGCTTTTCAATCAACGGTGAAACTTGTAATTGCGGCGTGTCATTTTTTTTTTAACCGCCGTTTTCCGCGGGATAAATATGCGGCTTGAGGTTGGTATCATACCGACAGTTGATGTATGAAAAAAAGAAGAAGAGAAAAAAACCAAAAAAACGTTGACGTTGGTCTTAACTCTATCGGAGTTTCTAATATCGTAACGAGCTCGCGGTTGGTAATAATCCCGGCGAGACCGACGCAGCTTCCGAGTGCTGAGGTTTCGCGGCGGACGAGATTTTTCCGCGAGACAATGACGAGAATTACAATGATACTGATAACCGGGGAAAGGTTCGAGGGGGGGCGCGCGCGAGGAGCCGGGAGGAACGGGTATAAATTCCGATTCGAAAGTTCCTCATTTCGTAACGCGAGCAGTCCGGGTTCGACGGCCCGGGCGCTGGTTTCCACCACCACATTACATAGTTACACACGGCTCCTGCGTCGCTCCTGTCGATATTCAGCCGCGGCGCGCCTCGCATAATCCAACGCGGAGCCACCGTGCAGTACCTACGACTGTAGGACTCGCCGTTTCATAATGCACAGCGACGCGCGCCGTGCGACTGCGAGAACCGCGTCGTGCTGCACCGGGAGCCCGCGCGCGCGGAGCGAACCCGCAAAGGTCTCGACACGACTGTTTTCTATAATACCAGTCATAACTTAATGTGATCGCGCGTCCGTTACGATATTGTAGATCTGCTGGAATTACGAGGATGGGTTATTGTTCGCGGGGTCTCGTTGCGAAATCGCGTCGGGGATGCCTCGATAAATCATATCGGCGTTGAATCAAACACACGAAATTGATAAATATTTTTACGGCTGAGAATTTCCAGCTTTCACTTTCGGCTAATGATTTTTTTTCTTTTACTTTATAAAGTAAAACAAAAAATTCGAAATAAATTGGAGTATTACTACGACTAAAAAGTGCCTCCCATTTCCATCTTGCGAGGGAAAAGGCGTAGAACTTAGTGAAAAATTAATAAAAATAAAAATCCACGAAACTGGGTTGTCCCCGCTGTTGTCGACCTGCGAGGGGGGGGGGGGGGGGGGGGCGGGCATTTCGAAATATTTTATAGCTCGCCGACATCGAGCGGATTTGTTGCCGTATCACTGAGGGACACTCGAGTGTTCGCTCTCTCGCGGCGCGCGACTTCGAGTAGGTCGATCCGCGAAGTGAATTGCCCAACTCGCGTATGGGTCTCTCTCTTAGCTGAAGAAAGAGAGAGCATTACAGGTAAGTGCACTCGCGGCTCTCGCGGTCCGTGGCCCCCGAGTTCGCGTTGGCGAGATTACAGAAGTGCCCAACTGCCGCTGTATACACAGCGCGCGCGGGTAATGATATCTCGGTGGTGCGAAAGCACGTTCCACGGTGGCTCGCGCGCGCTTATAATAATCTCCCGCGCGCGCACCGAGAAAGTCTCCTCGGGCCGCACGCGGCGTCAACGACAAACGATTTACGTGCAACAGAATTCTATCGCGTCGAGCGCATAAATCGAAGCTTCGCGCGTTTATTTCTGTTTCTAGCCGCGCCGGGTTCGCCACTCCGTGCTCCTGACTACTTCCAAGAAATGACAGAAACTGGCGCGCGATTATCATTCAATATAAACAAATTTCATTATTGCCGAGCTCAATTCAATAAATATATTATTCAATATATTTATTGAATAAATATATAAGTATATTGAATAAATATATTGAATAATATATTTCAATAAATATATTATTCAATATATTTATTGAATTATTCAATACTGTTGTTATCATTAGCGTTATCAATCTTTTTTATGTTCGCCGCCTCAGAACACATTTCAGTAAATCTCATTTCAGTATTTTCGATCATCATCCTGATTTCTCCAGGGACTCCGATGTTGGAGGCTAATACACAGCGAGACAAAATTATCGAAAATTGCAATCAGCTTGATGCATTTTTATGCCTCAATCGTAGTCGGTCCCATCGGAGCTGAGGGCCGTCTGTCATATTTCGTTCAGCGACTGAAATCCAGGTGAGATCTGGAATTTCTCTGAGAATGCGTCGAGTTCCTTTTCCATTTTCGCAACAGTTCGCATGCGTAGTCAGCCTTCGGGGGCTCTGAAGTCTGAAAACGCTGCGAAAAGTCGATTGAAGAGATTTTCCGTCAGGTTGCACTGAATGCGGCGAAGCATCGACGGGCCAGTAGTTAATAACAGTTGCGGCCGTACTTTGCGATTAAGTAACTTGCGTAGACGCCGCAATCTCGGGATCTCCCTCTGCCCCCTGAAGAGGCGCGCGCGCGCGCGCGATGAATGAAGTCGCCTCCCGCCGGCTTCGTGTGCACCTTCGGCTTATCCAGCGCGCGAAACGCGGCAGGTGCCCTCGGCCCGTTGATCACGACTGAGCCATTCGTCGTTCTCTCTCGTGCGGCGAGCCAGCGAGCGAGCTGGACGCGAGGTCAGCCGAGGCCGTGGCTCACACTCTCACCGTGTGCAACCCCCATGCGCTACGTGTGGTTACTCTTACAAAGTCTCCGAGGATATAATAATGAATTGGCTGGAATAACGAGGCGCGATGAATTGTGGGAAAATCCCGTGAGAATTTCGTGGACGATGAATGCGCGCCTGATGATACTGACCAGATTGTCCTTGAAATTATTCTCGAACCCTTCAACAAGACCTGAACAAGACAGTCGACAGGGCCAACGAATTAATTGATTAATTGATGCATTAATTAGCGACCGAAAAACAGGCCTAAAAATGTCTTCGTTGTCCCTCAGCGCAGCCGAGCTGTTTTCGTGTCCACAAATAGATTATTGCTAAGTGTTTCCTCAGGCAATTAGGATCTTTTCGTTCGCGTCCCGACCCTTCAACCCTTTCGACCCTTCGCGATGTAGGACTCGACCTCGCTGCGAGGGCGCAACCGGTCGAAGGTTGTACGTCCATACAGCCCTCTTCCCGCGGGCCTGATTGGCTATATCGAGCCCCGATGACCTCGTTATAACGACAGGGAAGCACCGACAGCACCGCCACCGGCTCCCAGTTCAGTTCGCCAGAGATTGACTCGAATTTCCCCTCCGCCTCGCGGGCGCGCGGTTGTCCGCTATATCGGCCTCCTCATCCGGCGCGGGCCGCGACTGACCACCACCACCACCACCACCACCACCACCGCCACTCGACGGGGAAACCTGGCTATCCGTCACGCCCCATATATTCCCAGTACTCTGGTCGCTGGTCTATATATCGCTTGGTGTGCTCGTACATAACGCGTCGCATACCTGAGAATCGCGTAGGTGACTCCATAGGTTGGTTACACAGACATTGGGTTACATAATAACCAAGACAACGTTTTTTTTTCATCCAATTTTTATTTTTTTCTATGATAAAAAAAAATTATCGTATCGCCTGGTCGGTAGTTTGTCATCGTCCCGAGTCGGCGAGACGAGGGAGTTGCATTGTCGTCACTGTTACGCGATTATTTATTCGTAAAAATAAATGAAATCAAGAATTAATTCCAATGACCGTGCGATAACGTCGCGTCGATAAATTATGCGCTTCGATGAACACCGACGAACGTACCTGCGCGGCTCGATTGATAATGATAATCGAGTCCGCAAACAATGTTGCGCTCGGTGCAAACAAGCGATTGCGTGTTTTTTTAATTCAGTTATCACATGAGACGCGACATGGTCGTTTAGTCGCGCTATTCCGCCAATGCGTCTCGATCACGGCGGTCCCATTTGGTTACACAGGATAAGCCCGGTTGTAGGCCACCTACCAGCGCGATTACCATTCGCGTTCATTTTTTTTTTCTACAAACGTTTCTACAAATGTACGAAAGATACTCTACGAAAAAACGGCGATAAGAACCAATAAACTGAATGATTGACATTTAAATTTCCAGTCGGAATGAATTTCAACATTCTAACGCATTTACCATAAAAGTTGCACAATTCGCGCGGCGCGTTGCAAACATATCGTTGGTCCGAAATGGATGTTCCACTGTAGAATCAATTTCATTGAAAAAAAAAAAAAAAAAAAAAAAAAATGGTTTAAGCTTGAAAATTATTCGCTGTGAGAGGGTCAGAGGGTAGTGAACCCCGTTTTGATCGCGGGTTACATAAAGTCCGAGGTGACACGCCGCTCGACTCGAGTCTAGCGTGTGTCGCGAGCGCACGAAAGCGATTGAGTACCGCTGACTCGTACAAGGCCTTGCGCGGAGAGTGCATTGCGCCCTGGTGCAGCAGCAGCAGCAGCAGCAGCGGTGCACACAGCAGAGCAGTCGCAGTCTCCACCGCTATAGCGGTGCAATATACACAGAGGCAGCAGCAGCAGCAGCGATGTCGATGCATTGCATGGTGGAGGGGGGCAGGGGAGGGGGGAGGGGGAACCCTCTGGCGTGCACATGTGTGCCAACTATCTCGTTCTCACTTCCTCCCTCGACGCATTCTCCGCGAAATCATTTCAATTCGTTCTCGCTCGCTCGTCCCGACGCGACTCGGCTTCGCTATTTTCTAGCCTCTTTTCTGTCTTTCTCTTTCTGTCTCTCGCTCTCTCCCCCTTCGTACTCTTCTTTCTCCCGGTCTCGCGTCGACGGAATAACCGACGCGATGGACACCCGACGCCCCGCCGCGAGTCCACCAAAGCCTCGCGCAGCGCGCAAAAATTGTCTCATCGTCTCTCGCTCTCTCGCCTATCGCCGGTACAGTCTCGCCTCGATTACTGCGAGGGCAGGGACGACGATTTTTAGGGGGTTTTTCAAGGCGAGAGTGGGGAGGTTGGGGTTGCTGTCACATTCCAATGTTCATTCAAGTTCATTTATATTATTGTTGATACAAACAGGGTGAACAGAATTGTCAATTATCGAGGTTACCCTGTACCAAAGCAGTATACCCTGGAAATATCGTTATCTGCCTTCGTATACAACAAATATGGTTTTCGAAACGTACAAAAAATATTTCTCAGACCACGTTTGAGACAGAAAAACATATTTCGCCATTAACGAGGTCCGACTGTACCCAAAGCCGTGTAATGAAATCGCGATTAAGCCGCGTGAAAAATATTTTTAAGCCCGCGCAAAAAAAAGAGAATTCCACACGGGGAAAAAAAGCTCTTTTTCAGATATACTTTTTTTCGTGTGGGCGGTTCGCGTGGGTACTCGTCCGATTGTGTAGGACACGTACTATAATAGGACGACGTCTCGAGGCTGCCCCGCGCGACGTGCATCTGACGGTACCGAGCGAAACGCGCGGCGTCGGGGGAGCGCGAAGCGACGAGCGAGTATACGACGCGGTACTTGTAACCCAATACAACCGCGCGCTCGCTAAACGTACAGAGCAACCTTCCCCGCCGCGTGCGCTGCACGTCCCGCGGTGCGCCCCCGTTTTGCGAAGGCCGCGCGGCCGACGAACCATCGAGGACGGGGTGAGCCGCGGCCGCCGCTATGCTGCCGCGCTATAGCTCCACTCGCCACGGGGCCAACCAGAACCCAGCGAGCAGCTTAGGGTGCATTCACACGTTCGCCACTTTTCGCCCGCTGATAATATTTCACTCGGCTCTGGAATGATTTTTATTCTCATTCCTCCGATTCAGTCCAATTCGCGGTTTACTATCAGATGTAATAAACTTACGCCCAGTCGATACGTGGAATAGAATAAAGTAAAATTTATCGACAATCCGGCTGTAATTCATCGCTAATTAATTGCCCGGCCGTTGAGCCGCGCGCGAGCTGTCGATTCGCAGCGAATACACACCGTTCAATTCCCCCGTATCTGCACGGATCAAAAGCCTCGAAAGTCGCGCGCGCGCGCGCGTTGCGGGAAACTCGAGACCACGCGTTTCCCAATACGGCGCACACGGCGTATTGTGCATATAGGTTACAGCACGGGGTTTTACGGCGCTTTATATTAACCGTCGTGCCACGACTCTGGCGCTATTCGGTGTCTATATCGTATAAAGACAGAGAGACCGCCCCCTTTTAGATCGGCTCCTTTCGCCTGGCCTGGCTGAAAACTTCCAGGATACAGATTTATTTTTTAAAGATGACTTTGTTTTTTTTTTTTACTTTATATCGACATGACGTGGCCGCTGTCAGGGTTACGTAAATCGCTGACGTTTCTAGTAGAAAATCTGCGGCGTCAAATCCGGCCCCGGTCAGGCCCTGGAAAAGCCACGTTGGGGCCCAGCCAGGGCCCGAGCCGGGCCTGACTTGGGCCGGATTTAACGCCAAAGGGAAGGAGTAAATTATGAACGTTTCTGTTTGCGACGTACGTGGAGTCTGCGGGAGCGAAGGAGAAAATTATGAACGTTTCTGTCCGGCGTTTGTGGGGTCTGTGGGAGGGAAACAGAAAAATACGAATTTTTCTGTCTGACGTTTATGGAGTCTAAGGGGGAGAAAGAGAAAAATTACGAGCGTTTCTGTCATGGGGTTTGCGGAAGAGCGAGAGAGATAGAAAATTGCACGAACGACCCCGTCGATGCCTGTCGTACGGCGCTCGGCAGCCGCGGCGAGACCCGAGCGCCCGGCTCGCGCTCGCTGCTAACTAACTCGCGCGCGATACACAGCGGGCGGACCCTCTAACCCCCGTTGTCGCCACGAGGCATGCGCCCTCGATTTCGAAGGCTGCCGCGTACGTTGAACTCGCTCGCTCACTCTCTTCGCGCTTCGTTCTTCACAGCCGCCGCCTGCAATGCAACTCGGCGAACTCTCTGCGGTCGCGGCGGCTAAAAAAGGGCAACGGAGGAGAGGGCGCCGCGATCTGCTTCCTTTGTTCGTGCGAGCGGACGAGTCTTCTCCTCGCTGAGCCGAGCGGAGCGACCACATTCGCCGGGAGTCGTGACAAAATAGAATTACCAAAGATTATCAATTCGGAGCGGCCGGGCGACGTCGCATCGCCGTTGCATTTGCGTCCGCTGTTCGCACTTTGGCTTACACGACATTCCGCTCACATTTTTAACGTATTATCCATTTTTTTGTGTACAGGGAATTTCAGATTTTTTTGTTTAATTTATTCATCGTGTTACGAATTTTATTCGTCTGCGTTAATTAATTATTTCACCACCCCAAGAATTGTGACGACAAAAAAATTCTAGTCAGATGAATAAATAGAAAATGTGGGACCTTTAATAAATTTGCATATCTATTTACGAATTTTATTCGTTTGCGTTAATTCATTTTTTTCACTACCCTAACAATACTTACGTTAAACTCTAATCACATGAATAAATTGCTGACTCGCATTACGAAAAAAATGTGGGCTCGTCGTCGGTGCGTCGAATCGCCAATGAAAGGCCTGAAAGGAACAATTTGAAAATCTCTTCGCCACCATTGAGTCACATATTATTCTAAATCACAGCCACATATGTATAGCCAGTCGCAATTCTCAGTTAGCCTCGCGATAGAGCATGATAGCCGTCGCTGGAGAGTCGAGTGAGTCTTTTAGAATACGCGAAGAGAGAGGGAAGGGCGGCTGGTGGGGGGGGGGGGGAAAGCTCTCGAGAGCCGAGCGCGCGTCAAGTGCGCGAGCGCGAAGGCACGGAATCCGCGAGCGAATTTCGTCCTCGACGGTTCATCGGCCTGTCCTTCGTATCTGGGCCGCTAGCGGCAGCGCGCGACTCACCGAGCTATCCGCGCCACCACCACCACCACCGTCACCACCACCACAGCCAACTATCAGCCTCTTTATCATAATTCATTCGGGGCGGGCCGGTGTGTATTGCCACAGTATATATCGCGAAACCCGAGGCGAGTCTCTCCGTCTGCGCTGCGTCCGTGTGGGTGGCTTAGCCGCTCCACACACGCCGACGACTCGGAAACTTGTCACACACCGCGCGATATATATACAATAAAACACGAGTTATTGCCGAGATAACGCGCGACGACTCGTAGTACCATATTTGCCGCTATCTTCGGCTCGATACAAGTGCCCGGCAAATTGATCATCGTGTTTATTAAAATTATAATAATTTATGAAGTACAACTTTTTTATTCACAGGATAATTTTGTTATCGACATTTTTGAATTTCTTGTCGACGATGATTTTTTTTTATTCCGCTCGAAGCTTCGTTGCTTGAGAGAGGGATTTTTATAAAATACATTTTCGAAATTTAATTTCAAGATTGTAAAGTAAAGAAAAAATTGCAGAATTTTCAAAATTCAATTTCCTCCTTCCCGCAGCATCCAGTTGCCTTTCAGAGTCGCCGCGGCGAATAATTCAGAGGAAAGTGAATTGCATAGTCGTTGAACGGGGAGAGAGAGAGAGAGAGAGGCGATGTCGCAACGAGCCTTCCGCGAGTGAAGCCGGGCTGTGTGCGTCTGTCTCGATGCAATTTGTACGTACGCGATGTGTATTCGCGGGAAAGAGAAAAGTCCGAGATCTCTCGATTGTTCTCCGTGGAACATATCGCGATACGTTATACCCACCACCGGTTGTCACCATACAGGCCGATAAACACGCAACACTCGACTTTGGCCACGCTGCGACTTCCGCGTCGGACGCGTGACCGATAAATCCTAATCTATATCCCAAATCCCAACGGACCCCAACGTCCAACCACAGTGCGGCCACGTCGTTCTTCATACCCAGAAGTGATCCGAGAATCTTTCATGTCGCTCCGCGAAATCCGGTATCGCACAAACAAATATATGCGGAGTGTACATGGAAATGTATATATCTATATTTCTGAGCAACGTGGTCGACGCGATCTGGCTCGAGATTCCACCGCCCCGCAAAACCAGGAGCACCGCATTCCCGTGGGAGCGTGCACTTTGCATTTCTCGATCGCACTGCCGGTCTTTCCGCTCACCGCGAGCGATATATGCCCGCACCTGTTTTGCGGCAGGTTGCGATCGGTAACCCCGATCACCGCAGCCCGGATACATATTGCTACCTTTTTCGATTTTTCTTTCCTCTTCACGTTTTTCAATCCCCCGACCTTCTTTTTTTTCTTTTTTACAAAAGTCAACAATTGCACCGCGCAGGTCGCGATCGGTACCCACGGTCATGTGCTACCAGCCGATAGATGCCTTTCATACATTTTTTCTCTCCTCATTATTTTCCAATCACTCGATCTTCTTTTTTTTTCTTTTTTTTTGTTGCGAAAATCAACAACTGCACCTCGCATGTCGCGATCGGTAACCCCGGTCTCATGTGCTACCAGTCGATAGATGCCTTTCATCCATTTTTTTAAATTTTCCAATCCCCTTATCTTCTTTTAAATCAACAATTGCACCACGCAGATTGCGATCGGCAACCCCGGTCACACATCCTACCAGTCGATAGATGCCTTTCATCCATTTTTTTTCTCCTCATTTTGCAACCCCTGATGTTTTTTTTTTCCCCGTTGGCAAAAGTCGACGTTTGCATCGCGCGACGCACAAGTCGAGAAAGTCGGCGCGCATTGTGCGCGCGACTAAAGTTGCGCGCAAATAGGTTGTGACTTAACTGCATAGACATCGCGCGTCGCGAGAGCTCCATGTGGAAAAGGAGGCTCGAGGCACACAGCAGCACATAGGCCGCGCGGAGTCAGTGAAGCACAGAGCGAGCGAGCTGCTAGCGCACTCGGTGTGAGTGCGCGCTGGGTATGACGTCAGAGCGCACGGTTGCAGCGCCCTAGATCGAGGGAGGTCACCGTGTGCCGGGCCGACGGCCTGACGAGGTCAAACCTCGGACTCCCCGGAGCGGGCGGCAATAGGCACCAGAAACCCGCGACTCCCCTCCACCCCCGCGGGCGATTTTCGTCTAGTCGCGTTTCTAGGTTGAACCTTTTCGGTTCCTGCAAAATATCGTTTGGGTACTTTGGGCTGTATTTTGTTTCACATAGTTTGAGGACTTCGAATTCGACGTCGTGGATGACACAACGGACCGATTTATACTCTGGGTCCACAATTGGACGTTATAGCACGTAGGACATAGAGGGAAAAAGCGAAAAAAAAGAGAGAGTCGAATGCGTGGCTATCAGCGGAGACAGAAATCCTACACGACCGCTCTAGGTCGACCGGGTCCCTTCGCGTGGGCGCAGTGAACAAGCGGCTATTAATGGTGTAGTTAACTATAGAATCGGGTGACTACGGCTACGAGCGAAGGTCGACCGATTATTCCGCATCCCTTTTCCTTTCGATATTTCATATATACAGGTTTCTGCAAAATATCGTTTGGGAATTTTGGGCTGTATTTTATTTTACATAGCTTGAGGACTTCGAATTCGGAGTCATACACCGAGAGAAAAAATTTCCTTGATTTCAAAGAAATGGGTGGATTGAATTTTTTTCATTGATTTCAATGAAATATTTCTTTGAATTTCAATGACATGATCTCCTTGATTTAAAGAAACGATATGCCTGACGGCACCCGGTCTGTCAACGTTTGGCTCATTCGCGATAAATCGTATTGGCGTTTCTCGCGCAAGTTGCGTTCGCGGAAAGTTCGTCTAAATCAATTCGTCTAAATCAATTCGTCTAAATCAATTCGTCTAAAAATCAATTCGTCTAAAATCAATTCGTCTAAGACCAATTCGTCTAAATCAATTCGTCTAACATCAATTCGTCTAAAATCAATTCGTCTAAATCAATTCGTCTAACATCAATTCGTCTAAAATCAATTCGTCTAAAATCAATTCGTCTAAAATCAATTCGTCTAAATCAATTCGTCTAAAATCAATTCGTCTAAAATCAATTCGTCTAAAATCAATTCGTCTAAAATCAATTCGTCTAAAATCCATTCGTCTAAATCAATTCGTCTAAAATCAATTCGTCTAACATCAATTCGTCTAAAATCAATTCGTCTAAAATCAATTCGTCTAAAATCAATTCGTCTAAAATCAATTCGTCTAAATCAATTCGTCTAAATCAATTCGTCTAAATCAATTCGTCTAAAATCAATTCGTCTAAAATCAATTCGTCTAAGACCAATTCGTCTAAATCAATTCGTCTAACATCAATTCGTCTAAAATCAATTCGTCTAAAATCAATTCGTCTAAAATCAATTCGTCTAAATCAATTCGTCTAAAATCAATTCGTCTAAATCAATTCGTCTAAAATCAATTCGTCTAAAATCAACTTGTCATGTCTTCTACACGGATTGTTTTAGATGAATTTGGTTGTTAATTTTCCTTTAAAAAAAATTTTTTTTTTGTTTTTTGTTTTGTTTTGTTTTGTTTTGTTTTGTTTTGTTTTTTTTTTTTTTTTTTTTATTAATTATTTACGAAGTGTTGCATTGTAACGAATGATTTCCGCTATAGTATTTTAGACGAATTGATTTTAGACGAATTGATTTTAGACAAATTGATTTTAGACGAATTGATATTAGACGAATTGATTTTAGACGAATTGATTTTAGACGAATTGATATTAGACGAATTGATTTTAGACGAATTGATTTTAGACGAATTGATTTTAGACGAATTGATTTAGACGAATTGATTTTAGACGAATTGATTTTAGACGAATTGATTTTAGACGAATTGATTTTAGACGAATTGATATTAGACGAATTGATTTTAGACGAATTGATTTTAGACGAATTGATTTTAGACGAATTGATATTAGACGAATTGATTTAGACGAATTGATTTTAGACGAATTGATTTTAGACGAATTGATTTTAGACGAATTGATTTAGACGAATTGATTTTAGACGAATTGATTTTAGACGAATTGATTTAGACGAATTGATTTTAGACGAATTGATTATTAGACGAATTGATTATTAGACGAATTGATTTAGACGAATTGATTTAGACGAATTGATTTAGACGAACTTTCCGCAAATCCGCAAGTTGATCTGTTATGTCATAGTTAAGTCAAGTCAAATCAAGAAAATAATCATTCATTGATTAAACCATCGAAGTTATTGGTGAACATATCTAAGTACTTTGGTACGTAACCAAAAACTTGGTGAACATAACCTATAATTTGGCTGATGACATCATTCAAAGAAAATATAATATTAACTTAAGGATATTATTTCATTGACCTCAAAGAAATGTTTCATAGGTTGAGATTTCAACGAAATTTCCTTGAATCAAGGAAACTTTTTCTCTCGGTGTAGATGAGACGACAGACGGATTTATATTCGGAGACCACACTTGGCCGATATGACATACAGGGAAAGAGCGAAAAAGCGAGAGAGAGAGAGAGTCGAATGCGTCGCAATCAGTCGAGACAGAAATCCTACACGACCGCTCTAGGTCGACCGGGTCCCTTCGCGTGGGCGGAGTACACAGCCGGCTGTTACTGGTGCAGGTAACTATAGAACTGGGTGACTACAGCTACGAGGGAAGGTCATCCGATTATTCCGTATCCCTTTTCCTTTCGACATTTCATACACACTGGGCGCTCTCGACGGCGAACTTTGGTCTTACATAGACAGTCCGCAAAAAAAAAAAAATCAAATTCGTATAATTAAACACCGAAATCTTGGAGACAGAAAAATTCGAGAAATTGTGGAGCGTCAGCTGCTTCGTCCGATCGACGAGAAATCGAAAGTCGTCGTCGCGGAGGCCGGGGCTAGACGCGTCGCTGCCTCGTCCGAGCGGTAGAGGTGGTCGGGTCGAGGTTTCCGCGCGGCTGCCACACGCGAGACGATGACAACGCGGTGGATTACGCGCCAGCCCCACTGGAACAACGTACCGCAATGAACTCTCGGTGTGCGCGCGCGGGGACGTCGTGCACGTTTCTCAGCGCGCCCGTCGCGTCAAGTGCATCGCACACGTATCGGTGGCGACGCAGCTGATCACGCCGGGGCGACGTAATAAAAGGTGCACATACCTCGAGCCTCGCGAGCGTCCTCGACCACCGCCTCGTGGGTGTTTTCTGTGTTGCACCTCATCGCGCGGATTCCGAGATTCACGGGGGGCAAAAAAATATTGTTTGTTTGAGACGCGAAGCGTAATCGATGGAAATATACGACTGCGTCGATATGATTGATTGATATATCTGTACTGCGTGCAGTCGGTGCACAACACCGGATGCTTTCCACTTGGGCCTTGGGAAACTCGAGCCCCCTCGGTTGGCCGCAACCTCGGGCAAAAATTATTGTCACACCTATTCGCGTGTCGTCACGGTAAATCACGTTTGGTTCTGGAATTTACGTGGATCGATTGATCTTCATTGGAGGGTAACTGTTAATTAGTTTCGAAGGAAGGTGTTTTTCGGGGCTGAGGCTGAGCGAGTTTCTCGATGCACCGAAGATAAGGTATCTTTTTTTCTGGTCTCAATTGCATTATTCATTGCGAGCACATTCGCCCCGATGCTCGGCAGCCGATAAGACGTAGCGTTCAGCGCACCCAGAGCGCAGTGTGGATAGACCGTACGTGACGTACCTGACGACGAGAAAAAAAAGAAGAGCGAGAGAAAAAACGGTTTATGTCGTGACACACATGTAGATATCGCGCGTGTGCTCCCTGTGTACGCGCGATGATCGTACGCTCGAGCGTTGCAGTTGCAAGTGCACTCGCGGTGTCGAAAGATAAGACGACGGAAAAGGACGCGGAGCGAGTTGTTTCCACGTTTTTTTTTCCTCACCGTCATCGCGAGCAGAGCGTTCGAGCCAACATCGCGGGGTTCATATCTTCCCGCGGGTAAATGAACCGACGCTGACGCGCCCGTTGATTGTGCAACACGGCAGGCGTGACGCGCGTTCTATAAATTCGGTACAAAATAAATGTCAAACAAAATAAATTCGGTAGAGACGATTTTTTTACTTTTGTTATCGCTTTTTTTAGAGAACTGAATATTGTTCATTTTAGAATTTTTCGTGGAACGAAGAAAATTGAGACTTTTTTGGCGCGTGGAACGACTAGACGATTTTTTTCGATTTTTTACGTTCGGCGCCTGCGAAACGCGTCGTTTTGCCTCACCGATCGCGGGGAACGGCGAGAAAATCGGAAAAATTCGCGCCGTCGTCTAATGGACCAGATAAATATATGCTCAC
The DNA here is from genome assembly GCA_963932165.1 of Pimpla rufipes. Lineage (NCBI taxonomy): Eukaryota > Metazoa > Arthropoda > Insecta > Hymenoptera > Ichneumonidae > Pimpla > Pimpla rufipes. The sequence continues at coordinate 14,691,016 of OZ010636.1, forward strand.
TCGGCGATTTGCAGGCGCAGATCCGCCGCAACACATAACCGTCGATAAAATCTCTCGTCCCTGTGGCTTGTTGCGCGCCTCGCGTTCTCCGCCCGTTGTGCATGCGCCGCCGCTCGAAACGCGCGCAGGGTATTATTACTTACACACCAGGAGGATATAGGACATAAAGGATAAGCGATCACGAGAGAGGAAAAACCTTCGCGGAGTCGCGGTTATCTCGCTGTGACGTAACGGCGAAACTTTCGTAAAACGCGCGACACGCGATAAACCTTCGTTTATACGGTCTATTTGCTCGATCGAACTGCCCGCCCGGTCTGTTATTCCGTCGCCTGTGTTACAAAGATATCAAAGGCGGGCTGGACGCCTTGTTGTGTCCTGTCTTTGTAACTTTATTGTCGTATTATTGCGACCGTATTTTATGCAACGAAAAAAAAAAAAAAAAAAAAATCAACTAAACGAAAAAATGTGTATTCGCGATCTGCGCAGCGGATAAAACGTGTTTAGCGTAGATATGAAATAGGAGAGACGGCGACGCGAGGAAGGGCGTTCCACTCGATAATCCGCGGCGAGGAAGGTCGCGCGCTTACCGACAGATTTTATTGCATCTAGATCGAGCCGCGGATAAGGAAGTAGGTTCAGCCGATGGAAAAGTTGCGAGAACCAAAAAAAAAAAAATAAGATTTGATAAAAATGAGAAGACATTAAATCGTCGAGAATTGACGCACGTCGCGAGATCTGCTTGGGCGATCTCGAGGACGTCTTATCCTCCCGCCGCGGTGTAATATGCACAGGTGGGTGCACCTGCGCGCACCACTTTCGTTATTGCGGCGCGACGCGCGACCCGCGCTCGCGGTCCACGCCTATGTGGCCTGCATCCAGGATCGGTTTACGATCGCTCAATAAGCCTCCTGCGCGGGGGTATAATTCTCATTGTTCGTATGCGTCACGATCGATGCGCGCGCGCGAGCGCTCGGCTCCGCGACCGTATCTCACCGGTCTAACGAGCATTGCAATCCCATCGGCTGCGGTGAGCACCGCCGTTGCCTCCTTTCTCGTTATTCCCTTTCTCCGATTGTGGCGGCCGTTGCATGCCGTAAAATCGTCCCAGAGTTCATTTAATAAAGCTACAATTGTGGAATGAAACGAAAAAGTTGACAAATTCCGTGTCAACTTTTTCGTCGAACTGTCACTCATAGGACACAAATTTTCTTCGGTTATACATATATTGTTAATAATAATAATAATAATAATAATAATAATAATAATACAAAATTGAGGTTAATTCATTAATTTCGCCAGAAAGAGTTGAAGCTATAGAAAAAAAATCTCTTCAAAGTATCATAAATCGTTTGACGCAGACTTTTCATTGAATCATCAATCTCGAGTCCGCACAAGTCCGAACACTTTGTCGCTGGCACGAGTTACGACTGTCGTGGCTGGCTCACATACCGAGAAACTTTTCACGCGTGGACGCCGGATCCCCCTGCGAGTGCTGAGTGAGAAAAATCTGCATGTATGTCGTATATTCTCGCGGGGGCAGTTTCCCCCTCTCCGCAACAGCAGCAGCAGCCGTGCACAGAGACCGCTCGGTTGCGACACGTCACAATGGCCTATTAAGAATTATTGGAGCAAGTAAAGGTATGCGACGTCGTCGGCTGCACTGCACCCGGTTGCCTCAGTAGTATTTACCAATACACGACACATGTGTCCCGCTACCGTTCGATATATCTGCCAGTAGATCGACTTTGCAGCTTAATAGCGACACATACGCCGAGAGCGAATAAGTCACTGGGTGTGAGAGGGAGTGAAAGAAAAAAAAACAAAGATCTGGTAATCCTGGCGCTAGAACCCCCTCCCCCCTGCACAGATCTCCAATGGCTTTCCGACACTTCCATAATAATGCGCTATCCGTCGCTCTATCCGCGTTTCGACACAGACGTTAATACCTATAATATGTCCTGAACCGAATGCAATTGCCACAGTCGGTTGCCACAGCGCAATTTGTTGACTCCCGGAGTCGATGCTGATTTGCGCCGAACGCTACTGGGACTTCAACGACGTCAGCGACATGCAACCAATAAGGCAACAGTCGCACGACGCACACGTGTAATTCAATGAAACATTGAAAGTTACGGTAGGGTCGTCTTGGCCACCCCGAGTTGGCCGGGTTTGTGGCAAATATTTCTGCAAATTATTTCCTGCAATTAGATTGCAATAACTCATCACGTGGACTCTACAGATCGCACGTTGCACTGCAAATGTCGCGGTGGGTAGATCGATCCAATCAATAAACTACAAAGCGCGCTGTGCGACCATAGCGAACGTCTATTTGTGCAGTCATCACTGTCAGATGAATAGATTATTGTGACATCAGGTGTACCTAACAATCGACATAGAATCTGATAAATCGACGGCTGCTTTCCTCGTCGTGAAAGTGCTGAGATTTACGCTGAACTCTTGGACTCCACGGCCAACGATATCGCAGTCTGTACAATGCGATTCGATGAAACATAGGAAATTGATAGATCTACCTGCACGAGACAAATATAACACTCGAATCGCCGCCAAATGACCGGCATTCCTGCAAGTTTTTTTCCAATTAGGATCCAACGACCCATCACAAGTCATCTGATTGCAAATATCACAGTAAATAAACCTCATAAATAAATCACAAAGGGAACTAGACGCATCGGACACCTATTTCTCCCGTAGCCACTGTCAGAAGTGACACCGAACATTAATCTCCAATAATTACGATCATTACCTTCCATCGCTATGTCCCCTATCCACAATTATTCGTGTAACGATGAAAATAGAGATTCTTCTCTGACGCGTGGATCGACTGGATAACTTTTTCTTTGATTCTTTACGTTTACCCCGAACGCATAAGTTTCCAACAATTTCGATTAACGCCTGCTCAACATTTCCCTCATCTAGAAAGTCGGATCAAAAGTTCAATGACCCCCAATCCACCGACGATCATGCAGTTCGCTCAATGGACAACAATCATCATAATCATCACCACCACCACCATCATCATCATCATCATCATCATCATCATCATTGTAACGCGTCTCTGCATCCGGAGACGATGTACGATATCGCGTCGTTTATCGTCCATACTCGTAGCTATATTCACGAACCCAGCGTATCAGTCGGTACCCATACGTATTGCATACAAACCGAGCCGAGATTAAACACACGCGCCGCGCTCCACGCAGCCTATAACCAACACAAACGTGCGCGGAAAGATGGAGCAGCCGCGCGCCACGCGCGTTAGCGTTATTCAAAGATTACTGCGGCGCGCGTGGTGCAGGTCAGGATCCAACGCGTCGTCGTCGTCGTCGTCGTGGTCGTTATATTCCTACGCGAGTCGGGCCCGTTGCACCCACACGTGGCTAAGTCGACTGGCTACTACAGCGCGAGTCACGACGACTCTCACGGCGCCTCGACGGTGCGCGAGCAGTGCATTTGCCTCCTCGCACCCGCACGCACCAGTCCGGAGCGGTGCGATGTGCTCGCTGCGCGACAAATCCGAAAGGCCGAGCGAGCGTTGCCTCCGCGGTATCTTTTCCTTTCCTCCCCACACCCCTCATCCCTCTCTCTCTCGCACTCTCCAGCTGTATCGCTCACGCTCGGCTTTTACGACGGCTCATGTATATATAAATGTAGACAGATATATATTTATATATTTATATGTCGCACAAAACGTGGGTGCAGATATTAGCTCGTAATTTATCAGAATTTCTCGTGGGCTCGATACGTGACGAGGAACGCGACCCTTTTTTGTGTTGACCTTTCTTTTGGTTGGGATTTTACGAACTATTCAATTCTATTTTATTGGGGAGGGAGGTGGGGGGATGCTGATTTTCCCTCGATTTGGCTCGCGATTATCGCGGCCATTGCGAAATTGCGGGTGAGAGAGACTGGTTAAATCGTGAGTCTGTGTGGCCCGTGTGTCAAGGTTGTCTGTTCCGTGGTCGTTGCGTGCACGGCGGCTCCCGGGAACGAGCGGAAAAAAGGCGTTAATGAAGAGCGAGAGGCGCGCGTGTCGCGTGTCAACGGGCGTCGCGCGGGACCGGCACGGATCATCCGGTTCCCGGTCGGATCCCGTCTATCTATACGGATTATCATATCCCAGCGCATGGACGCGGCAGACGCGTCCCGTCTCCATCCGCTGTGCGCGCGGGGATCGCCCTTCCAATTTAATTCGTTCAATCTGCGCTGCGCGTCTATATTCGTCGCTTCTCGCTGGGTGACACCATAAGTTTTCTCCAGAGGCAAAAGGAAACCTAAAAACAATTTTTTTTTTTTACTATTTTTTGCCGACGTTTTATATTTCGGAAAAATGTATTTGCAATAATAAAAGAATTAAAAATTCATCGAAAAATAAATTTACATTTCGGTAACTGACGAAAAATGTTGATCGATAATATTTTCCGATAATCAATTGATTGTAATGAATTTTTAAAAGTAGACCTTGAACCTTATCGATCGTGTTTATACCGTCGGCCACATTAAGATCGAATTTTCGACACAGATGACCAATTTCGGTCGAGAAGGTCCCGTCCGCAAATGAATATCGGTTTCATCGTTGTTTACCATCGAGCGTAAAACGGTTTCGTGTCGAACGCCGCGCGCAACGGACACACAGTTGAACTCACACACACACACACACGACGCGTGTTCTATAACTCACGAATGTTGGTTGGTTTGAGGCAGCGGCCGTTTGTCCCAGTGAGCGGACGTTCACCCGCCCGGGGCCGAGGACATCCGAGCCTCGGCGAATCGGCGCGAAGATAGCCGAGAGGGCTGCGCGCGCGCTCGCGCTGTGTGCGTCGAATGGGTGCAGAGAGCCACACGGAGAGTCCTCAAAAGCACCGCGCGGCCCTCCGAAGCTGCTGCTGCTGCTGCTGCTGCTGCGCGCCTCGCACGTATCGCTCTGATATTTTTACTGGGGGTTATGCTCCCGATAAAACCTGACCTCCCTGCTTCCCGTCTCCCGCGTCTCTCGCTCCTCTGTTCCTAGTTCGCCGCGCGCCGCGTTCGCCATGCACCGGATACACCGTGATACACAGACGACCGAAGTCGGGAAGAAGATTGCCGAGACGATACGCCCCAGAACCCTCCACTTGTTTCCACCACTTTTTTTCGATTTTATTATTATATGCGTCTCGCTCTTTATCTTTTTATTCCCCCTCCTCCTGCCCCTCCACTTCCGCCAAACGTCTGACTTTGCGGAGATCTAGTTTTCCTAGATCTATTTATTAATTTATTTATTAACTCAGTATGGCGAATTTTGCAGTAAATAAAATGAATGACAGTTTCGAGAGGAGAAGACAGTCGTCGACTTTTTCCGCACGTCCTGCTGAATTTACGACCCTGGTCGATATTTCGCATGACCGTTGCCCAATATCTCGCGTTGAATCATCAGTAAAAAAAAAGAAGAGATCTGTTTATTCAATAATTTATTAATTTCCGTCTCGCGAATTCTGTGATTCTAAAAATTCGATACATCACAAATTGCAGTGAGAGAAAGAGCGAGAAGCGCGTGACATTTAACAATTTTTTCTCGTGCAAACGCCGCCTCATATACGCTGGTCGATATTTCACACGCTCGTTGCCCAATATCCCTCGATGGATTGTCTGCAAAAAAAAAACAAAAAAGAACTGTTTATTAAATAATTTATTAATTTCCGTCTAGCGAATTTCGCTATTCTAAAAATCCTATACACCACAAATTGCAGAGAGAGAACGAGAGCGACAGGCGAGTGACGTTTAACCATTTTTTCTGCTGCAAACGCCGCCTATTTCTGCACGTCCTGCTGAATTTACGACCCTGGTCGATATTTCACACGCTCATTGCCCAAGATCCCGCGTTGAATCGTCTAAAAAAAAATCGTTGTGCAACGAAACTGTCAGCCGTGTATTTAGCGTTAAAAAATTCCGTCGGAAAGAGTCCTGAGCCCGGCGTTTCCTGCCCCTCCGGGGGGTTCGAAACGAAAGTGCTCGAGTCGCGCGAGACACGCGAGACTCGCCTAAGAAATCCGCCCCACAATGATCCACCGGGTCCGAACTAGGTGTTGCGGTTGTCTCTCTACGGCGCGAGAAATTCCCGCGATTTTTACTGCCGCGCGAAGAAAGCGAGAACTCACTCGGTTTCCCGCTTGGGGCTTGTTAGCGCGCGCTCCGGAGAGGATGAGGAAATCGCGCGTGTGTCTCACACGGTGACAGCATTAATATTCCTCTTGTTTGACGTAATTACGAGCGAGGGACGGAGGGCGAGAGTGAGCCGATGAGATTAAAACGCTGTAACGCGAGCGCTGTATAATAATAACAATGATAATAATAATAATAATACACTGGCCGGAGGGAGTTGAATGACCGTTGATGGGCACAGAAACCTCTCGATATTTAGTCCCCGCAGCGTCGTCGACACCGAGTCATCGATTATCCGTGCCGATGACTCGAACTGTAAATATAGACACAACAGAAATACATAATACACAAGAAAATACGTATAAATTGTATACAAATTTGTATAAACTAGCTGGTTATAGCGGCTCGCGCGCTCGCTACATGCTCCAATCAAAATTAGAACGTTAAGTAAATTAACGTGAAATTAACGTTCAAACTTTACGAAATCGAGAAAAAAAAAATCGATTTCGTAAAGTTTGAAGACCCTATCCGATGGGAAATTTCCTGCTGATTCAGAGAAGCACCGTTGTTTGTCCGAAAAATATAAAATTTGATGAGAAAAATGCAAACAAATATTTTACACTTTTTTCGAAATTTCGTCACTTCGCTAAAATTGAGGTTACTTTTTATTCGATCGACTAAACCTGGGTTTTCTTTTTGCGTTCGAGAGAAAACTCCACAGCGAAGAGAATGCCGCAAAGCGGAACGCGATATCTTGATTTCTGAATTTTTTACACGATGTTAAAGTCAGACCCTCAAAAATCGCAAATTTTAAGAACGGATACCCCTTTCGTTTTTTTTTTTGCGATTTTCGGGGGTCTGCTTTTAACATTCTGCACAAAATTAAAAAATCAAGATATCGCATTCCGCCTTGCGGCATTCTCTTCGACAAACAGAACAAACAACTTTCCAACATATTACATAAAATATTAATTTTCTTTTTTTTTTAAATGATATATAAAGAGGTCTTTTTATATACGAGTCGGTTACAATGTACGCGTTACAGAATACGCGTTGGCCGATACGACGAGGAGTTGGCGCGCTCCCGTTCGAAGGGGTCGATAACACCGGGCGGCTTAAGCTCGTGCTCTCCGTTTTGCATATAATACTTATAGCATCGGTTCGCGGTTCGAGCGTAAACCGCTCTGCACGCGCGCAACCGACACACGGGGCGTATTATTGTGATTCGACGTTCTCTCTCGCGGTGCGGCCGAGGGCCGAGGTAAAAGGGCGGTTTTATAGGCAGGTGGGTCGTGAAAAAAAGTGCCTGACAGTAAAACAGTTTGCTCGCACCGCGCATGAGCGCGCGCTCCCGATTCGCGTAATTCGTACCCTGGCGAACGCGCGCGCGGCTCAGGCTCGTTGAACCCGGCGCAAGGAACGCAACATACGGCGCTCTAACCGTGCCAGGGAGAAACCGGGTGAGCCCTATATGCGCGCGTCCGCCAATTTGTTTTCCACTAAGACGCGATGCGTCGTCGTCGGGCGGTGCGGGAGGAGACGTTTGTGTGTTCCCACTTACGCGCTCGGCTGGCCTCGAGACTTCGCGATGAAAATCATGTGTGGTCGACGTTGTCAACAACCTCGTTCACTGGGCCGCAACTTCGACTAATCGCGGACGCGGCTAATTTTTTTTATTTTTTTAAGAAAAAAGTGGTAACAATTGTTTTCAGAATTTTTTTACCATTTTGGCAGAGAATATTCTCAGGATTGAAAAAAAAAAAAAAATTCTCCCAAGTTTAATGTAAGAAAATAAATATTAGCTACAAAAGTTAACGTAAGAATGTAAATATTATTAGCTACAAAAATGAACGCGAAAAAACGTAAGAATATAAATATTAGGTACAAAAATGAACGCGAAAAAACGTAAGAATATAAATATTAGGTACAAAAATGAACGCGAAAAAACGTAAGAATATAAATATTAGGTACAAAAATGAACGTGAAAAAACGTAAGAATATAAATATTAGGTACAAAAATGAACGCGAAAAAACGTAATAAAGCCACAAAGTCCAACCAGGTGTCCGACTGGCGTTCGTTTCCACGCGGCGAATATTTAATACGCGCGTTCCCGGTGAATAAGCCGCGAGTCTCGTGGTCGTAAATCGTCGGCGCGTTTTCCCCGCGCGGCCGAAGTATTCGCGCAAAGCGGCGTTGTCGCGCGGCCACCGCGCTGCATATATTCCAGCGTCACCGCGACACACGAGGCTAATTATCGAAAGTTAGCCCCGGGATCGGGCATACATAATGCAGCTCTTACACTGATCGAAATCTCGCGCGCGCGCGCGAGTCGCGTATCGATAGAGACGTAAACCCTTCGGGGCTCAATTACTTCGGCGACAAGCGGCGATACTTCACTCGCGATAAAACCCGCGAGTGATAGTAGGCGGACGTCTGCGTGGAGAAACCCGAGAGAGCCCGACGAGTAACGAGAATGCCCAGCGCGGCGAATAGAAATTCATATACTATATGAATTTATATATAAGCAAACGAATGAGAACGATATTCTAATTAGGCCTCGCGATTGAGGATGAAACATTGCCACAGAGTCTCGCGACTCTGCAGCTTTACGTGCGATAGTTCTTTCGCCGAACCGTGTTGCGGAGCGAGACAGGTACAAACGAGCGAACGCACCGACACCCACTCCACCTGTGTGCACGTCTAGGCCTCAGTATGTGGGTAATCAGGACTCGTCCCTGTTTCGAGATCGCGAGTAGGTTGGCTTCCAGTCGCCGCGCGCTGTGTGTTGGGTTGCCTGGAACGATCGGGTCAGGTGGGGGAGAAAGTCCGCAACGACGAGTGAAAGAAGCGGAACGATGGATTTATTTTTATTTACGGAATTTGTGTTAAGTACTCCTAACCCACACAGGCTAATGATAATTATAATTTCAATAATAATAATTCTTATAATTTCAATAATAATCTCTCTTTTAAAAAATCCATGAGTAACGAAAAGCATTGTTAGGAAACTATTCGAGCTGTGATTGGTTGCCAGAAAGGTCCGTTGTAAGCAAAATCAGTTTGATGTCAAATTTGACATAAGAAGACAGGCGCGGCAGGCCTCCCAACCTTGCAAAGCTTTATAAGAGCGTAGCAGCGCAAAATTGATTAGCCTATTGTATGTAAAATTTTAAGAACAAATATTTCTAAGATCGATTTTGGCGATTTTCGGTCCGGAGCCGGATCTACGATTTCTGACAAAAAGATCGTCGCCAAACATTTTTTTTTTTTTTTTTCAAAATCGATTAAAAAAAGTTGTTAACCAGTATTTTCGGGGGTAGAATATGCGGCTTGAGAACAATGGTATAGGTTGTAAAAAGGTAAAAGTCGATATTTTGAAAAAAAAAAAAAAAAAAAAAAAAAAATGGGGTCGATTTTGGCGATTTTCGGTCCGGAGCCGGATCTACGATTCCTGACAGAAAAAATATTTTCTTCGTCGCCAAAAAATATTTTTTTCAAAATCGATTAAAAAAGATTGTTAACCAGTATTTTCGGGGGTAGAATATGCGACTTGAGAACAATGGTATAGGTTTAAAGTCGTTATTTAAAAAAATATATTTCCGAGGTCGATTTTGGCGAAAAGTTTTTCAGGCACGCTCGCCGGCGCGTCATTATCCTACTTTTCATATAATTAGTATATGATCATTGACATTAATCGACGCTTTCCCCCTCACTAATTCATCACAACTAATTGACACAACGCGAAAAAAAAAAAAAATTCTGGAATCACGTGGAATCGAGCTAGGAATGAGCTGACGAGCTATAACGCACAGAGCAACCGGAGTGAGAGATACACCGAGAGCTGCGGCAGCAGCAGCAGCAGCAGCAGTACGCTTGACAGACGTCGAAACGAGGTGAACGTACTCTCTATCTCTCTCTCTCTCTCTCTCGTGCCGCCGGACGTAAATACTACACACGCCGTGATGTGTGCTCCGTGGAGTACTTGGAACTCTGTACGTTACGTACGCCCGCGGTACGGACCTAATTGCTCGCTGACCCGCTGAGCACTGTGTGGCTGTCGGTCCGTCGGTCCGTCGCGCCTTCGCTTTTGCCGTTGCATCGGGAAAATCTCTTTCCGCGCTAAACGGCTCGCGCAGTCGACCGAGAGTGAGAACGTCTCTCGGATTCCGGGCGCGAGGTTTATGCGCAGCTTTTTTTTTCATCTGTGTACAGATATTCCTCTCCTTCCCCTCGCACGCCGAGTGGTCGGTATTGTGTGTATTCTCAGTTTCCACAAGCGGCCCGTAATCCCTTTTCCTCGACACGAGCCACTTTGCGCGGCTCGACTCGCGTATCCCCCGAACACGATTCCCCGACGGGTTCACCTACAGACCGAGCTTATATAGTCTTTGTTTGCTCCTTTCCCCGAGGTTGTTGTTATAACGAGACGGCGAATTATCGATTTCGCAATGCGGCGACCGCCGCGCGCATTGATTATTCAGCGCGCTTTGTTAATGACGGGAAACTCGAGGTGGCTGCGCGCATCGACGACGGATAATCGGCGGAAAAAGCTCGTGGAGGGTGTTGGAAGGTGTGAAAAAAAAAAAAAAAAATGATCGGAAACACGGAATAAAATGGCAGCACGATTCAACGCGCTGTAATTGTGTCCAATTATTCGCGATTTGCGGTAATAAAAATGTTAACATTTAAAAAAGTAAAAAAGTGTATTACCATTCATACATAAATGAAAAAAAAAATTGAATAATCGATTGTCGCAATAACGAAGGCGAATTATCGATTTCGAAATGCCGAGCGGCGTTGATTATTCAGCGTTTGCTCGTTAACGACGGGAAACGCGTGGAGACAGCGCGTATGGAAGGTGGAGGGGAAAAAATGCGAAATATGAAATTTCAGAAAAAAAATGTCAGTTGAATGTATAGCAGCCGCGGGTAGGCGCAGCGGAGGACAGCGAGGCGATCGTTAAACGCCGATTGAGTGACACTCACGCTACCGCGTTACGTACCCACGCGCGAGACTCGTGCGAGTCTCGGCGGCCCGGCAGGCCGCGCACGCACTCGGTTTCAACGCGCGCAGGTTACACGTATATTTTACACCGTAATTCATAGTATTTGATACTCTGTTGCGCCTGCGAGTATATCGTGTGTACCGGGGCGCAGCACGCGCGCGCCGCACTCTCGACAATCCCGTCTAATCGTAAACGTACCAGGCAAACGTCGCCCCGTTGCCCAACTCTCGGCAGCAGCAGCAGCAGCAGCCAGTTAAACCAGCGAAGCGAATCCGCAGATGCAGCGAGTGAATTGCCGAGCCGAGCGAATTCCACGAGCGAGGAGCGCGTTGGGCAACTGCCGACACCGACGTGTGTCTGCCCTATGCGCATCTCTCCGTGCGCGAAACAAACGGACGCCGATTTTCCCTCGTGACGAACGTGTCGCTCGCCGTTGCCCCGCGAGATCAACGATCGCGTGAAATATTGAAAATACACGAGGCGCGCAATCCGCGTTACGTCAGCGCGACGATTACGCCGCTCCGGGTCTGTTTTTACGTGGCGCAATTTGCCAAGAAAAATTGATGACGCTTGGCGATAATCGACCTTGGTCGATTCGTCGATTATCGCATCGATGACCCGAATAATTCTGTCTGATTATAAAACATCGCAATCCGCACGACAATATTTGAATTATTGCTGACGGTCCGATGAAAAAAAAATGTTTACTGACTTTTGCGTTTCAAGCAACAAACACTAAAATTCATTTCCAGGTTAGTTGCTGTAAATTGCCCAAGTGCCAAGAGTGCGATATTCAAATCAATGTGTAAGGTCGATACTTTGTTCTCGTTTCGCCGAGTCATAACCGTGCGAACTTTGTGTAGCGAGAGCCGAGAGGCATAAACGTTCCGAAACGACTCGCGCGGCGCGTTCGCGTCCCACAGTAGCGGGGCAGGCGGCGGAAAGGAAAAATCTTCGTGCGGCGGTGAAACTAGGCCGAAAGTGCGGGAACCGAGCGGGGCATTAGGCCCGCTCGTAACTTCAGCTCGGGCTGCGAGCTGAAGTAACACAAGAAAACACGTAACACGGCGCGGGGAGCGAGCGAGCGAACTCTGGGACCCGTAGGAGCCACGGGTGGACCGACTTAGTGCTACTGCCGCTCGCGAGGCGCAGCTAACGAGACCCGCGATTACGGCAACCTGCTCGGCAGATATCGCCCGACCGATAATAAAACACTTTCCGGCCAACATGCGTCTCTCATATATTTTTCGCCATCTATATTCATAAATATTCATAAAGCTATCGACTTAGATCTGAAATCGTGGATATGTTTCGATTTTTTGTTTGTTAATTTTTCCAATAATTCTCGATCTCGCCGCCCTGCTTTTATATCCGAGCGCCGGTTGCACTCGATCTTGAAACGATTCTTACATAATTAGCATCGATGCGATAAGCCCTATCTGAATTATTATCTGGCTATCGCGGTCGTCGCTGTGCGCTCAAATCCCGCACGCATATAAAGCGTAATTTATGTCGCTTTCGAGTAGGAGTCGAAGTTTCTCGTCTATATACGTAGCATATGTAATTCGCAGTGTAGGATACGTGTTACGAGTGCGCCGGGTGGTATGACAAACGCGCGTCACGCTTCGATATTATACGGCCCATGGGCCACGCGTTGTACGTTCCGTAATTCGCGACGCGGTGCATATTGGCATAACGGAAAAATGTTTCGGTGTACAAGATAAGCTGAAACTCGAAATCGCCGCGCGAAATTAATGAGGAATTTCTTCGGATCGTTTCGCGTTCCGGTGCACATTTTGCATGTTGTCGATTAATCCCTCGTATCCAATGTAACGCTGGATCTCGTAACGCGTAATGGAACAATTTCAATATTCTCTGCGTCAGCCACCCGTCGCTGCTTATCGCGGGTCTCGAGGAGAAACTGTGGGATTGACGGCCACGAAAAAATTTAATTCGTTTTCCTTACCACAATTTCGAATTTTTCATTCGCTGCGAATGTTCGACAAAATCGCATCGACATTTGCCGCCGTGATTTTCGCTTCCGCCGCGGGGAGAGCGAAAATCGAGAGCCTGAAATATCGGGTCAACGGGCGGAAGGAATCCACGCGTGCCTCGCGATCGCCCACGCAAAGCTGCAGCAACGGCAGCGCGAGATACACAATTTTATTGCATTCCCGCCGTGTCCTGGCTGCGCGAAAGCGAGCGAGAGACAATGGCCGAGAGCGCGCAACGCGCGCCGCGAAAGTATTAGCGATTTATACACTCGCATATAAGCCGCACGTTGTGTACAATGTAACCGATCGACGTTTGCATTAGGCCCAAAGCCCGGCTATCTGTCTCGACGCACAAGCCACGCGAATATCTCTCCTCGCCGCCGCTCGCGTGGGTCTCTCTCGCCCCGAGGATTTTGCAACCAGCTGGCCAACCCACAGAGACTCAGAGTGAATTTTTGACCGATCGCCCCGCGCGGATTGCGCGATAATACACGTATTACGACCCGCACAGACGCCACGTATTCCCTCCTCCTGTATCTCGCGATAATATTGCGCGATAATCCGGTTGGCCCTCTGGGGGTAAATTGGAAAAGCCCGCGGTCGAGAAATCGGTTGAAGAATAATAATTTAGAAAAAAATGGATCGATGTGTTTATCGATAAACGAAACAATCCCGGAAGTCGTCGATAAATACATGCCCCGCGTCAGATGCCGACGACGATTGCCGAGGAGGGGCAGGAGGGTGCGGTGCGATACCAGAAACAATTTTCTGCCGATTAATACGCCGATATACCTGGCGCAAAAGTCGCGTCTCGTCTCTCGCACTCTCGCGGTGTACGCGATGCAGAGAACCCGAGCTCCACCTCCGTTGCAGTCGCGGTGGGGATTTAAATAGAAGTTTCTAATTCGGTCGGCCGAGTTCAACGACCGATTTTATCCAAATATACTTAGCCCCCGCGGGTCGATCTATTTAAATCGGCGATCGCGCCGCGCGCGAGGAACGCCGCCTCGCTCGTGCGATGCTCCAGGTGCACTTGGCGAAAAAAGTCATTTATATATACACGCGAATCTGTCACTCGAATCGGGAGATTGATTGTCGTTTCGCAATATGCATTTTCGTAACTTTGCCGAAACGCGATCGATCGGTAAGAAAATTGCGTTTCGATTTCTCGCCCTTTCCGCGTCGTGAGCAAAGAAATAAAAGGATTCAAGCGATGCAGTGATAAGAGCACCGGTGGTTTGTCGCCGACCCACGCAATCTCGGACCGGGGCTGCCGGAACGCGAGCGGCCCGAGCCGCGCACGATTCTCCGGGCTGGTTAATAAATCGTCCCGGCGGATAACCAGAAACCCCGGCGGCAGCCGCCGCCGCCGCCGCCGTACGCATGACTCGCCACTCGACGCGCGCGCGGATAATTTGCGACGTTCGGTAGTCGCTAATCAAACGTTCGGGCACGGCGAAAGCGCGCGCATATTTTCGACGCCGCGCGTGTCCGCGTTCGGGACCAGTTTGCATAATAGATCCATACCGATATATTCGTTAGAGTCGATATGCACCGCGTTCTTCGAGCTCGACCCAGTTGTTGACATGTTTAGAAACTTCCTGGCGTTAAATCCGGCACTAGCCGGGAACTGGTCAGGGCCTGACCAGGGTTACATTGGCCCGGCCAGGGCCCGATCAGGGCCTGAAATGTTCAAAAATTGATGAAAATGAGAATTGACTTACTTCACACGGAGAAAACAAAGAGTTGGGCGGACTCACTTTTTGTCAATCCATAAAACCACTCGTTTGTGAGTTAAGACAATCACTTATTAGTTGTCTCAACTCACAAAATGGTTATAGACACGAAGTGAATCGTTCTAGCAACTCATTTTTAGCCAATTCATAAAAGGGGAATTGTCCCAACTAACCTTTATTCTCCGTGCACGGAAAAAAAAGTTTGGTTGTGCCAGCTAATCATTCACATTGCTGTACTTCAGTATTTTGCGATTAGTTGCAGCAACTTACACATTTATTGCCGCAACCACTTCGAATGGTTGTGGTAACTATTCACGATTTGTTCTACATAACCTAAAAACGATATTATTAAAGTTACGAGTGTGGCGCTCAAGGCGCGAGTCGCATCTGTACATAACCTAAAGACGATATTGTTAAAGCTTTAATTGTGACGTTCGTGAAGCGATTCGCGTTAATTTGACATAAGGATAGTACAAGTAGTGCAATTCTATTTCGAAAAGCAATGACACGGTTGGTATGGGCAAGTAACCGGAACTTGTGCTCCTGCCTACTCGAATAGTTGTATGAACCATTCGTTTGGTTGCCGCAACTAACAGGGCATCTACCAGTGAAACTTTGTTCGTGCAACCAATTCCTGTTGGTTGTCACAACTAATTCGAGTTGTAAGGGAATTAAAATAATCCATTGGTTGTGCCAACTAATTTCTTGGTTGTGTCAGCTAATTATTTTTTTCCGTGTGCACAAAGAGGAATTAGACAAAAAATCAAGGTAGCACATGACCTACTGACGGTAAATAGGATTTTTACTTTCGAGCCAAATTTATTTTGTAAATAAGAAAAAAAATTGTTACGGTGCGGCAGGAGCAAATTCGCGAGTTTCAGGGTAACCGCGGCGGCACATTGGCACACATCGAGATGATTTCGCAACTCCCGGTGCACCTTTCGCCTTCTTTATTACGCGCTGACGCGTCGAAAAGCCGCGTCAGCGGGTTCGATGCCTCCTCGTCGTATACCTATACAAAAATCTTCGTACGTCATCGTCCCGGCGAAGGCCACAGCCGTTCGTTTTGATACGAGTCGCGCGCACGGCGACCACTTGATTGTAAACCCTCGCGAATCCGACAATGGCGACGACACCGCGCGACGGGCGAACGAGAGTTTATTATGTGTATCTCTGTTTTGGAAACCCCGATTTCGCCCAATCGGGTTGCGCCACTCGATCGTGCCACACTTTTCGCGGGCTGTCGCCGTGATTCTGACTCTTATTTTAGTGCCCGTCGATTCGCGGTTCGATACGCCGCACCGCCTCCCTCGCGCCGTGACTCAATTCCATTTTTATCTACACGTAAAAACAAAATAAAAATAAAAATTTGTGTACCGAAAAAAAAAGAAAATGCCTGTGTCATGAAGTTCTTCTTTTTAATTATTTCTGTGTCATGAAATTGATTTGCTTAATTATTTCTGCGTCATTAAAGTCCAATTTTTTAATTCTTTTCGTGCCATAATTAAGAAGATATATTTTCTCGTGCATTCCTGTGATTTTCCCGTTGGTGAAAAATTCGCGAGTCGCTTGAGCTCAACGTCCAATCAGCAGGAAGCAGGAAGCAGCAGCAGCAGCAGCAGGTTAGTCGAGCAAAGACCAAGCGACGATCCGTTAACCGTGAGAGTTTGTCAGCCACTTCACCGTCGATTCCCGCTGTTTCTTGACTCTACGAATAATTTACGGGTCACGTAGTCTCTTTCTCTCACCTCCCACTCGCTCTCGCGTACGGAGCGCGCGCGCAGCAGCCCGTGGAGAGAGCTCGTTGTAACGCAGTTGCTCGCGTAATTTATGACGCGCCCACCACGAGGACGAGGAGAAGCCCCGCGCGCACCACCACGAGAGGAGAGTGTGAAAACCGCAGGCCATAAACGCCAGGCCGCAACCCGGTGACCGCTTCTCAGCTCGCACCCCCTGTCATAAATCGTCGCTTTACCTGCCACGAGCAATCGACCGTGTCGACGAGAGGAGCTAAACTGCCGCCGCCGCCGCTGCTCGTCGAACGAAGTCACGCAAATAAATCGAGAACACACGGGTGAGAGAATAGATTGAAATTTGCAGGTACGAAAAATCTCCCGATCTCGATAACGTAATTTATTGGCATAAATTTGAATTCCGGTCCGCCGGTTTCGCGCGGCCGACGCAGTCAAAGCGCGCGATAAATACACCTGCGTTAAATCCCGCTGTGCGTAGTCGCGTTTTACGAGCCCGGAAGCGATGGTAACAGGTGTCACGTAGAAATTCCGTTGGTTTCCTGGTGGAAATGTTAAGGTTGATTTTACACGGAAACGCAGACACAGAAACCGATTTTTCCGTGTCGCTTTGTCTTCCGTTCCCGTTGGTTGTTTGAAGGTCCAGTGCGGGACACAGTCTGCACATTTTTCCGTGCGACACCGGGGAACAAAGGAAGGACGTCCGAGTTGAATCGAATTTCGACGGGATAACCAGTTTGACCGCGGAGACCGAGCGACCGAAGGGAATAACGAGGGTGTCGACGTTTGGGACGTGAAAGGGAAGACGACGAGGAGGAGGAAAGTGAAAAAGCGTCGGTTCGACCGGAGGACCAGTTTTCAGAGTCAACTCGGTGTGGCGAGTCGAGAGTGAAAGAGGAACAAGGGGGAAAAAAACGCAGGAGAACGAGCGGAGAAAAAGACGAGCCTCCGCCGTCCGATACCTGACGCGCTTCGAGTCCCCCGTGTTACCTCAGCAGGTTTTCGTCTACTCTCGCTCTCGGTTACGTTGGGATAGGCCCGCCGCCGCCACTTTACCGCTAGCCAGACCCAGACGCGAGCGTCGGGTCTTCCCCCACCGCGCCGCGGGCCTCTTGGCTCCGTTGCGCGCAACATGTGTGTTGTGCTGCGCGTTGCTGCTCAGACGGTTGACTCCGTTCACCTGGGTCGCGCGATTAACGCACACGACGCACACCTGTTCTTATGCATTTCGATTTGTCGTCGCTCGTTGGTTACGTAGCTATGATGCTACTTGACGACTATGACTTCATATTTCTATCGTACTGATATTTTATCTAAATTATTCTAAAAAGTTCTAAAAAATGTCTAAAAAGTTCTAAATTATTCTAAAAAGTTCTAAAAAATGTCTAAAAAGTTCTAAAAAATTTCTAAAATGTTCTGAAAGTTTCTAAAATGTTCTGAAAGTTTCTAAAATGTTCTGAAAGTTTCTAAAATGTTCTGAAAATTTCTAAAATGTTCTGAAAATTTCTAAAATGTTCCAAAATTTTATGAATTGTTCTAAAAATGTTCTAAAAGTTTCTAGAAATGTTCTAAAAGTTTCCAAAAATGTCCTAAAAGTTTCCAAAAATGTCCTAAAAGTTTCCAAAAATGTCCTAAAAGTTTCTAAAAATGTTTTAAAATTTTTTATTTACGATTTTATCCAAAGGTGGCTAAATTTGTCTAATCATCATCTAACCGTCCAGCCCCGGTCCATCCACGTCGGGGACCGAGTCGGAAATATCGTTGCGCGAATAATCCCGGTTCCAAAAATGGAATTCCCGAGCTTTCCCGCGCGACGCGCCTTACGGTATTTTCGCCGACCACGGACGGAACAGCCTTGGCGAAGCCGCGGTCTCCTCCCGGCGCTATATCCGCACGTCCGCGTCTCGGACCCATCAGTCAGCCATAAATTTAGCTCCCGCGGTGCTCGGTAAACCGCCGACGGCGAACCAACGAGCGGGCAAACAGCGTGCGATACGTCGTTTGTTCCGCCGCGAGGCTGCGCCGTGAAATTCGCCGAGCGAGTTTGCGATAGAGGCGACAAACTCGCGGTGTATCGAAAAAGCGTTTGGAGGTTGCGTCGTATACGTTGCAAGGGCGACGACGACGCGCGATTTCTGCGCGGTGGCAACAAAGACCCAGGCGGTGTGCGTGGTGACCCCGCAACGCGCGGAGTCGCTCGGCTCCGTGAGACGAGAATCCTTGATCCTAATGACGGGTCAACCGTGCCAATTGGCGGACGGAACGATAGCCACACTCGTCGTCGTCTTCTCTGCTCTTCGTCGCCTCGCAGCTCTTCTCGCACGTAGGATCGAGCGACTCATTCACTGTCTCACTTTCGAGATTCGATACGTCCCTCGAGTTATGGGCCAATCTCAATAAAACTCACGAGTGTGAACAATGCTCTAATAGTCCTATTGGCTGTAAAAACCGTTTGACACGCTGCGCGGTTTCGCAATATTTCTCATCGTAATGTCGCGAGCGCCCGAGCTGAGGCAATGCGCGCCATTTGGTGTGTCTAATCGTGAATCCTAACGACTTCGATGGGTTTTATGTATCTCGGGAGCCTTTCCGAGAATCGCGCGACTATCATCGAGACGCGTTAATTGTCCGGAGGCTGTTACTATTCTTAACGATATTTAACCGTTTGACTATCTTCAATTCAAGATTCTGTCATTATAAATAAAAAAAACAAAACAGCATAATGAATAAGACAAAAATTTCAGTCACTAATTTTCCAACGTAATAACAAATAAAAAAGTGATTATGAGTCAATTTCGAGTCAGCATAATTTTCCAGCGTTTTTTCTAAAATTCCAGCGTTATTTTCTATGAAAAAAGGTCTGTCTTTAGTTTAGGCTTTTATGATGATAAATAAAACTCGAACCAGCATAATTAACCAGATAAAAGTTTCCGTCACTAATTATTCAACTGAACTTTTTTCTGGAATAAAGAAAATTAGTTGTTTGTGTCGGATCGGCTGAGCCGTTCGATGAAATCGAGGAATGACGATACAGTCAGACGCCTCGGGCCGCGATGACCGCGAGGCAAAGCGAATCGCGTGGAATAAGGAAGAGCGGCGGATGAACGGGGCCCGCGGTGCACGCGACACGTTCGTCAGCATCAGCGGCAGGAGCGGAGCGCGCCGCGGCGGTGGCGAAGCGAGCGAGCGCGGCGCAAGCGCGCGAACGCGCGATATACCCAGACGCGGCAAACTCACTCGCGCACCGCACCGCACGCCATACACAACCACTAACCACGCTCTTTCTCCGCTCCGCGAGACCACGCGGTTGGCCTCTCCGCACTCGATCGAGAATCGTCGTCTCTCCTCCTGTGTCCCGCCAATTTTTTTTTTTCGTCGTCAACGAAAAATCTCGTCGGTCCGCGTCGATAACAGTGGTTGCTGCACCTCGACGTTTCGCGGTGTCGGAGGCGAGAGCAAAAAGCCAAAAAAAAAAAATCAACAAAAACATTGAGTGAGCCACGAGTGCGTCGAAGTGTCACCGGGTTGCAAAATCGCGCGTGACCCGCGACAATCGAAAATCGACATTGATCGATACACAAAGTAAATTCGTCACGCGTCCGATGTGACTCTGGATTTCTCGGCAACTTTTTTCCTCGGGCCACGTGCAACAAACGGCGATCGCGGTGCGTCGAGTGCGACGCGGGACGTAACTAAAACGACGCCGAATCGTGCGTTAAAAAAATCCGTAAAACAATAACAATCATTATTATTGTAAAAACAATAACAGCTGTGAGATTTCGCGAAATTATTTGTTATGCCTGTCGAAGGGCGAAGTAACGAGAGAACACAGTGCGACTGAGGGGGATAAATAATAATCTCGCCGGGTGTAAAGCAAACATTGTTGAGCGTTTTCGATTGCCTTCGGACGCTGTAGAATTAATCGACGACCGCGATCGTCGCTCTGTTGTTGTTTTTTCACCCCAGCGCGCGACACACACACGACACACGGTCCAGACGTGCCACACCGAGACGTGCACCGTGGCATGATAGACAGACGGGTAGAGGATTGGTGTGTACAAGCGATGACCGTGCAGGAGTTCAAGCCGCGCGGCAGCGCCGAGGAGCAGCCGGCGGGCGACATCCTGTCGCCGGCCACGGATGCCCTGGAGAACGACAAGGAGTCATCTTCGGCCTATCGTCATCGCACCGGAGCCTCGGCCTATCCGCCGCAGGACAGCGAGAATCTTCTCGGTCGCGTTTTGGCTGGTGAGCGAATTAAAAAAAAAAAATTAAAAAAATCATTCCTGGAATCGAGATAATTTTTTTTTCGTATCAATTTTGATGAGCTATCGATTCGTCCAATTTCCTGAATTACTCGATAAGTCTCTCGAACCTGTCGAAATTTTTTGCGACCTCGAAAAAAAAAAAAAAAAAAAAAATAGAATCGTGCGATAAACACGAGCGCGATAAAAACGCGCTAAATTCGTAACAATGTTCGGTCACGAGCGATAGACAAGCGCCACCCGAATAACATCCCGTCGGTGTATCTGCACGTTACGGTGGAATTGTATGTATATATATATATACATACACATATATATATACACACATATAACGCGTATACACAGCGTCTCGCGTCGGGCGCGCCGTACGCGGAGGCGGCAGCAGTTTCACTTTCCAGCGGCGGAATGTAGGTCGTGGGGCCCGGGAGGAGGCTAGTTCGTTGCCCCTCGGCGGCCTTCCACTCGGCGCTGGCAATTTTTCCCCCGCCTTCGTCGTCGCCGCTGCTGCTGCGTTTCCCCCTCCACCTCCTCCTCCTCCTCCCGGTTCGCCTAACGTGTGTGTCTTTTCGCGCGCTCGTACCTAGCCTAGATAGCCGAGTCGGAGGGAGACAGAGCCACTCGACGAAGCCTCCCGTCGAGTGTGGCCGTTGCACGCACAAACCTCACACAATCGACTGCCTCGCCGTCCATACACAGCGCCACCACAGTCAATCTAGCGGCTCGTTCATTCTATCTCTTTCATGCATAGGTGTAAAACAGCCTCGCACACGCCGAGAGCCGAACGAAGAAAGAAAAAGTTTCCCCCTCTCCGCTCGCCCCGTCCGTCTCTGTCTCACCGACTCGCGTCCGCTCGTCTCTCTCCGTCTTTCCTCGCGCCCGTCCGTCTCTCTTCGTCTTTACTCGCGTCCGCTCGTCTCTCTCCGTCTTTCCTCGCGCCCGTTCGTCTCTCTCCGTCTTTCCTCGAGTCCGCTCGTCTCTCTCTCTCTCCGTCCCTATCCGAGCCCGAGCGCGTCGACACAGCGCAATGTACGTTCCTCGCTCCTCTTTGTCTCTCCCGCGCGTCGTCCGCCGCGCGCCGCCGCTTTTCCGTCTCCCTCCCTCGCTCGCTCTTTGTCCCAACGGCTCTCGAGAGCGAGGCAGCGCGCACGGCCGCAGATACCGAGCGAGCGAGCGAGCGAGCGCGCCGAGCGGCAGAATGCCGCTGCCTCTCTACCACACACACACAAACACACACGGCGCACGATACACACAGGAAAGTGGGTCGACGGGGCCTTGGCGCGAGGCTAGTTCGTTCACCCTGCCCGGCCCGTAACTGGGGCAAGATGAAATTAACCGATGCCCCCCCTCCCTCCCCCTCCCTCGCACCCCACCTCGCGCGCGCCGCTCTATGCGCACCAACACAGCGCGCGGCTGAACTCTCCGCGAGCGACTCGCACTCGTGGCCAATCGCCGACGGTCCGGTTCAACAAACTCGAACTGGGACTTTCCCTCCCGTCCCCCACCCCCACCGGCCACGCTCGTTTATTCGCTCGCTCGCTTGCTCGCTCGCTCGCTTGCTCGCTCGCTCGGCTGAAAGCCGAGCGAGCGAGCGAGCGCTGGATATACACAGAAGCGCTGCCCGCCGTTCACTCCGGCACCACCACCCTGTTACCCTAGTGGCGAATAAATCTCCCCCCTCACCCCCCCGCCCACCAAGCGAAGGTCACCACACTTGCGTCGAGCTCGGCAGCGAACCTCGTCTCGTATGTGTGCCGCGGTATTGTCCGTGCACGTTACACACAACGCGACTTTGACTCGACGCTGGGCTTTGACGCTTCTCTCTCTCCGGGCGAGTGTTTAATTCTCGCGCTCGCGCGCAATTTGTGTATCGCCCGGCGGCGTTTCGTGTGCGTGCGAAAAGATTCGGCCTGGCTGCTTTTTGCTACTCTAGCTCGACGAGTAGATTCAGCGATCTGTATTGCTGGATCCGTATTGCATTGTCGTCTCTTCTTCTGGAGAGAAAAAAATAGGCGATCAGGAATTATTATTATTATTATGGTTATTGGTACATTCGACTGAGATGCAGATTGCTCGGTTTTCCATGTGGAGAAATTCGTGCCCAGGGATTAATTGTGATTATGTAATTTTCTTGGCGAGTAGGAGCGAAGTTCGGTTGTCACCGGTGGAGACTTTGAATTGTAAGGTGCGAGAGGACCGTAAGACTGCGCGAGTCACAACCAACAGGGAGAAAGTACATCCGCGCCACTGGACCGCGCTCGATCACTCTCTCTTTCCCTCGGTCCTCGCCTCCTTCCCTCTCGATCCGAGCGCGCGAGCTCTTGCACCACCCGGGAATGCTTTCACCGCGTGCGAGCTCTCGGGGGTCTCGCGCTCGCCGCGCGTATGCACCACGCGATAGCGGTGCAACGGTGCACTGACCTACCCCACCGCTGCGACGGAGCTCGGAGACGCAGACGGTCACGCGGAGTTTATGCATTTTGTTATTAATTTTTTCTTTCTTTTTTTCTTTTCTTTTCGAGCCTCGACGACGTGAGACATTTTTATGGTACTATGGATTTTCAATTTTTTCGCGGTTGTCATGACGAGATTATATATGGCGATTGGGTTAGGAGTTAATTTTTAAGTCGATGTTGAAGTTACGGGAAGGTGAAAATATTTTTTTTTAAAGGATTAACGTGAATTGAGCTGGGAGAGAGTGAGTTGAGTATTCTGGAACTTTTCGTCAGTCCAGCCACAGGTACCCGGCATGGGTTTTACTTCGTGTCGGTAATGAACTGGCTGCGTTTAATTGCGAGGGGAAAATCCTCTCGACGAACTCTTTACGACCCATCATCGGAGTCACCTTCTTTCCGCGGAATTATTACTGCCCCTCGGCCGCCTCGTCTCTCTAATCCTATCCTAATATATTTCCGTAAGCCTTTGGCAAAAAAAAAGTTAAGCCTTTTCACTATTCCGGCTGATCGTTTATTGACCAGTAATTTCTGTAGTTTTCGTGATTTCTGTTCTCGAACGTTTTTTCGTATTTTCGTCAGACTCGACGAAGATTTGCGAACACGCAGACAGACCGGAAGCCTCGATGGCCTCGAGCCTCGAATATATCTGGTGTTCGAAATGAAAAAAAAAAATTGAAAAAAAAAAGAAAAGAATCTCGTTACGTCAGTGGAGCCTCGCGCAGCGAGAGTGTGATACACGCGTTGTACATTCGCAGAGGCGAAGCTGCTGGTGTCGCTGCTTTGCTCTCGTCATGTCGAAACCTTCACTCCTCCCCCCCCCCCACCCTCCCCCACCACCCAGGACCTCTTCTCGGGTATTTTCTAATTGCGTGGCGCTGACGCTTACGCCGTCGACTGGCTAACCTGAAAACCGAGGCGCGGGCAATGGCCTGGCCTCCTCCCGGTCTCCGATGACCTCGATTGAGAGCCTCTCTAGCCTTCTCGCTCGCTTTCGTCTAGCTCTCTCACTCTCCCTCGTCTCTCCCACTTCCTTCGGTTCGCCCTCCGTCCCTCGTCGTCCAATCGCAACCTGGTTCGTCGACTCTCGTTTAATTCTTATAGAACGTCATTTCATCCCCCGTTCAAAGGAGTGAAATTAGTCCGGGTCAAATGTTAATTTTTTTGTTAAATTCGACTGATGTTAAATTTGTCTGAGTTTAGTCAGAAAAATTGTAAAATTGCTTAACTTTCATTAATAAAATATTACAATTATTTTCAAAAAATGATAAAATTGTTTAACTATCATTAATAAAATATTTAAATTATTTTCAAAAAATGATAAAATTGTTTAACTTCAGTTAAAAAATTGTGATATATCTGATAAGGTTCTACATTTTTATCTGTTCCAATGCGCGAGACAGTCGGACACGAAGACGAGCACGATCCGAATTTCGTGCTCCTTCCCTTCTTCCCCCCCAGGCTCGCGTGTGTTTTCCCTAACCGCAATCCGCGCGGTGCCGCGCGCGAGTCACGTCAAGGTGAACAACCTCGAACGATGTCGGTGGGTCTTATCGCCCGAGGTTGGACGCCCTTATCAGGCGTAAAACCGAGCGGGCCACGCTCGCGTTCGTGCGCCACACTCGAGTTCTATTAACGTCCGCCGCGCGCTGCAAAAATCCCGCCAGTCGGCTATTACAGATAGACAGACGGACAGTAAGATTGCGAATCTCGGCGTCCGGCTTGAGATTTTTTTCCCGTCAGGCGATACTGGAAAGTGCATTTATTCATTTTTTGTCTCTCTCTCTCCTCTCGCCGCATCGACAGTCCGCGGGGTCATTAATCGTGGGCGAGCGGATTCCGCGGCCGACGGTTCACTTTCCTCGGACTCGCTTTCTTCAATCGGGACCCACAGCCAAGTCACGGTTCACCGGGAAGAAAGTGAGAGTGGACGGTCGGTCGCGACGTCGCCGTCGCCGCCGCCACCGCCGCCGTCGCTGCGAGGGACGGACCAGCCGCGCGCGCGGAAGGCGGTTAGTCCAGATGCCGGTGAAAGTGAAAGAAACGACCGAGCGAGAACGCCGATCGTACGGCAGCATCGCGAGGGGACCGAGCGCGCGTGCCCCTTTTCTTCCTCTGACCGATTTCTTCTTTCACTCTCGATCGTGACTTTCGCTCTCGCGACCGCCGCGCTGAGATCGCGTCGAGAAACTCGATCGCGAGCCTCGTACAGTTTGTGTGTCACACCGTCGCGTAGAATAAAATTAGCTGTGACTCAGTCGCCTGTTTATCGTGAATCGTCGATCGTGATATAATGACGATGATAAAAGATAGCGAAGACAGCGAACAAAACTTGACTTGTAAAATCGAATGCAAAATCTTTTCTTCTTTTTTTTTTAAGAGAAACAAATTCACGTGACTCGACGAAGCGGCTATCGAGGGCAAATAAAGCGGGGCAGTTGAAAACCGGGTTACGAGATTCGGGAGCATTCAAGCGGATTTCCCGTGCTGGGAATGTCTGAAGGATTTTTTTTTCGTTCTATCACTCGCAGGCTGTTTATTCGCTGATCCGAGAGGGAATAGAAATTCCCTGGCCCAATGACGCACAACTGAAAACTCCGTGCGTCGTCGCAGCGATGCTCATGATAATAGAAAAAAGAATAAAAAGAGACTGATGTAAAAATGTTGTTACAAGATCCAACAACTCTGTGTTTTTCCAATGCTGGAAAAATGCATAAAGCGCGTTCGATTACGACGATTCGCGAATCGAAGAATCGCATATATAGTATCAGCTCTCGTCGCTCTCGCGATCAACGCGAGCGCCGAGCGCGAGATACTTACAGAGCGAACGTCGCGTCTCGTTCGCACGGATCACATCGAGGGGGGGCTTGCGTGTGTCAAAAAGTGGAGCACGAGTCGCGCGCGTCCACCAGGAAGCGGGAAGCGCTATATTTTACGAGAATTCAAACCGAGAGCAGCCCGTAGCGATTATAGTGGCACACGGAGAGCGAACGTTCGTACTTCGCCCTCCCTCGTCACTATAGTTTTCCCCGGGGGTCGAGTCGCGCTCGCGCCTGGCGGGGTGGCCGGGGGTGAGCGGGAATCCGCTCGCTGGGTCAACGACCTCCGACCCAACGAACGAACGGAGAGAAGAGTCGAATCTCTCTCTCCCTCTCTTCTCCTCCTACCAACCGACCATTTATATGCCCAGCTACTAAGTGTCCCATTTCCACCAACCTGTCGCCCTCGCGGAGTCCGATTATTATTATAACTGTATCTCTCGGGATTCCGACCGCCCCAACCACCGACACCAACGTATAGCTGCGGTGTAATGTCACATCGAGCTCCCCCGACTCGCCGACCCGACCGATCTGGCGCTCGCCTCGCTCTCGGTCACCCGGTAATTCCGTCCTCCGGCTTTATCGGTCGCCCCGCGTACCAATTATATTCGCTCCGCGGAGCCGCCGCGAGCCTCGGGTCATCCGCCGCGATATCCTTGCGGCTCGGCTGCCCCCAGTCTCGACCGTTCGGATCTCGCGTACCCCAATCCTATTTCGCATTTCGTATTTCCAAGCTGTACTTCGTGAAACCCGGGTACCCGATATTCTGTTCACAAGAGTCTAAAAAAAGAACATCGCGACGGCGAAGAAAATTGACATCGGTCTGCGGCGAGAGCGGTTGAAAATAAAAACACATCTCCGCGGGCTCCGAGTACCCGAATTGCATCTCGCCAGTTGTACTCGAGAAGGATCTTCCGATACTTTATATTTATATTCGCCAGACGTATAAATACGACGCGCTGCCTGGAATCTCGGTACTCGCCCGAGCTTACAAACACATCACTGCGATTTCAAATAAACATTCTACTCCAGCATCCGACCTCCGCACTAAATCGTCCCGTCTCGCTGGTAAAACAATTTTCGAATTTTCCTCATCATATAATTCAATTATATCGCCCACAGATCCGAGAATACCGAAGGCGCCCGCGGTATTCGGGTACTCGAGGCCGATACTCGATTTCGAGTACGAGGATCGCGAATGTCGGATATATCGTAACGTACAGTCAGTCGCGGTCGTATAGGTATAGCGAAACGGACGAGGGGGTATTGTCAGGGGGTGGCGAAGGGGGAAAGAGCAGGAGGCTGAGGGAGGGAGAATTGAGGATATGGCCCGCGAAATAGCTGAACGCCGCGCCGCGACCCCGGTGCCCGCGGGAGAGGGTGAACTGGCCTAGTTAGGAGCGAATGGCACCCTCGCCGGTCAACGAACTCGCGACCTCGGCGCGCGCACCGAGCGACCTACCCCCCTCTCCTCATCCCCCCCCCCTATGTATACCTCGTTCTCACTCTCCAGCTATCTCGCTTCTTCAGCCGCCTCTCTCACACCTTCCCCCCCTTCCTCCTTCCTCCTCTCGTCCGACCGTCGGCCCGTGACCACTTGACGAGCGCGCATTTTCCGCGCCCTGATTAGAGCTACGGCCCAGCGCTTATCGTGTGCGCTCGCTCTCGCCTCTCGCACCCCCTCGACTCTCGCGCATACACACGACGTGTGTGCCACATTTCGTCAACGAAACTTTTCGTATATAACGCGAATCATTCCGGCCAACAGACACGCCGGGAGGGTGAGAAGATTGAGTCACGTGACTCACGTGCGCGGCTATCAAACTTCGCGCTAACCGTGTTTATTCGACGCGATCGATGCCCCCCCGCGCCGCACTGAATCATCGTCGCTGAGCGATTCTGGGAAACGATTGGACGTCGCGCCGTTTGGCGTGAAATTGACGATGAGTCATACCGCGCGCGCGGCGGCGAAATCCCCGGAAAATTGCGCGGGTAAAAAGGTGTCGATCGTTTTGTGGGTCGCGTAGGGAAATAAATCAACTTTTTTTTCCGGGGTGGAAAAAAATTGTCGGGCTGTATATTTTTGGATTTTCTGACTTTGCTTTTTTGGCGAAAAAACCTTTTTTTTTTAGAGTTGTAAATTCAAAGGGCGAGTTTGCTCTTCACTATTTTTTTCATCGAAGGAAACGAACGCGTTCCACTGACTTTAAAATTGGCGGTCGTTACTTTCCGGCGAAAAAGGGTAAAAGCCGAGGAAAAAAAGATCGGTGAAATATTTTACCGTTTTTTTTTTTCGTTCGACGTTTCTTCGTTTCGTCCCCCGAAGAACCGTAAAGCCGGCTTAACCCTTAAACCCTTCGGTAATGTTTATATTGCGCGCGGCGAGAAAAAGTGTGGCGCATCGTTGCGAGAGCGAGAGAGAAAAGAACAGGCAAGAGGAAGTGGAAAATAAAAATATCCGAGTCGGTTAATCCTTTGAGCGTTTACGGCTTAACGATAGGGTTAGGAGGCTGTCGACGAAAAAATTGACTCTGCGAACGATGAATTTTTTAAACCCGTTAAGGGGCCCCGTGGGGTGTTAACTTCTCGACTTCGCGTACCCTTCTTCTTTATTGGGCGGAGAACCGAGGAGACCGGAGACCGCAGGTCGATTTTTCCTACCCTTTTGCCCCTTTTTTAGACGGTACAGTTATGGGGCTGTCGCTGCTTTTCCACGACCCGGTGACGACTGCTCGCAGCTCGGTGCAAAAAAAAAAACAGAAAACCTTTCTCGTCGGGAAAAAGGGACTTTTATATTTTTTACCGTTAACGCGTCGAACGCGGCGCAAATTCGACGAGAGGCAAACGCACCGTAAATAACGAAAGCACTACGAGGCTCACGAGTGTTTTGCCGCGGGAAAACGTGGACAAGACACGGACGACCCGAAGGGGTGTAGTAACTCTTTCAATTTTTTTTCTCCGGGTCCTCGACGACCTCAACGCGGTCCGCACTAAAGGGAGCGTCAATTTTTTTTCTCCTCACGAAACACTCGTATTCGTATTACTATTACTATTGTTATTATTATTATTATTATTATTATTTAATTTCTCAATTTTCTGTGTTTTTTATAAACATAGATTTTTTCATTTTTGTGCCTCTTATAATCGTCATTACTTAATTCGTTTATCTTTGTATTTTTATTATCAATATGTTTTATAAAAATAAATCCACGAGGCTAAAAACGTTCCGGCCGATGATAAGAAAAATGGTCCCGGTTTTCATGACTATCAAAAGCCATCGCGAAAGACCCAATTAAACCCGGCGACAAGTAGGTTGTCCGGGTATCGGAGGATAATGACCGATTTCATCCCCCGTGCTCGCAGCCTCGCCGGGTGTGCATAGAGCCCTGGCTGGCTATACGTACGACGCCTCTCTGGAGCGTCGCTGCTGCTGCTGCTGCTGCTGGCTCCGAGTTACGAGGTCACCTGTATCTGGAGCGACCTCGTGTTTTAAGGTGGTGGGGCGATCCTCGTCGTCGTTGCCGTTTTGCCGCACATATTCGCAGGTCGCTTGCGTCATAGCTTAAAATCGAGGGGCCTGCGCCGCACCTGCCCGCGAATCTCCTCAAAAAGCCGAGACGCCGGGGATGACACCTGATTCACGGCGCGGTTCTTCTTCTTCATCGTCGTCGTAAACCAAATCGTGTAATAACCGGTGGCTGGTGTTTCGTGCCATTCTCAGTCTCAAGTAGACGACGACGGTGACGACTGTCGTCGTTTATCTTTCTCGGGGATTTCATAAACAGACCACACGAGAAATTTAATATTTGCTGGTCGCCTCGTTAATTCTCCACCCCCTCCCCCCTCCTCTCCCCCTTCCCCCTTCTCGTCCAAAGAGCCGTCGGGTATTCGTGTCAAAGTGCCACCGAGCTCTCGGTGCGTCCTGGAGGGATTTAACGCTCGGTCGTTTGCGCCCGACGATGCCGGACTCGCGATTATGACGAGAGGTTTATTTCCGTCTTGGAGAATCTTGCGTTTAGCGCAAAAGCTGCAATGTTAATTATTTTCGTGGTTTGAATTATATCGTCCGTGGAACAAATTGGAAAAAGTCCCGCGCGAATTAAATTCGCGACGTTCGATTCTCGACGAGAGCGTAAAAGAAAAAACGGTACTCTATAACGTCGAGCGCATCGGCACGTTAAATCTGATTACGCGAGGTCGCGTTCTAGCGCGAAATTGCATGCACTTTCACATTCCCTCTTTTACAGTCACCGCGGATCTTCCCAAGCGCATTATTTTACTTTCTACAGCGCGGCAGGCAAAACACACACCGCGCTAATGTTGTACGTGAGAATTGCGATGCGTTCGCGATTCAATTGCGGGAACGTGTGGCACCAATGTTGTCGGCTGTGCATGAAACACACACACAAATAAATAAATTTCAAACACATGAGAAAATTGTCTAGCGACGACCGCCACATTGGGTACAGTAAACTCGGTTTATTCTGCGCTCTGGCGATTTTCTCAATAGATCTAATAAAAATCGGTTGCCACTATCGGCAGTACATAAAACGCAGAAACAAATAAATGAATTCAAAACGGACGAGAAAATAGTTCAACAATGACTGCCACATTCGTTGCAGTGAACTTGGATTTTTCTGCCAGTCTGACGATTTTCCCGATACCCCGAAGAAAATTCGCCCGAGTGGCAACCATAATAAGACTAACACGGGTTAGAAAAATCATGAGGGCAGGACGGTAGAAAAAACCAACTACATGTGGTACTCATTACCAGAGACGCAACTCGCGTTCACATCCGTTCGACAACCCGACTCGCGGCGCACGTTGCATGTAACGCGCTCGCCGCGTTGCGATGACGATGAGAAATAAAATAAAATAAATAACGCGCGCCTGTAACGAAAGGCAGCGAGTAATCGAGCCAACGAGTGTGTTCGAGAGAGGCCTCCGAGTGCCCATGTATCATATATACACACACACACACATGTATATATAACACACATATATACACACGAAACGATTATCCTCGTTCGATGTCGATGAACCAGCGCTCAGCGTCAGCTCGGCAGCTCGACTCCGATTCCGGCTCCGAAGGACGCGCTCGCCGATCCGCGACGATCCCTAAGCCCGCGCGACTGTTTCTCAAGCTGATAGGGCGAGCGAGCGATCGAACGTCCCGTGTAATTCATTGCTCGGCAGCTGCAGCTGCAGCGGCGTCGCCGCTCGATATCCGCTTTTCGCTCGCACACGCAATTCGCTCGTTATCCGGAATAATCTCGCAGTTCGCGGTGCATCGCGCGCGCGCGACTCTCTCGATCGCGGACCTCCGAGTCGCGATTGATAAGCGCTAATTCGCGGGCCGGAGATGCGCGCAGCGCATAATTCGAGACGAGATTAGACTGGAGAGCGACTGTAATAAAGCGACGGGCAATTTCTCGAGCAATCGCGGTTTATATCCGAGTCTCTCGAGTCTCTCGAGTCTCGAGTCTCGTGTTAATAAAACGTAACGAAGAGAAAAGCCCGTGGGGTGAAGTTTCGGACGTGGATTTGGCTTGCCGCGTGGATGGAGCTTTCGTTCCTTCTCGAGTCCTGACGAACGCGGGGACGGAATTTACTCTTCTTTATGGCCTTCGTATGGGCTTGGGGGTGGCTTTTTTTGCCCCTCTTGTTCCTTCTTGTTTTCTCGGGATTTTAGCCACAGAGAGTCGACCTCGTCGAGCTTCGGGTTTGACGTCAGAGCTCCGCGATTCCACCCCCCCCCCCCCCGCTCTCCCTTCCCTCCTGCCCCGGCCCAGGGTTCAACCCCCGAACGCGGCCTACAACCCACACTCGCTGCTGGAGGCCAATGCACCCGAGGCAGCAGCACCAGCTCCACGACCCTTAACTCGGTCAACCTCGACACAGATCCGCCATCTCGTTCGTGTTTATGATTCCCCCCCGCTTCCACCCCTCACGACCCACCCGATCGGGGGACCGACCTCCTCCCTCTCTGTGTTTCCATGGCTCTCGGTCCTTCCGGGATTCGCCGTAAATTCGCCTCCCACTCTTCGGGCAATCGCCGCGCGCGGGCTTACGCGATCTAATTTGACTTTCACGTTGAAATCGGAAATTCCGACGCGGCGGGGGAGAGGCGAGCGAAGTTGCTGGTGAATTTTTCAAGGTGGGAGGTAGCTTAATTATTTTTTATCGACGTCGGCTTGGATCTTTGGCTCTGGTTATCGAATTATTTTTCCTCATGAAAATTTTTGATTATCAAGACTTAAAAAAATATATGATTTGAAAGAAGAAAAAAATGGAGACAATGGGCAATAAATTATTGAATATATGATATTTTTACTTTTCTGTGTAGAAATGTCTGATTATCAAGACTTTTTTTAATTTGATTTGGAGAAAGGAAAAAAAAAGATGAGGGGACAATAAATTATTGAATAAATTATCTTTTTATGTATAGAATCCTCGGCTTGACAATGCGTAAAAAACATCAGACTAGCCGCGACGAAAAACGCGCGGGACCATTAAACAGGGGTGGACGGCCTGTTGCAGCGTGACACATGTTACGCGCGCATAAACGCCGAGGCAGACGCATAAATGCAGCTCGGGCTGTCCAATGATGCGACGTAATCCCGCGCGATTGCGCAACCTCTCGGCTCTATTCCACTGGCTCGACTCGTCGGTCCCGCTGGTGCAGTTAGCAGCGCCAGCAGCGGGAGCTAAAACCCAGCGCCGACCGACCGACCGACTGTTCAGCCTGGATTGCACTTGGCTCGAAACTTTCACAAAACTTTCTAGCGCGAGTCTCGTTTTCTACGAGCGTCGCCCGAGTCGACCCACTGGGACTCCTTAGGAGTCAACGTACGCGCGCTGCTCCTTCTCCTCGGCTCTATCTCTCTATATCTCGGTGTACACACAGCGCGACTCGAGATGAATGAACGCGGCGATCTCACTTCCACTTTTTCCTTTCATTTGTCGCCGCTTCGATTCAATCTGTCATCGACGAGCCACGCGAGAATACATGGAGAAATAAAAAATACGAAAGTCCATAGGCGGAAGGATCCTTATGTAAAAAGAAATCCGAAACCGCGTTTAAATTAGTCACTCGAGCCTCGTGTCACAAGACAAATCTTGCTGCTCGGGTGAAAAAGAAAAATTGTAAAAGAAATTTCGTAATAACCCATAGATCAAGATCTGTCAAATCGCCTGAAATTCGCTCATACGATCCAAGTGACCCCGGACAATATTTCCTCCTCCTTCCTCAAAAAGAAAAAAAAACGCCGCATCAGGAAATTTTCGCATTATCCTGTTGCGTCCCGGGACTTTTTTCCTCGTGGAATTCCCTAAAGTCTTTCCCCCCCGGGGACCGACCCGCGCCGCAGCCGCGAAACCAGAAAACTTCCGGGAAGGAAGGAGAACGAAGGCGCTTCGAGGGTGGACGGCGACGAGAATAGAACGGACCACAACGCGAGCGGTTGCATCCCGCCCACCACGGGCACTCGGCGAGATTTCATCGTTAGATATGAACACGACGCGCTGGGGAGTGTGAATTTCATTTGCGCCACCCACGCTGTTAATTTCGTGGGGTAACCGAGAAAAAAAGAAGATTTTACCACTGTGACCCGCGTTTGACCTGACATTTCAGTGTACACATTTAAAAAAAAGATATATATATATACATAAATATATGCATGACATCAGCCGCATTGTAAAAGAGACGTGAAGTCGGATGACGCCGCCTCAAGCCACTAATTTATTTTCCCGACTGCGGAAGAGATTACAGAGCCCCACGAACCCATTGAGCACCGTAATACACTATGACGCCACACTCAAAGCGCCCGAGCCTCCCCCCCACTCCAGGTGCAAACGCGAGACTTTCGCACCTTTCTCTAATCAACGCTTTTATTGTCAGGCGCCTCGCCGTTGACGAGGCGACGAAAGTTTCGGGAGCGACGCGATCGTCCCGTCCAAATATGACAAACGTCCCGCGTCGATTATAGCGCGAGCGACAAATGCGATAATAGGGGGCCATCATTTTTTTTACTCTCCGTCTTGTAAACGGTAAACACGTGTGTGCAATTACCCACCTACCGTTGGCACTTAAGAGCCGGACAAGTGTACACGATTGTGTATATACATGTATATAATTATATACCTATTAATATATAGATATATATACACACATTGCTGTACATAGGAGACCAAGTGGAAACGGACGAACAACGCGGCGTAAGTAGTGGAACTCGCGTCGTCCGCTCCCGCGAGTGAACGCGAGCGAGCGAGCGCGCGCGCGCGCATGCGTCAGTGATCTCAAGGCCTTCGCGTATTAGCCTCTCGTGAGTTCGCCTCGAGCGCGCGCCGCGACGCCGCTGTCCCACTTTCCTTCGCGCTCGGTCAAC
The DNA here is from genome assembly GCA_963932165.1 of Pimpla rufipes. NCBI lineage: Eukaryota > Metazoa > Arthropoda > Insecta > Hymenoptera > Ichneumonidae > Pimpla > Pimpla rufipes. Next base: position 14,725,583 of record OZ010636.1, read on the forward strand.
GACCCACGGACGTCGCTCGCCTCCCGGTAGGTGAGTTTCCAAGGTGCACCAACACAGTCGCGCTGCCGGCGAGAAGGAGGAGGTGGAGGAGGAGGAGGCGGTTCCCCCACCAGCGCGAGCGGCGGGCGCGCTCGATAGCCCCCACCGCGCGCGCTCGCGCGACCTCGCGCGGCGCAGCCGTCGCGCTTCGGCCCGTCGCCGACGCGCGGCGCCACCCGACTTTCGCGAATTACTCGCGCCCATCGGTACTGCAGGCTATCGCGGATATCGCGCGGGAGAGGATTTCGCGCGCGCGAGCCGGGGCCGTCGGTACGAGAGAGAATCTGCGACGTCGCGCGGGAAACGACGAGGCGATACGGCGAGCCCGAAGCGCGCTACCCCCCGACGTTGAAGCGCCGCGGGAACGCGCTTGGCGGCTCTCGCGAGAGGTGGTGGGCAAGGTGGGATATCGCGGTGGTAGATAGATGAAAGCCTGGTGTTCGCGATTTCTTCTTCTTTGTTTTCGATTTTCGCTGAGGGAATCGAAGGTCAAACGAAAAGGACATTAAATTTTACAAATATCTGCTTGATATTTATATTATTATTACAATTATTAATATTATTATTTTTATTGTTATTAAATTATGATAAAAAACATGTTTTGTTGATAATCGACTACAATTAATGAATTAATCATGAGATATATGAGGAGTGTGAACTAAAAACAATTGACATGTTGACTGTGTATTAATGTGTGTCTCTTTCTCTTTCCAGGTAAGTCGAAGTCTCCTTCTCGTAAGACACCCGAACGATGCCCCGAATCCCGTGGAACATCCCCAAGGTACAGTGAGTCCGTTAATTTTGCTCTGTTGACTCAGCGTTGACGCACTTGCTCCCCGCACGATAACCGCACCCATCTCGGAACGCGATGTCAATTAGCCAAACGAGAAAGTTCGTCGACCCGGTCGGCTGTGGTCGCGTTGACGACGATGCTTAAAAATATCCGGATATCGCGTTGCCTCCTCCCCCCCACACGAGATCCTATACCGCGGGGTGGGATTCTCGAGGGTGGGCGACACGACGCCGCAAATGTTCTTAATCGGGAGTCGACCCGGCGTGTCACATATTGCGGCGTCGATCAATCGTGCAATACGCTCCTAGGATTCCGTTCATGAATAAGCCGCAATTAGCCCTCCCCGAGCCCCCGCGTAAATGCCCTCATTGTGTGTGCTTTATACACACCCACAGCCCGCAAACCCTCGGAGGGTGTAATTTCCCAGCGACAACAGACGACGCGTTCGCCGTCTGTGGGGAAAAGTGACGTCAAACGACTCTCGTTCATTCTTTCCATCCCTCACTTCTTTTTTCTCATCATCATCAACGTCGTCGTTATTATTTTTTATCTCCCGAGTCGCGGCACTTCGGCTCCGCAACGAAGCCGAAAGTTTTAATCGCTCGGTGAGTCCGGGAAAACAGATCGATCCAAACTTCAACGTGGGGGGGGGGGGGGGGGGCGAACGGGAATCGAATCTCCAAATAAGTTTTAGCCCCCCGGGAGTCCGACTGAGTTTCTCCCCCCTCGACAAATCGCGTTCTGATCTCCGGGCTTAACGATGATAAACGAAATTTATTTAGCCGCTGTAAGGAATGTGGTTTACTTCCCCCTGAAATAATGTCAGCCAGGGAGAGAAACTTTTCGCTCCCGCGGTTGACATCATAATTTTTTTTTTCTCCAACCGGCGCGCGAGCTAATTCCGCGGTTTATTCCGCGCGGAAAACGCGTGGGCCACGCTCGACGCCTGCGCAAAAACGTCGCTCGCGCCTCTCCCTCCCCCCGTCCGCGGATCAACCCTGTCGTCGAATACTCGTTGCTCCTGCCGAGTCCCAACAGTGTCTCGTCGCACGTTGCCCGTCGCGCGGTCACCCGGGATAACATGTCACCAGCGGGCAATAACAATAACAATAATAATAATAACAACAACAACAACAACAACAACAACGGCGAGTACAGCAGGAGGACCGGCGGGTCGTTGGTGGTCAGTGCCGGCTCCGGTGTCGCGACAACGAACCCCCGAACGGCGTCCAAGGTCGTTCTACGGGCGAGCCTAGCCGGGAGCGTAGATCCCGTTGAGGTCTGCGAGGTCACCATCGTCATCACCGAGCCGGTTGCCGAGAACGCGCAGGCGAAATCCTCGTCGAGGTCGAAAGGTGCGTTTCCTACCCTATGACAAAGAATGAGGAAATAACAAAAAAAAGAAAAACACGAGAGGAAATTGTCGCACTTGTCGTACGTTGCACCATTTTTCGTCATGTCTCAAAGATGCATTTGGCTAGCATCACTCCGCTCATTGTCCTCGTCATGGTGGAACTCGTCGCGGCGAACGGAAAATTGGAATCCGTTGCTTTATGACTCCCGAGAAGTTGGATTGATGTGTCTGATTTTTCTTTGCCGATTTGTTGACGTTAATTGTTGAACGACACTTTCGCGTTGCTGTCCAGCTGTTTGTGGATTGATGCTTTCGCAGAGATGTTGTACGCATCATACTTAGTCATGGCGCGCAGGCCCGGGAGGCTGAAAATGGGTGTCGAATGCGGAAGCGATTTAATGATCTCCGTTGTCATCGCCGGAAGTCCAGGGTTCTCTTGCAGCGGGACAAGAAAATTTGTTCCTTGATGTATAGCAATATTTGGGGAACTTGGAAACCTTCCGTTTCAGTGTCCAGAACCACCGACAACTTCTTGAATGTTCTCCTGACTCCTGTTCAGCCCTTTTCGACCCCTGGACGATGTGTCCAATCTCAAAAGTTCAGAACTACTCGTACCGCAAATTCCTCCGATGCATGCAGCGCCCTCGATCCAGGGTCAGCCCTACGCTAGTTATTTGTTGTTGTTGTTCTTCTTCTTTGATTGACACCGGGTTTGCGAATGTTTCCCCTGCATCCCATGCGGCCAAACGCAAGTCATTTGTCAACCACGACTCAGTACAATTTACCGGTGTATGTACCAATGTCTCGATGTCCTCAAGACACATTTGCGAAAAGTATCGTCCACCAAGCGTGAACTTAATTAACCCTAAACCCGTCGTCTGCCTTCGACAATGTCAACACGCTAGAAGCTCGTCCGCACCTTATCATCATCATCATCCACCTCGTCAATGCTAAACGACCCAATTCCCAACGTCAACCAGCGCAAGATCCATCATCGGCTCTCAAATCAACGAGGTCCACAGGGTCCTTCGGACATCCGGGATGCCCTTCAGCTGTGCCTACACATAGCGCGACAGGCCAGGCGAACGAGCGGGGAAGCGAAGCTTTGACACCGAAACGTATCGATTTTCCTCGAGGGTCTCACGTGCTCGCTGACATTGACATTGCCCGTGAGAGCCGTGAGAGGCGCAGAGCCTCCGGCCATCACCACCACCACCACCACCACAACCACCCAGCCCGGCTGACGTTGCACCCAGCGGAACCAGGACGAAAGCTCGGGCGAGCAGCGCCATCTGGCAGCGAATCCGGCCTCGCGAATTCTCGCGCTCGCGACGAACGTGGCGCGCGTGTTATCGCGACGCGCGGCTACGAGGTTCGCGACGCCTCCGCCGGATGCCGCCTGCGAAAAGGCCGAGCGCGCGAGCGGCGCGGCCGTCGCGCGCGGCTCTTGAAACGCACACGGGAGAGGAGGCAGCGGCCGCGCGCGTCCCGTTATGCCTCGTATGCAGCACACACGGAGCAGGAAGCCGGCTACCCGCGAATTCGAGCCCGTTCGTCCGCCATTGTTGCTATAAACGCGCGTGCACCGAGCTGCGAGTCGAGCTGCGAGTCGCGCTCGCTGCTCGCCGCGTGAGAATCGTTGCGGTACCTCGTTGCGCCCTCCCCGTGCGGTCTTTTTCCTCGGCTCCTCCGCTCATCGGCTATATCCATGCACGTCTTTTTCCTCTCGCTCGCTCGTTCGTAACTCTCGTGGGAGCTCAACGGGGTATAGATTTTTAGGTCGATTTATGACGACGTTTTACGATCGCTCTATGACTGGTCGAGCTGCCGCTGCCTGCTGCTTCAGCGGGGACGCAGCTCGCTGGCAACTCGGAGCTGATGGAGGTAAAAAACGGGAGGGAAAAATTCGTGAAAAAAAAAAAAAGAAAAATGCCAGACTCTGAGTCAGTCTCTCCGGGCTTAACTTAGGTCGGGTCCTGTTATCCGCCCGAGTGCGGATGCCTCTAACAACGTCGATGTATGCAGACGTCGTACTGTATACTGTGCAGTGTACAACGTAAAGGGGGGAAAAAGGCGCATAAACACTTCCTAGCTCTGTCTCCTCGTGGTTTCGCTGTGTCTAACCCGACGCGCGCGCGCGCGAGGAGGAAGCGGAAGGACCGTTCGAGAGGAGGACGAGGGTACGTGTAACGGGGCTGACTTTAGCGCTCTGACCCTACGGGACAACCGAGCTGCGCGCTCTCGACTCCTGTGGGCTCCGCGCTTTATTCGACTTCATGGGACGGGGTTCTTGCTCGTGTGGCGATTTTTACGATAGCTTTGTGGGAGTGGTGCTTTGCCTTAAGGTTATGTGCTGCACGTTTACGTCGTTTTCTCGTGGCCGATGCGACCCCGACGGTGGTCGACCCTTCAGATAATATTAGTGATTGAACTGCGGGCTATAACATAATCAAACTGGATGTTTTTTAAATAGTGATGAATAAATAAATAACTAACGGTGGAATAAAAATTAATTTTCGTATTATGGTTTAATTCGTTTATTAATCGTAAAAACGAGGTCGACAATTATTATTAATAAATGTTCTGCTCGGCTGTTTACACGAAAAAATTGCTTTCCATTGGGGCAGGCAACGCGCAACTTTTTCGGAGTTGTTTTCGTCGTCGCGTCCGCGAGGCGAATGTCCCGATGGCCCACATTTTTAACGGCACACGGGAGGGGGAGTTTCTCAACGCTCTCGCCGCGCGCGCGATCAGCTCGAGATTGTTGCGCAACGCCCGAGTTTTATCCGGTGAGACACGACTTGAAGCCACACGGAGCGAGAAAGAGTTCGTTCTGTGTGTTGGTTACGCAAAGTATTTACCACACGCGACCCGAGCGCAGGATCTCGCGGTGTGTCAGGTCCTGTTGCGCGACTCGCGCGACGCACGTGACCGATATAAAATAAAAACACCTGCGGTGTAAAATTCCCCGTGGGCCGTGTGTTCGCGAAATGCGCGTGGATGACCCTGGGACGAAACGCAATTCTGCAATTTCGCTGCTTTATTGTTCGTCGCTCTCTTCGTAAACACACGGGGGTTACGGTTAAACGCTCGTAATACAGGCGCGCTGGGAAAGCCCGGTCGAAGGATGTTTTCGTCCGACCGAGCGGTAAAGAAAAAAAAAGAAAGAAAAAAATTGAAGAGCCAAGATCAACGCTCGCGCGTTCTACTTGACGTAACCCGTCAACTCGACGTCGAGTTGTTTTTCACGAGTGGCGCAGCAGCAGCAGCAGCAGCAGCAGCGGCGGTTGAGTCACCTATTTTCGCCGAACGCGCAGAAGTCGGAAGAGGCCGCAGATGACGATGACGATGATTCGTGGAATTCTCCGGGCGTTTTTGGTAAACAAATTAGTGAATAGACGACGGATGATCTCCAGTTCGTGTTCGATATCTTTTGTCGCCTGGAGAGACCTGTTTTTTTTTAAATGGTTTTGGATGCCATTCCACTATATTCCGGATGTGCCGAACTCGTGAGTCACTCGCGGTGGTGCACGAGGCGATAATCCACGACGCAGCGATAGGCGGACACGAGTCATCCAGTAGAACGCAGAGTCGGGTCTACGCCCGCTATCGGGGTCTACCCGGTTCCTCCCGTTCGCCTTTTATTTCATTTTTCCCTCCTCGCTTCTCGCCGCTTCTTCTCCGCGTTCGCTTCCTCGTTCTCGACGCGCTCGAGGTTCGAGCAGTAAGTAGCATTGTGCACCTGCGATAAACCGTTATTTCTTCTACTTCCTGGTTTTTTTTTCTCTTCCCTCTTTCCATCTTTCTTACGCGCATCCATATTTCTCTGCGGAATCGTCTGATAAGACGCGATTTGAATAACTTTTCGGATTTATTGTTCATCAATCAATTCAATTAATGACAATAAATTTGACAAATTTAACGAATATTTAATGTGAATTATTGTAGTATTCAAATTTCTTTTTATAATTGGTAATAATTATTCAGACAAAAAAATATATAAATTTGTCTTTTTGGTGCGATACAAAGTATGTACATTTTTATTCGTGTATGAATTATTTGGAATATTAAACAATTTTGAATTAGAAAAATTGCACAAATTGTGAAAATTGGATTAAAAAGCAACGACGCGTATTTAGCGCGCGGTAAAAATCGGGAGGCTAAAGAGTGAGTGTTATGACCGAGAGAGGCGTCGATCCATGGCGCAAGAACTCTTCTTCTTCATCGTCTTCTCGCGGTCTCGCGCGACGAGTCGTACCGGGAAAAATCGGTCGAGTCGTTGCTCGCGCGCGCGGCGAGCGTAAAAAGAAAGAGGAACGTGGGATGCACTACGTGTGCAGTCTCGCGTCTAGCGTGCGGCGAGGATCATCGAGAGAGGCGAGAGTGCTTTCTCCTTTCTCCGGCTCGTTGCTGCTGCTGCTGCTGCTCTCTCGTTGCATCTCTCTTCTCTCGTGGCGCGCGTCGAGCGCGCCGTCTTTCTTCCTCGCATTTCTCCTCGCGTTGCCGCTGCCCCGCTCGGAAAGAGCTTTTACTCTCGATACGCTGACGTTCGCGTCGCCGCTCGGAGAAAGCAACAGCGGCAACGACTCGCGAGAACTCGCGACACTTTTTCCCGAGTTACGAGACTCACTCGTCACAATCAATTTTTCCCACTTTCTTGTCCGTCGCTCTGTCCTCGACCATTTTTTTCCCCACCTACTTCTCGAACTAACCACTCGAGTTGCTAACGTCTTGGGACAAATTGCATAACTCGCTTTCAATTTAATTAAAAAGACAAATTTATTTATTACTGTTCATTTTTTGAATTTGTTCATAAAAAACATTTGACGATATTTAAAAAAGATCATTTGTTTATACTTTTTTAAAATAATTTGCTGATATTTAAAACAAAATCATTTGCTGAAAATTCGAAAATCAGCGGCAGTCGAAAAATGTAATTCAAGGGTGAAACAAAAAAAAAATGGTGTCTTTTCGGAATAAATTCCTGAATAAATTGGGTCGCCCTGGCGAGCGTGAGGCGCACCCCCGATATTTCTCCCGGCGCTCTCTCTTCTTTTCTCTTTTTTTTCTTTTCTCTCCCCCCGAGAGACGCCGTGAAATTTCGTCACTAGCGAGAGAAAGAGAGAGAGAGAGTCTGGCATTTCGAGGTCCGCGTTATACGGATCGGATACAAACCAGCAGCAGCGGCGCACGGCAACGTGGGGCCTACTTGTCCAAACGATTGAGCAACACTCCACGAAGCGCTCGAGACTCGAGCGAGCGAGAGAGAGAAAGAGAGAAAGAGACAGAACACGCGGCGTGTATAACGCTCGACCGTCCTGGATGTCGGACGCTAACCCCGGCCGAATCAAGGCCGCCGCCGCCGTCGTCGCCGTCGTCGTCGTCGCCGCCACACAGACACAGACGGCGCGCGCGGTTTTACTTTCACGAGGCGCGTTAGACGCGCCTCGTTCGCGTAACAGCCGAAACTCTTTGATCTCTTCTCTCGCTCTCTGTCCCGCTGACGACTTTGAATTACCGCGAGCTCGCGTACGCTCGCGGGGACATCGACGCAGGTGTAAATGTACCTTCAGCTTGCTCTTTATTAGTACCAACGTTTTGCAATGGATCTGTGGATACAAAGCAAACAGAAGAAGAAAAAAAAAACGATCGTTGAATAGGATCTAATTGAATTAGTTTTCGTCGAGGTCGCGACTTTTATTAATAGAACAAGATTTTTTATATTTCTTAAATCGTGACATTTGATAGATATTGTTATCATTATTATTGTTATTGTTGTTATTATTGTTATTATTATTATTATTATTATTATTATTATTATTATTATTATTATTATTATTAAGAATGACAAAAAAATGTTGGTGGTTCTGGGGCAATTAAGCGAAAATTATATGGTGTATGTGACTTTACAGCGTCAACCTTTTCCAACCAATAATTATCGTCGCGGGTAACCATGAGGAAAAAAAATCGAGGTTATAAAAAAAATCCCACCTTCTATTTATAGTAGCCAACATAATAATTGATATTTGAAGGAGCGAGAAAAAAAAAATGAATTCCCCATTAAAATGTCGGAGGTGTTAAATAGTACTGGCAACCGTGGCAGCGAGATCCTGGTGCTCAGTGCGACGACCGAGGATCAGAGCGAGCGGCCTATAAAAGGAGCCGTCGATAGTTCGCTCGCTCCTCGCGCGAAGGATTACGATACGATTCACCTCCTTCCCCCACCATCTCGTCCCCGCGCTCCTTTTATCCTCCCCGTGCGCCACGCACAGTGGGACATCGCTCTCGGTCGTCCAGGACGGTGGTCGTAGGACTCAGCGGCGGCGGCGGCGGCAACGGACTCACGCAACCACCGGGCCTGTGCCTACGACCTGGTGGCCTTGCCTGGCTGCTCGCTGGACCGAGACGCGCGCGCTGCTCTCGCACGCGCGCGGCGCGAGAGTCTTGCGAAACCGGCCAACATATCTCTCGGAGCGGCGGCAGCGGTGCCGACGTTGGACGATGATTATTTTTGAATTCTCTCGCGGTCCCCTTTCGGGCCGAGAGAGAGAGAGAGAGCGAGACGCACGATGACTTTGACGCCTGTGTGTATATAACACTGGAGGCTCCTTCTCGCCTCGCTATGACCTAACAGTTTCGTTAGACCCACAAACGCTCCACACAGACACACACGATTATACCACTCGGGCGGTCTGGCTGTCGATGACACAATTAGAAAGTTTCCGGAACACGACACGGCTCACACCGAACCTCGGGCGCTGTGTATGTGTAACTCTTCCTTGGGAACGTTTTACTTTTTTCATTTTTATCTTACAATTTAATTTTCATTCCACCATCTTTTTTTAATTTTACAATTTAATTTTTAGTTTTACGATTTTTTAATTTTCCAATCTTTCCATTTTTTTATTTTTCAATTTAAATTTAAATTATTCAATTTAATTTTTAATTTTTCAATTTTATTTTTAATCTTTCAATTTTATTTTTGATTTTTCAATTTTATTTTTTATTTTACAATTATTTTCATTTTTAGTTTTATTATTTTACTTCTTCATTTTTTTTGTTATTCTGTCTTTTTCAATACTTCAGTCAAACCATTCGCAATTTGCGTTGAAAGACTCGTCGCGTTCGCGGTGGATTTTTCCGAATCGGAGTCGCCGACAGTATCGGCGTACGCAAATCTCGCGACAGTCAGCGAGATGGCCGTCGAATCCGGAAAATTAGTCACGTTAGACGTCGTGATAGATAAAAATTGGCTCGGCCGGATCCCGCTCGGTGCACGCCGTGCGGATCGCGTCAATTAGGACAAATGGCCGGAGAGAGCGCGTGCCGCGTGTATTACGCTCTCGCACGTATGGCTGGCCCCTAATCCCCCGCCGTAAAATTGACGCGTACAACCACTTGCGCAATATCCGACCAGCCGCTTGTCGTGTGTTACGCGGCGTACACACTTACACAACGGCGAGCCGCGCGCTATATAACAAAGTGTCCTTAATAAAATTTGAGAGCAGAAAGTGACGGGTTCGTTGCCCTCCGACCTATTTGCGCTCGTCGAGCACCGAGATCCTACGCCGCTTTACGTTACGCTACGCGTTCTCCGGGGTACAAACCAGAATTAGTAACTTAGATCGAAAAAAAAGTTGGTGTTAAAATAATAAATTAAAGCGAATAAATAAAATAAATAAATTTACGAGACTACATTCTGGCTAATGGACTGAATTAAACCGATCACAAAAAACATTTCCTGAATCTGCCTCAGACAAAATCGTCACTGCGCAATGACACATCAAATTCTCATCTCCAAAGTCCACAAAAAAATGGCGCGGAAACGTCGCAAAAAACGCGACCTCGATTAAACTCGACCAGGGCCCATTACGGACCGCCCACGGAATTACATAATTCTTTACCTCCGAGTCCGTCGGCCGGGAGGCCCCGGGCGATTTTTCGGGTGTCCCGACTCCCGTCTCTCTCGTTTCTCGAGACTTCTATTCACGGACCTCGTGTCTCTCTTTCACCCGGTGGCCATTTCGTAATTGGGTATCTCTCGGTGCCTTCGTTTAACGTGCACACATAACTCGGGCACGCAATACGCGTGGAGATTACGTAGGGAGACAAACCGTCCGACCGTCCGCATCCAGGATACGGTGCAACGCGGCTAACGTATCGCGTAACGTTACGCACGCTCCTTATAATATACTAAAAATAAATAAAAATATACACAACACACGTTTTCATATATTTCTATATAATATATAAATAGCATAAAAATTCGATATAACATAAAAACAATATCAAAAATTATATTCAATATAGAAACAATATAAAAAAAATTCTATATGATATAAAAATAACATAAAAAATGTCTATCTGATATACACAAATTATCCTCAGTACGGCCGAGTGCGTTGACTCGACTACGACTATACGATGAGTTCCACTGTACGTTAGCAGGGTCGATGGGGGAAGATTCGACGTGTGCGAAAATCCATAGGTCACTCACCGCTCGGGCTCCTCCACCGTAAAACGTAAGATACACTTGAGCGTACGTTTACGTGTTTTGCGCTCGTGTAAGGCGTCGCGACTAGGAAACGCGCGCGTGACACGTGCTTCTCACGCGCGTCTCCAGCCCGCAGCGCGTAGACTCATCTGCCGCCGTTGTACGCCGCGCATTTCGTACGCAGATCTCGTGTCTCTCTATTCGTCCCGTCGCGCGTCCCGTATCCTTCGGCCCAGACACCGCACAGAGGCAGAGCACACAAGACCGTGCTGTGTGCTTAAGCGTGTGGCAGGACCTCGGCGGAATAACGGAATCCGGACGGTAGACACGCGTGCAGGAGCAGCGGATCCTCCTCCTATCGTCGACTCGCGCGCGCGCGCGCGTTCGGCTCGTGTATTACCTGGATATCCTTCGAACGCTCGGGATCTCCTCCTTCGAGTCGATGCCACGCGGGTCAATGACCCCTGTCAGGATCTTGGAAATTTTTTCAATGAGATTCGCCACTTTGTCTTTACTCTTCTTAAGCTGCAATTTATTTTATTTTTAGGATATGAAAATTGTTATTTTAATTACTATATAATATGATCATATTGTTATATTTTAAATATACATAAATTGTTTGGGCTCTGGAAAAACCGAAATTTTAATTCGATGTATTTATATTAATTGTGATTAATCCGAAAGTTTGGGGCACTGAGAAGTGATCAAGTTGTCAATTTGTGAGTAAGTGACAACAAAAAATGATTGTTTTCCGGGATAATAAATTGTACTCGTTTTATTCACTCGCCAGGTCAATATTTCGGTCCACACAAAAGGCAGCTTAACATCCGCGTATTACGACGATAATACGCGATGCGGAAGCGCGGCGGATTCGTCGGGGGGGCAAAAAGAGTAAATTCAGCTGAGCGAGAGGACGATTGCGAGCGTTATATTATCGGGGGGCCGGTGACCGATTAATTCGCGTTGCCGAGGATTCTCCGGTCTTCCGTGCTATTATACCGCGCGGGGCTTTGTTCCTATGGGACGGAGAGTCCGACCCGCGCCCGACTGGTACATTCGCGCGATACAGAGCCGCGCGCGCTCTGGGATTAATGGGAGCGCGATGATTCGGTCGAAGCTCAATGGACCGTAACCCGGCTGCGCCACGACTACACGGCGATCGAGTCAGCAGCCCGCGAAACGGGAGCGCCGCGATCGTAAAATCCCCATCGCACCGCTGCTACCTCGAGCGATAATCCACGGATAGCTACACGAAAAATGAATAACACTAAACCTACATTCGCGGTTGACTCGCGCATTTTGATAAGTCGCGACCGTTCGACCAATCCACGACTCTCTGTTTGCACGATCTTCCATTGTTTCGTGCTCTTCGTTCGGTAGTAGATTGTTTTTTTTTGTTTGTTTTTTTTTTTCTAGCATCGAAATTGCTAAGCAACGTTACACATTGTGTTCGGCCATTTTGAATGCATTGACGCTGCAAATGGCGAACTGATTGTCGGGCAGAAAATTGTATAAATTGGGCGAGGTAAACAAAATCTGATGGTCTCGTTTAGTCGATTTAACATTTTCTCGGGCAAACATAAAGTACGGTGATTTATTTTTTGCTGTTGTTGATGAATGGATAAATATTTTTCAGGAAATAAAACTGATATTTTTCGTTCCGTTGAAAACAAGCAAGCGACACGGTCGAATTTCTACGCAAAATGTTGAGGCATCGAGTGGTGACGTCACCAGAGACGCGCCCAAAAATTCGCGAGCTCCGCAGTCGGAGCGTCTAACACTTTTTCAAACGGTGCCACGAGGCCCGCGTGTGACGTGTGTGACACACAGAGAACAACACGGGCCAGAATCGGGCGGGCCCCGCGCGTCGACTCTGTAAACAGTAAACACTTTCGGTTATCGCGCGGCTCGCGTGGCCCACGCCGAAAGCGGTCGGGGTCCCTTCGTCTCGCTTACACACCGATAGAGCCACCTCCCTGTATATTTAGACACCGCGTTTGATTCGCATTAGATCTCGGAAGACGGTGCGCGAACTACAGTCGACTCATCGAGACTTCAAAAGCTGCTGCAAACCCAACATTTTCCCCTCTTAATACCAAATTCAAAAAACGCTAAGAAACATCAATAAGAATGTATTGTTTTTTATAGTTCAAAAAACTTCAAAAAACCAAATGAAAAATCAAAGACTTTACAAAAGTTAAGAAGAAATGAATGATAATTCAATAAAACAAATCCTTCACAAAATACCTCACGAAAATTGGTAAACAATAATTCCATGAAATAAACCTACCGAAAAACCGAAAAAAAATACCGACATAAAAAATTGAAAATCCCAACCAATTTGGCCGGCAACCGTAGGAGCCAGGAACTCTCGCCGAGTCGAGCATGAAGGAGCCTGGCATTTCGTCACTGACGACGCGATCACCAACCAGGTTGAATAACCGGCGTTACGTCACTGGTACGCGGCGACTGGTGGTGGCCGCTCACGTTTGCAGAAGAGTGTGCGGGCAGGGGGGTTTGAAGGGGTGGGGGGGGGGGGAAGAAACGTGGTCCGCGAGGCTCATTGCGTGGTGGTGTTGGAGGCAACAGCAGCAACAGCAGCAGCGGCGGCAACGGACGACGACGAGGAGGACGAGGAGGACGATGTGCTGGTTACTCGCTCTGGTGGGGACGATGGAGGTCGATCACCTACGTACGGGAGTCAGTGACACCTCTCGAGCGGTCCCTGGCGGGATTCTCCTTCCTCTCTTCCATCCTTCTCGCCATATCTCGTCCTCTCTCTCTCCCTCCTCCTCCCTCTCTTTCTCTCTTCGTCTTCCTTTTCGCGCTCCTTCGACGCCGCGCCGGAATTTCGTCTCCTTCCCTTCGCGTTTTCTCGAAATTCCCCGCGCACCGAGCGACAAAGCGAGCGACCCACGCGGAATTCGCTCTCCGGGCTGCGCGTGGAGTTTACGAGTCGGCGCGTGCGAGTCAACCGAGCGGGAGAACCCAAAGTCCGCGTGGAGCGAGATCGTCGCCGCCTGATATACGCAGGACGATCTGCCGAAATTCCACGACGTCGAAATCGCTGCTGATTCGGTTCTCTCGTAATTTCCCCTGACAATTTATTCCTCGCTGCGCGAACTCCCGGAGTTCGCGCTCGAAATTTGCGTTCTTCATGCCGGTCAGACGGTGTTGCGAGTATTTTCAGTCCGTCCCGAACTTCGCGTCGGCTCAACGCGACAAAATAGATTTCGCGGGCCCCACGATAAAATATCGAATTTTCTATATCTCTCGACTCCAACATTCAATTCGTCCGTCTCGATGCGTCTCCTCGTCCCGGAAACGTGAGCCGCAAAATCACAGACTCTCATTTTATTATCCGTGAATAAATGATCTCCTGCTTTTTGTATTCTTTAAACCCGAACACAGCAGAATAGCTGCTCGTCCGACGACCGGCCGACACCGCGCGCGGGCTTCCGGTCTGCCGCCTGCCCGCCTGCCTGCCTGCCCGCCTCCTGCTTCTTCGCTCTGGGGTCAGTACGCCTCGTCGGCGAGGGACCTTGACCACCGGTCGTCACGCACGCACCGGGCCAGCGGGTTTATCGTACTTCGGTGGAACCCGCACCGAGTTCACTTGCGCGCCGCTCGCGTAACACGCGTGTCTCCCGCTCTCCACGCTACACGTCCGTGTGTTTGTGTGCGCGAGCCGCTCGCGATCCGACGGCCCGTGACTCCGGATAAAGGTCCGGTGAGCCCGGCAAACACCGAGGGCCTCGACCCCCGAGGGAACGATGGCCTCACACAAGAACTACACTGCGTACAACTGAACAAAAATTTAAATAATAACGACGTTAATAATAATAATGATAATAATAATAATAATAATAATAAATCGTATTATTATGATTCCTATGATACATGGGAATCAAATAGACACATTGGGCATATTGAGCAATCGCTCTCGTCGTTTAGCCGAATAAGCCACTGACCGATCAAGGCCAACGAAACTGCGACGCATTTGTCGTGGTGCTCATACACACGAAACCTGTGCGCGGTTTTATGGGCACAACACGGGTGAGCCCGACGAAGCTGGAGATAGGGATCACATGAGACACTCGTGGCCGTGAACGTGCGGAAACACGCGGGCCCCGGAAGTCGCGTGGACGGCCGTTTTCGCAGCGGCGTCGAATCGATCCGGAAGACCTCGGCCCTGGGTCTCTCGAGGCTCCCGCTGGTTTCCTTCCTTGTGAATTGATTTCCGAATTTTTTAAATGAAATTTCTGCACATTTATTTTATTTATTTATTTATTTATTTATTTGGTCGAAGCATTTTTTGAGATTATTTAATTTTTTTATTTATTTAACAAGAAAATCGATAGCCCTGGTGATTTTTTTTTGTTAGGTCATTTTATCGTGTCAGGTATTCAGGTGTTTTGTTTCTCAACGTAAATTGCGCGAAGAGAGGCGAAAACGATCGAACGCATTTTCGCAGTGGAAGCCAGACGGAATCCCGAGTCTCACGGGTCGAGTGCGTGAAACACGCGAAAAGAGACTCGAGAGAACAATCTCGAAGGTGTGCGACGCGAGGTGAGAACTATCGCTCCCGCTGATCCAGCTATCCGACCCCGAAAAGAGACGCGAGCGAGGAGGCGGAATGCGGTCGCCCCCGACTGGTGTGTCGCGGCGGCGGCGACGAACGCTCGGTTTCAAATCAACCGCGCGACCGCGCGTCAACCATAAGACGACCGCGCGAAGTTTATGACGCTCGGACGGCCCACTAACACAGACTCGAATCGCGATTGCGGAAATTTATTCGGCCGCGCGGAATTATTTCATAGCTCGCCAATTACGGCAGGTCTAAATGGCCTAGAAACATAGATCTATATTATCAACCACCTTCAGTATATTGATATCATTTTATTAACCATTTGTATTTTCTAATTATTTATCATCTTTATTCAATAATTTTTTTCATTTCAACTTTGTAATCTTTTATCATTTCAATTTCATAGTTTTTCATAATTACTCTTCATTTTTCTGGGCATCCTAAAATTTTCGTTGGTGCGAAAAAAACGTTCGCGTGTAATCGACGATTTTCCAGGAATCCAGTGAAATTCGTCACGCGCTACCGAAAACAAAAAATCCACTATTACCATAAGCGAAGGCCACGGCGTCGCGCGCGTGTGGCAAAAGTTACGGACCCGGCGTGAGAATCACCGTGATATATCCCTGCTGGCCGAAAGACCGGCATCATCGTCCGACCGTGACCGCGCGGCGGCGCGAAGGGCCCCGCGTTCTCCTGGTTCGAAGACCTCGTGCGGCGAGCGAGAGGCGACGGTGGCGGCGGCCGCGTGTGTAACGCGCAGTTGTCGCGCTTTGCCCTCGTGCGATGACGCCGGGCATGAGATAGCTCGATAATGACTCGTGACGAAAATTCTCAAGCTCTCGGCGTATACGACGTACA
Organism: Pimpla rufipes; assembly: GCA_963932165.1. Taxonomy (NCBI): domain Eukaryota; kingdom Metazoa; phylum Arthropoda; class Insecta; order Hymenoptera; family Ichneumonidae; genus Pimpla; species Pimpla rufipes. Next base: position 14,741,709 of record OZ010636.1, read on the forward strand.
CAACGTGTTCGACGTATTATTCGCTATACGTGTTTTTCCACAGGGTCGGTGACCCGTCCGACTGCTCCGAAGAAAAAAGAAGAAAAAAAAAAGAACGGAGAATAAAGAGGACAAGATTAAAATCCCAGGGTGAGAAGGATGACGACATCGACCTGGCCAAAATTTCCGGTTGCCATTTCCTTATCGTCTGTATCATCGTTGTACACAACTCACGACTCACCACTCACGTTTTAATTTGTGCGGGTATTTTGCGATATCGTCACCCATTCCGCGAAATCTTCGCGTTGAAATTCATAGTCCACGTGCGCATCGGAGTGCAGCACGGGAGAAAATTTATCGGCGTGTGCGAGTGCGACGAGCCCGGGGGGGCAGAAATAGGTCGACGACGCGGAAAGCCAGCGCTGCAAAATCCCGCGCGCGACGAGTACATTTCGCTTCCTCGTTCATTGTCGCGCGCGCGCACACGCGAATTTGGTTCGCCTAACTGTATAACGCCGTGCGCCTCTCCGCGCGGCGACCGCGCCGTCCGGGACTCTCTAAGTCCTGCGATGCGCCGCCAGCTCCTCCGAGAGGTCGTGCAACGCGACCGACTCTACCGCTCGGGCTCTAGGCGTGTGCGGTGTCTTTTCTCGCACTTGGTTGGTGTCCTTTTCTTCATGTGTTTTTCGCAAATACCATCATTTTCTGGTCCCCAAACGGCCATAAACCCTCCCAATTTTCCACCACAAATATATCAACATATTTCAGTCTCTGAAACACCTGAAATCCTCACAATTTTCTACGACAACAATATCATCATTTTTTGGTTCCTGAACCACCACATTGCCTTATACAATTTTCCACCACTAAATCCCAAGACATTTTTCCACCACACATTTTTTTGTTTAACTCACAAAATTTTCCAAAGTGTCGGCCAAAATTCCAGGCACACGAAAAATCCTCCCGATTCTCGCGGCTGAGAATAAAATCAATTTCTTTTTTATTTTTCTAACTTGAACGAGCGCCAAATCGCGTGAAAAAAAAAAATCGCGCATTGCAATTCACGATGCGTTTGTCTAACGCTCGAGCGCACGGTTGCAATTCTTCCGGGTTTGGTATGGGGCAGCTCGGGTCGGGCGTGCGCGATGCGAGCGGCGCGGGGCGCGCGCGAATCCGACGCGGAAATCATGCCTGCCGCATAGGTAACAGGGTTTGCGGTTTTGTGCAGCCCCGCGCGCGACGCGGTGCGCGCCTATGGTGTGTGCGGTGACCGCCTGGGCAGTCGTCGTCGTCGCCGCGTTGCGTCGGCGTCGCGCTGTGTACACACTCTATGTATGTATATAAATATATATGTGGATATATCTTCGCATATATAGAATAGTGGGTATAGGTACCTACACTACTCCCATTAGCATCGATAGCGGGGTTACAGGGAGGTTAGTGAACCCGTAACTACACCGGGCCGCGACCGAGTGGGTACTCGCATACTGTAGGTGCGCGGCGGCGTCGTCGTCGTCTACGTACGTACTCGGCGCGCTCCACCTTGCGCTCCCGGCTCCTCGACGCGCCCGCGAGACCCGCGAGGCTCTGGCTCTATGGAACTGGATAATTAGAGCGCCCGCGCTCGGCTCTCGCACCTCAACGACCCCCGCGCACCACTCGTTTTATAGCCTATAGCTCTATTCTCGACTGTGTACTGAAATCTCGAGTGAAACACTGAAACTTCCACGTGCTCTGTTCCTACATAAGATAAAGACGGGGACGCACACCGGAAATACACACAGAGCTAAAAACAAATATTTATGATCATCTTTTTTTTTTAATAATGCATGGACAATATTTTTATCGTTTCGACCATATTCAATTTAGTCACTTTTGAGATGGATTTATTTAATTAGAATTCCTTGGTAGAAAATTATCATTGTTGCGTTAGATCAGGCCCTGGTCGGGGCCACGTTGGCCCTGCCAGGTCCCGAACCGGGCCTCACTTGGGTCAGATTCAACACTACGGATTTTCTACTAGGGTTGGATTTTCTTCGCTGTAACAAAAATGGGTAAATATAAAACCGAAGTGGAATTTCGTTGCGAAAATAAATGTGCGGTCTATATCGGCGTCTCCGCTAGTTTCGATTCGCGAGTGTCGAGGGTCGATCGATGCGAGAGTTCAACGAACCCGCGCGTTCTGCATGCAACATTCCGCTTCCTCCCGTCGTTTCCTTCGCGCCGCCCCCTCCCCTCTCCCTCCCCCTCGCGCAAGGTTAATTAAATCATGAGGAGGTGGAAGAGGAAGAATAAAAAACTACTTTCTCAAGGCGCTGCAATCGGCCGGGATGTCAATCGTGTCTCTCTTATCGGACGAGAGGCGCATTCGGCCGCCGGTGAAACTGGATTCTTGCGGTGTCCGCGCGTCCGCCGAGGCAGAGCGGCGTTGGCCCGGGGCGAGCGCCGCGCACCGCTGACCGAATAACCAAATTCGTGCTTGCCTACTTTCTTCTCCTCCTCGTTGCGCAACCGGCGCTCCACGCTCGAACTCTCGGGACTCCAGCCATGTACTAATTTATACGTACTGGATATTTATATTTATAGCATCCAGTGCATAAAAATAAGATACGATAAGAAATAGAACAAAACAAAATGCCATAGAGTAATAAAATAAAATACCATAAAATAATAAAATAAAATACCATAAAATAATCAAATAAAATGGGATTAAAAAAATGTAATTAAATTAAATAGATATACAAAAATGAATGTAAAGATTCTGGGACGTATAGCGCACTTTAAATACGAGGACGACATCGAGCCAGATTCGATCTTACTTTCGTCCCGCCGCGAAGTCGATCCATAATTAATGATTTCCCTCGTCGTGCATAATATCGACGTATCACGCTCTCATTCCGTACACACATAAATTACATCCAGACCGGGCGGGAATAAAAAGCGATCATCGTTCCGCGATAACCTGCAGCCACATTGTTGTACCATTTAGCGTCACAGGTTATAGTGCGTTTCGACGCGCGGCTTTCGCCCTTGCTGGGATAAATACTTTCTCCCCCGGATCATTGTTCATTGTTTAGCGATCCTGCGCTACTCTCTCGGGTTTCTCCGTCATCGAGTCTCAGTCGAGCTTCTCTCTCTCTCTGAACGCGGCCGGGTATTCCAGCTATGGGCGCCCTGAAAACCAAGAAACTCCCACGAGAAAATCCAGTTCACTTGTTTCCCCCTCTCTTATATTTATCCCTAGATGGTGTTACGAAGTCAACTCTAATCGTTTTCGATTCTTCTTCGCTTCTTTCGTGGCAATTCACAAAATGTCCACCTATCATTTTCCATCCATTCCTCGTTGGTGACATAATTTTTGGCCCTCACTTCGCCGAAAGTCGGATCGAAAGTTCCACGAATACGGATCGAGATGGATCGAAGACGGTTTCACCGGAAAATTTGCACAATTACGCAAGAGCCGGAGTCGCCGGGCGAATGTGTGTTGATGCGTGCACTACATGCGTATATAAATATATATGTATACCACATATATTTATTCCCGGTGCATAACTCGTCGTTGGCGAGAACAGCAGCTGTCCCTCTTCCCCCTGTCTTCCCCCCCGCTCCGTCCTTCTCGCTCCTCCGCGTTTATATGGAGCAATATGGTTGGCGAGAGGTGACTGACCGACGTCCAGTTGCGTTCACTGCCCTCCCCCCTCGACGCGCTCGCTCTGCACATCGCTCGTTCTCGTCCTCCACCTTTTCTCTCTCCTCTTCTTCCTCCGGTGAGCCGCGCGCTCACGTGACTCGCGATCCCCACCGCGCGCGTTGCATGCAATTCGCTATATATATTTTTTTGCTGTAGCGAGCAACTTCGGTCTCTCCTGCGACTTCGCAGCCCCTTCCTCGGGGTGAAGCAGCTGATGTGTCGCGTCGGCGTGGTGCCCGCGACTTTGGGGCTCGCGAATCAGCCGAGATCAGCGCTGGACACGGTTGTTGCACCCGGGACTGGATTGCGAATTCGGAGCAAGAGATCTGGAGCTCGGAGAGATTAGATCCGATTTGCACGATTCGATTCGTAGCCACAGGTGGCTGAACTTGCTGCTGGCGTTTAAATCGGTCGCCCATTTTTTTTAGATGCGGTATTAATAATAGATTTAATAACAGTTGACCATTTTTTAGCAAAGAAATTAATAACGTAAAGTCAATAATAGTCGACCAATTTCATTGGTAATCCAATTAATAATCGATTTAATAATAGTTGACCAAACGCTCGACTTTTCAATACAATTTTATCTGGCCCTCATGTGGTCAAATCTGTAATTAATTTTTTTACACATTTTTACAGGTCGACAAATTTCATGCACACAAAAAGAAATACCGTGAAAGAATTAGTGTTGTAATTTTTTTGTACACGTAGAAAAAAAAATCGAATGTAAAGAGCTCGGAATAGAATTCTACCTGCCTAATAGAGCGGAGGCTTAATCAGCGTCCGCACTCCGGACCGTTGACCAATAATCCTTTTCTTCGTGTATAAAAACCACACTGGAGCTGGTTACACGCATTAATTTCAATTGGGCGTCCACTCCGGGGGCGCCCGTTTCACAGTTAACCTAATGGAAACAATTAGGTTGCCGCGGAAGAATGTCGATGGGGGAGCCTCTCGCGCGTCGAGCGTTTCCGTCCCAGCCGGCCCATCCTCGTTCTGTGTGTCGTCACAGGATAATTACACGCGCGCGCTCTGCGCCTGACTCTTGAGTCTCGATCACCCGATGAGCGTCGTCTCTCCGTCGCTCTAGATAATCGCGTCGACTCGCACTTTCCTCCGGACACCCGACACACTCGACCGCCATAAAGATGATCGAACGTATACTTTCGGTCTTGCGACGCTGAGTCACGAATTCTAATTGTCTGCTCAAAACTCACTCGCGCGCGGGACGTGTGATTAAAAAATCAAAATACAGCTATGACAACCAGGCGGAACCTGATGAGATCCAATCTAAGCTGAGAAACAACCGTTTGTCACTTCTGCCGAAGACAGAGTACCCAGAATACTAATAATAATAATAATATAAATAAAATAATACGTAAAAGCCTGAAGAAGGCGTACGTAGGAATCAGATTAACAAAAAATAATAAATAAAAAAAATAAATAAAAAATAAAATAATAATAAAATAAATAAAAAATAAAATAATAATAAAATAAATAACAATCATAATAATACAAATAACGATAATATTATTTTTTTACAAAAAATCGATAAACAATGAAGCTAAATTCTAAAATTCTGAAAAGTCTTTTATTTCATTTTCATTGTGTCGATACAACGTTCGAGCTTCCTCGGATCGTTCGTCAATCGTTCAACACAAGGACAAGGATAATTCGAGCCCGGGTTGCCATGCCACCCGCTTTATCTTGGCCCGTCACGAAGCTCGTGTAACGATGACCGAACATCGGCCGCGAGCAGGAAGCCAACGCGCACAAAGTAACAGCAAAAGTATTACATAGCTCACGGTCAATCGAGCCGCGGCGGGCGCGCGGCGCGGATGCGATCGGCAGCCGGCCCCGCGTGTCCGTCCGCGTGCGTGGCGTCGCGTTTTCACGGAAACGTTGCGCGTGCGCCCGCTGCGCTCCACGGCCGAGGGTCGTGCCGATGACCGATCAAAGGAGAAGCTCGCGTCGTGAATATACGATACGTAACCGTCCGTGGCTGCCGCTGCTGCTGCTCCGCGGCACGGCCGATGACCGCGCCGCAGGAGAGAAACGGACGACGTGTAGTCGACGACTAGTCGGCGAAGCGCGCTGTCCGCCCCCTGTTGCAAATCGCCCCGGTCACCCCGAAATCGCCCGATTTTCGCAGTGACGAAAATATCGCCGCTGGAGAAATTCGCCGAAGTGCCGGGAAAATCGATTCGCAAATGCCGAGCGTGGCCAAAGGGTTTGCGCAAAGTGTTCCGCTGTTTTGCAATAACCCGTAAGGTTATGGGAAAGGGCTGCGTGGCCTCCGACCCTCGTCAAAACTGGCCTCCCCCCGGGTTTATTGACGAAAGGGACACAACAGCGCGCGCGAGGCGCGAGCGAGCCGGCCCGTAAATTCGAAAATCTGGAGCGTTCGCTCCGTCGTGTCGTGTTGGTCGATGGTATACGCTCGACCACTGGGCAATACTGGAGCGCAGGGTCCGAGGGTCCGCCGCGCCGTTATACGGCGCAGCGGCAATATAACTCTTTGGGGATATTTTGTCGAAGGGTTGCGTGAAAATTATAGCACTCGGCGTGCGCGCTGTAACGGATTTCGCAACGTCTCTCTATCGTGACAGTATTTATGGGAGGATCGTATATCACCCCCCCGGGCGGAAAACGGTAACTGTAACGTTTCCCCCTGTCGGAAAATATTCCGGGAACAGTGGACGACGATACGAGACGCAATTAACCCTGGCGCATGATACGCCGGAGAGACTGGTTCAACCAGAAGCAAATTCGGAGGCTCCCGACGCTCGAGACGCTGAGAAATTTGTTCGAAATGTCCTTGGCCATTGTCGAGCGCGTCCCGCGTCCGGCCGTCGAGGTCGGCCGCTGCCGGAGAGGATGATTGATCCTCGGACCAGGCTTAAAGTCTAAGTCATCGAGGCCACAGCTATAATTAAATCTTTGAAAAAAAATTACAAAAAAAAAAATTCGAAGGATCGAAAAATTGTCAGAAGACGAAAGAGCCAAAGGTTCATGGACTCTCGAGCCGACCCACACGTAATTCTCCGAGGCAGCGCGACTCATCGAACGTGCGGTTACGCGGAGACAACGCCAACGCACCGACCGTGTCTCACGTGCAACTTCCTCCCGCCTCGATTCGCTCCGAGTGCGGACGCTCGACGTCCAACCGGGGAATCGAAGACCTCGGTCGTCGCGATTCTCGTATTCGTACACTAAATAATAAATATTCATATCAACCTGCTTCCATTCTAATCACCTCCGTAGCCGCTCTGATTGCCAGCCGCTAATTCCAATGCCAATTAGAGAAGAAAAAAAAAAAAAAATCGTCGGGTCGTGCGGTGGGAATGTAATTTTCGCGCGATTGTGCAACGAGTCGAGGGTTGCGTCGCTCATGCATCATTCAGCGATATATATATATATATTCGAGGCGATAAAATCGCGTTATTTGGCGGTCACGGTGCCAGCGGCCGCGGCGCGGCTTTCGATGAAAAAGCGAGTCTCCTGCGGGTGGCGCGAGCGACTTACACTGCGCCCGGGATCTCCGCGCGCGTCGAGAGTCGAGCTCCACCGAGCAACGACGCGCTGCTGCCGCCGCTGCTGCGGGCTCGAAGATTCTCGATTTCGAGACGGCAGCGAGGAGGCGATGAACTCGGTCACCGGGCAACAAACTGCAGAGGCCCCACCACAGCTCTCGTCCGACGGCGATGAGCGGCTCTCACGCACACCGCGCGAACCTCGCGCGCCGACTTTGTGTCGGTGCACACGCGCGACGCACTTGCACGTAGCGCCCGATCGACGAGCTTCGGCGTGCAGAAACAGCCCTGCACTTCTGGGCCTCTTGGTCGGTGGAACACGAGAGAGCCTGACGAATATGCGCGCGCGTGGTCTTTCGATTTTTCTCGAAGGTTCGGACTCGGTATTCAAGCCGAGAAATTGCGGCAGTCGGGAGCTACCGGTTTTTACTCGGGATTTTTTAATCGATATTTTTACATTGACAGCTCGATGTTTTATTGCGGTTGAAATTGAAACTCGATTTTTGGCTCACTAGCCCTTGCGTTTTCTGTTTTTTTTCCTTCGATTTCGTAAAGTTTAAAATAAAACAGAAAATTCGAGAAAAAGAAACGCGAAAAATGATTTACTTTTCTCTCTGCAAATGTAATGTAGTAAACACGACTAAAACTACTCGTTGGTTAAGAACGAGTTGCAGACAACCCGACGGCTAATCAGAAGGCGAATAGCACGACAACAATACTTATATCAAAATTACGAGTATTTTACTCACTGATTTTCTTAACCCTCGAACTCACGACTTATTTTTACAATGTACGTAAGTTGCAGGTCGCCTGGGGTCGGTGCAGACCCCAGTCATGAGTTGAAGGGTGAGGAGGGGTCATTGTGAATTTTCGGTATAAGCTGAATATTTTTTGCATTTTTTTAAAGGGTTTTTTGGCGTAGAATTTTCGGTGTTGATCTTGAAAAGTTTGAATTTAAAGTCCACGAGTCGTTTTGCTATTGCGTCGGGTTACGTGAGCGCTCATGAATAGCGGGGGTCGCTCTGTCTTTTTCCAGCTCGCTCGCTCCCCGCGTGGTCGTCGCTCTCTGGAACGTTCGTCGTAAACAACAATTCATTAACTCGATTCTCCACCTAGCGAGGTCGTTGGCCCAGCGGCGGCAACGGCAGCGGGCGCGAACGCACGCGGAAACCCTGAAGCCTGCGAGCGAACTTACAATGTAAGCCGGTGGTCTGTGTTGCGTGCGTGAGTGTTTAGACGCTCGCATTCCAGACCACCGCCGCATCTGGTCGCCCCGGAATAATCAGGCCGTGTTTTGATTCGACGGCTGACCCGCCTCGTCCGATTCGGCGTAACGAAAAAAGAGAAGAGAACAACAACAACAACAACAACAACTTAGAATCGTCCGAGCGTAACAATTTTATTATTCGGCCCAGTGGAAAGAGACCCAACCACTCGATATTTCACGCGGTTCAATGTCAAGTCACACCTCGGAAATTTCCAGCCTCCAGATTTCCAGTCATCGAGGCCACGGAAATAAAACGTCGAGGCGGATTCGTCAATAGAAAGAAAAAAACAAAAAAAAAAAATCGCGGAAACCGTTACAGCTCCGCCGAAAATTCTCCTCGTCACCAAGTATTTTTCCACTCCGCGATATCGAGAAAACCTTGCGAGACTCACCGCAGTCATTTTTTTCCCCGCATTCAAACCCGGAAGATAATGCAGAACGCGCTCTTCAGTCCCCCGAAGATCGGCAACTCCTGCGAACCATCGACGACGAGCGTCGATGCGCCCGAGAGCCGCGAAGCTGCAAAGTGCATAAGCCACAATGTTGGCGAATTGACAATTCGCGTCGTCGCGAAGAGTCTCATCCAATCGGCGGTGGCGGAAGAGCGAGCGAAGGGCGACGCGTATACGGAGAACCCGGGGAGGAGAAAGGAAGGAGCGCGGAAAATAAGAAGAGGCGGCCGAAGGGAAGTGGCCCCCCGTCGGGGAGGGAAGAATTCCGAGCGCGCAATTACCCCGAGAGTTTGCTCTCGGCGTAGCTGCCGCAGCGCGCGAGGAGGAGGAAGCGCGAGGGGGGGGCGACGGTGGGGAGGGACGGTATAACTACGCGCTCGTCTGCTGCTGCGCTGCGCGCCGGGCAAACGGTGAAAAAGAGCCCGTAGCGTAACCGTTGCCGTTGCTGCATAGCACGTTGACGTCGAGGGAGCGCGAGAGCGCCGCGCGGGACGCGCGAGCGAGCGAGCCAACGAGCGCTAGTGTGGGTTACCTGGTTAGTGACCGGCCAACCGAGTTCACTGGCATCGGCCCTCTTCCAGGTTGGCTAATCTCGCGACGCGAGCGCGACGACGCGCAGCGACTACTACGACGACAGCGACTGGTATAACGAAAAGGACGGGGGAATGGGGGGGGGGGGGGGGGAGGTTACTCCACACTCGAGTCTATAGTACCGCAGTTGAGTACATTACTATCTGCGCTATAGTACTACAAGTGGATGGCGAGGAGGGGGCGAGCGAGTGCGGGAAGAAGGATCGGGACTTTGAGACTCGAGTCTTACTCGAGTCTTTATCGTCGAGTCTTTTCTCTTCTCTTCTCTTTCGCTTCTCTTCTCTTCTCTTCTCTTCTGCTCTTAGCTTTTTTTCTCTCTCCCCCTTTCGCCTTTCCGTTGGTTCCTCGGAGGCAAAAACCTTCAACATCGAACTTTTTTACGATACTAAAAAAATTGTTTGAACCACCTTCACAATTTTTTTTCGACAGTGAACAATGATAAGAGATATGTATAAGAATTTTTTTAATGACAACCTTGGATGAATTAATGAATTTATAATTCTCTAATTCGATGTTATTGTGGGACTGTTGACAGGTTGAACTCGAGTCGTCGTTCGATTTCAGATAAGAGCTAGTTAGGTCTGTTGCTATTATCGTTACCGCCGAAAACTGAGGAAACGAGACCGTTTCGGTTGAGCCTCGGGGATTTCGTCGTCGTCGTCATACGGAAAATCCAGGGGAAACAGGAGTTACGGCGACGTGAGTCGCGCGCGGCCACCGTAAAAGGTGAGGTCGTTGGCTGACTTCGCGTTCTCGCGTACGGGGAACTCGTCGAGCCCGGAGCTCACGGCGGGCGCGCAGCGCGAAAGTGCTTTCGCCGTGATTTCCCGCACGCGATCTCGGCCGAACGAGCCCGCGAGGAGATCGCGCCACCGTGATTGTTCGCCGCGATTTTCTCGCTTTCCTGGCCGCTGAATCTGATACGGCTGATCAGCGGTATCGGACTTTTAATCGCGATGAACTTTCTGATTGTGGGAAGATAAGAGAGAAAAAAAGAAAATTCTTTCTCATCGACGAGAAAAGTTCGATACTGAAGCATCTCTTTTTTTTTTCAAACGTAAACTCATCATTGGCTCACCGATTTTTTTTTCTAACCATGAAACACCCACCCGGTTACAACTCATCGGCATTAAACTCCGGGTCTTCGCACCAGCAACCCAATTCGAATTTCCCTCCTCCAAGCTCATCGGAAAAATTACGTTTCGCCATAAAAATGTCCTCGACAATAACCAGACACGCGACGGCTTTAAACCCGACTCCATCGTTCACCCATAATACTATTTACCCTCCACATCCAGCTCAGCACACAATGTAACACAGGGTCCGAAATCGGTGGCAACGAACTTTCGTCGAAAATGTGGGTCAGAAAAATAATCAGTGCCGGTGTCACGGGTATATCATAACCACCACGCGCTCACGGTCTCTCTCTCGTACTACGCACGAGCGTCACGTGGCCCGGTAAACACGCGTAGCGAGCCCGTTCAGCTATGGCCCGGGCTTTAGTCATCGCGTCTCGGCTCTCTCCGTTCGTGTGGCCTACACACGCGAAACCAAATTGGCCCGATGTTCGCCGCTTCGCGTATCGTCATCTCGCATGGAGATTACACGGGGCGAAACGTGAGCGGCGCACGAGGCGACGACGCCGCTCGCGAGCAGCGCCTAGAGCTCCGCGTGCCAATTCGCCTCGTGGCCGTCGTCGTCGTCGTCGTCGTCGTCGTTGTCGTCGCTATACGGGAAATACGGGGCTTTGGGTATAGAGCGACGATGCCGCTGCTGCTGCTGCTGCCGCCGACGTCGCTGATGCACCGTGCCGAGGGGGTCGACGCCCGGGACTTAACAGTCCCTCGCTCCCTCGCTTATAGCACTCACTGTCGTTATGTCATTCATCCACTCTTGTGTGCTCAAGACCCACACGCAGGACGGACCGACACTGACGTGCTACACGAGGCAGGTTGTGTTCGTGCATACGAGCCGAGCAGCCTCGCCGTGTGCATATTAAGCGCGCGTCAAACTCGCGGTGCCTACTATGCGATCGTATACGCACCGCGTATAAACCCAGAACTTGGTCGGTGTCGTCGGGCTGATGCACAATTACAAGTTATTCATGAAGAGCGGTCTTTGTGGGGCTCTTTCACAGGGTAGTGTGGGACGGACATTTTATCGAACCGTTGCGTTAAACAGCACGACTTTTTGTTGCTTTTTTATTTTGACAAGACAGTTCATGCAACTTTGTGTATTGTCCGCTTCTTTTGTTACATTTTTTGCCATGACATTTGTGGGACTTTGTGTGGAAGAAGATTTTTTTTTCTTTCTACATTTGTTCTTGACATGATCGACGTTTATGGGATTCTTTGTACGGATTTTTTTTTACTCGTCACTAGTCGTATAGACGGTGAGATTTACTCCCAAGTCCAGTCGTCGCGGAGTCGATGCACATTTTATTTATTAATGTAAAGCACTGGCAGCGAATTTTCGAACGAGTGATTTTTTTACGCTTGTTTTTTTTTTTCTTTTTTTTTTCACGACATCCATGAGACTTTGTGCACGAAGCGAATGGGCGATAGGCGCGCAAGCTAAGCGGGTTCGTCGACACCGAATAGCCGAGCGTGTTGTTATTACTGTGGGATATGTGTGCGGCACACACGGGAGCAACCGCTTGTGCCCCGCGCACGTAGTTCTCGGTACTCAACGTGTGCCGCGAGCGCATTTCTCGATCGTCCATTGGGCTCTCGTCCCGCGGGACGATTCGCGGTAAAAAAGAAAGAGAGAGAGAGAGAGAGAAGGAGGCTTCTTTGTTATGTGTTACGTGAGATTCCAGTCTCGCGGCTACGCGAGATTCCAAGGTCAGCGATCTAACGAGTCATTGACCATGACAGTGAGGCGCAAACACGCCGAGGCAATTCGCGGTAAATATGACGCGTCGTTGCGATGTCAGTCGCGAGGCCATTGGGAAATGTCCGATGGGCGAAAAAACATCGTCGCGCTGTTTCTTGGCTCCTCGTCCGGAGTCCAAGTCGACTGAGGCATCGACCAGCTCGGGGGACCTGATTTCGGCATGACTGGCGACGACGCGATTCATCGTTCCGCGAAAGTATGCGACGAGACTTTATTATAGCGTGGGTGATATGGACTCATCGATTTTGGCAGACCGCGAAAAGCGACGGAAATTCCTGGTCTAATCGGACGCGGCTGACGTGGGCGATTTTCGTAAACGGGTCGCGCGTTACCGATTTTTATTTTACTTTTTTTTCTTAAGACTTGCCGACGACGCTGAATTTGCGTCAAAATATTTTCGAGCGAAATTCCTTTTCTTTTTTTCGTTTCTCGTCACTTCGATCCGTTATGGACGCGTCAAAGCCGGACAGATTGCTGAGTCGCCCGGGCGACTCAAGTACCCTCACGATATACACTCGATGTCGTACATGCGCGCGGTGTATTATAATTTCTCGCGGAGTGAAACGAAATTCCAGTTTCCCCAAAATGAATTCTTTTCATGGGACCCGGGCGTGTAATAATATATCGTGCAAACATGTGCGCGCACAGGGCACTCGCCCGGTTGTGCTGCCGTCGCTACTCCACGTGTGTGATCGTCGAGGATATCGGGTGCGAGAGCCAAGGACAGGGTCATCGTCCTGAGAAAAGTGGAGGCGGTGTGTAGCTTTAATTCTCGCATTGGCCGCGACGAAGGGGCAGGACTTTTGCAAAAATTACTTCGCCAATGCAATTGTTCAATTTTTCTTCAATTAATTTATTATACATTTTAATACCAATAACAATAATAACAATAATAATAATAACAATATTAACAACAATAAATGCAATAATTCCATTCCAGTAAATCAACTGATAACACATGATTAATATTTTCCCAAAGACGTCAGTAAATATTGCCGGCGATAAATCTTCGCGAAGAAAATTCAGCCAACCGTATCGATCACGATCCCGATCACCTAAGTCAAAACACAACGAGCCGAGCTCTCGAGCGTCCCTTCTAATCCAGTCAGCAGCAGCAGCAGCAGCAGCAGCGGGAGGAGGAAGGAGGAAGAAGACGGCGCGAGGGAAGCGCGACGAGAACAATCTCGAGCCTGTCGGTGCTACCGCGTGGAGTTCAAGGACTCGCGCGGCGGTCTTCGGCCGAGGGAAAAAGGACGGCGGAAGACGTGCGACGCGAGGAGGAAGCGCGATAATTCCGCGGTGATCGCGTTCGGCCCTCGGCTCACGCGGATCCCGCGTGTATCACAGACCATAGCGTAATTCCCGGTGCAACGAGGGGGCAACTCGCTCATCGCGATTCGTGTATAAGGGCAACGGGGGAGCGCGCGCGCGAGGAGCGCAGGAGCGTTACACCTAGGTAGGGCATTGCACCGCGCGCTCGCGGCGGGCGACGTGGAAGGCGCGCGGAGTCTCCGGCGTCTCGCGCGCGCGCGCGTCGTGCAAAACGCGCGCGCGCGCGCGCGCGAGCTTGAAACTCTCCTTTGAGCGCGCGCGAAGCGAGTTGCATCGCCGACGCCGCCGCCGCCGCCGCTGCTGCAGCGGCGACGGCCGCGCGCCGTGCGTCCAGTGACCCGCCCTACCGTTAGGACGGCCCCGAGGATGCGTTCCCCTCTTTTCGCCTACCTGCAGCTCTACCTGCGCCTCGCGCCTTCACTCGCGAGTCACTGTACCAGGGTTTCTTAACCCGGGGTCCATTAGACCCCGGGACGCTTTTCTTTTTCGCGACTTTTTTCGACCGCTGGTTTTGCATGGAAAAACAATGAATCTTCGTTCTTCGTTGAATTGAATTGATATGACTTTTTCTTTTTGGTAACAAATCTTTCGTTTATAAAAAATATAAAAATTGCATAAATATAACTCAGGCATTTTTCTTTTGACTGTGCAGAGAGGTTCAGGACTTTTCACGAGCGATTTGAAATAATGATTTTAACACAAGACTCGTGCAGTTATTCCCGATTGCCTTTTCCTCGTCTCCCCGCGAGGGCCCGATTAACCCGGTCGTCCCCGTTCCCCGCTTCTGCCTGCCTCTTTTCTCGCTCCTTTCTCGTGCTCCTTTCTCGCCTGCGCTTCTCCTCCTCCTCCTCCTCGTCACTCTCCGCGAATCGCTGCTCCTAAGCACCGGGAAGTCCGCGCCGATCTCGACCTAACTGCGAGAGAATCGCCGAGTCTCCTCCCCTCTCTATCTCCCCGTACTTTATTATTTCTCTCTTTCCTCTGCTTTTATTTTCTCACCCGAGGTGCCATACACATCGAGCGCCCGAGAAGTGCGACTGACCTCTGCATATAGGATGCGCACCGAGAGACCGAGAGACCGCGGCGTTTCGAACCGCCAGGCTGACGCCCCGCGTTTATATCTCGCGCTCGCGTCGCCTGCTCTAATCGTACGTGTGTTATATCCACGCGGTGACTCTCGGTGTGCACAACGCGTTAGCCTCACGTACGACGAGGAATCCGTGGCTCGATCGAAATTCGATCTAACGGGTGTGCGACGCAAAGTCCATCGCGAGTAAAAAAATATTCTCAACGTTTATATGGTACAATAATGTGGTAGGTGCGTTGAGAGCCGAGGGAAAATAAAAGGGGGTTGGTGCCTTTCGCCTGCGGTCGCGTCGCGCACCTCATTTCTCGGTACAACGACCCTCGCGGGAATCGCCGCGCGCGCGTCATTGTCCGAGTGCGCTCGGTACTTTCCCGGGCTGCGCTCGCGCGCGAAACACGACCGCACGACGCGAGTGATACTTTCCCGCTAATCCAATTACCGACAAAACCCGCGCGCCCTCGACCGAGACTCGCCGCGCGGGTCAACCGAGATATCCGATCGAACTTGCACCGAGTATGCCCCCCCGCGCGAGAGCCGCGGATCGCTCGTGCATGAAGAGAGAAATTCCTTTTTTGCGAGACATTTTTTTCGCTGGACGTCACAAGGCGTCCAGCGAAAAATTCGGGCCCGACACGCCGATATGAGGAAAGTGGGATGTATTCGGAGAGCCCAGGCAAACTAGGCGCAGCTGGGGCACTGGGTCACTTCGCCCTTTCGGAGAAGCTGACCAGTGACCACCTCCCCCCCTCCCCCCTCCCCCTTCGTTACCTTTCCTCCTGCTGAAATCACCACCAAAACTATTTACAATATAATCCGCTGGCTAATCCCCAATTGTCGATGTTAATCGGATTAACCCTTTCACGGCTCGTCCTGTGCGGCCGACACTGTTTGTACGTTTACGTCGGATTTTCATTCCCGAAGGAAAACAGACGGTGACTTTTCGGAACGTATATATATCGAGTTTCAGGAAACTTGCGGAATTGTTTTTTTTTTATATCTCCGTGAATCGAAGACAGGCACGAAAATGAAATCTCTGGGAATTATCGATGTGCGTCGAGGCAGTCGCGCGCGGTGACGTCACGGGGCAATCCTCGACTTCCGATTGGCACACGGCGCGCGCGTTATGCGTATCCCGATGTATCATCCGGCCGCGCGTTTGACGCGTCGCCCGGCCGCCGCGCGTCGCAGGGGGAGGTTCGCGCGATCGGTTGGGGAAGGCGCGCGCGTCACGCGGATCACGCTCGGCGCGAGAGCAGCAGAAGCGGCGGCGACGGCGGTCGGCTCGCTCCGCCACCGCGAGCGGCTCGCGGGCGACGGGCGAGGTCGTCGACCGTTTGCGAGGCGGCAGAGGTCGGCGCACTCCCATCGGCCGTGCGCGCGAGCTCAACCGCTCGGCGGGCCGCGAGTCGCCGCGTGTGCATGTGCAATGTGCATGTGCAACAGGCAGCCGCCTCGGCCGCGCTATTACAGTACATGGGGGACACCGCGCGAATTTTTGTATTTATCTGTGCAACATATTTATTTATTTATTTATTTATTTGTGCATTATATTTATTTATTTATTTATTTATTTGTGCATTATATTTATTTATTTATTTATGCAAAACATTTATTTATTTATTTGTGCATCACATTTATTTATGTATTTTAATATACCGATAAATAAATAAATATTTTTTGTGTACTGTTGTGTTAAAAAGAAATCAGGCTTCTCATATTTTTGGGCTCTGTAATATTCTTTTTACTGTAGTTATTTTTTTCAAGGAGCATATTTTGTACGAATAAATATTAAATATATATACACTAAATAATATTGAGCGAGAGCGAATAAAAAAAAGATATAATATATATGCGTGTATAAATGCAGCGCCTGCTGCGCCGTGCCCGGTGGATCCGCGCCCGGTGCATGAACGCGATGCAGTTGTTGCACTCCCACGTCGCTATGTGGTCCCGTAACATTCGCGGAACCGTCGGTCCCCCTCGTTACCGCCCTCTCCTCCTCCTCCTCCTCCTCCTCCCGCCGCAGCGAGCGCGCTTAGTCCATCCAGAGTGCTCCGCTCTGTCCTCGTCGGGAGCTCTCGGGCGTTGAGTATCCTTCCATCTCTTTCCAGGGCTCTTCGTCGCTGCTTCTTCTGCTTCTTCTTCGTCGTCGTCTTCTTCTTCTTCTTCTTCTTCTTCTTCTTCGTGTCCTCCCGCTGGGCCAGGGAGAGACAGAGAGCGGCTCGTGTGCGCTCCGCGATACACTTGGACGTTTTTCATTTGGTCTCTCGTCCTCGGTCGGGTTTTGACCTAGCAACGCGCGAGCCGAGCTCAATTGGCTCTGTTTATATATAGAACACAAATTGTCGGACATACGTGGACAAAGGTGCGGCGAGCGTGTTAACCCGATGGCCAACTCGGTGGTCGGTAGCGAGACTAATGCGACCGGTTGAAGGGCGGCTCGTCTCATTTTTCGTCGTTGCGTCTCCGCGACGCACGGCGAGGCGTCCTGGAAGCGACGCGCATAGGAGTCGAGTGACGGGACGATCGCGAACCTCGAGGGAGGACGATCACCCCCTCGCGGTTATTCCGCGGAGCGTCGAACCCGAGGAGCGCGCGGACTCTCAAGGCCCGGGGGCAGCGCAACCAGCGCTCGACGAGCAGTTTGCCCCCCTCCCCGTCCCCCTCGCGGGATCCTCTCTCGCTTCTCGCTTTTGCTGATGTTATAAATATCGCGCGCGGGAACGTCGATTGTCGAGCGTTCGTACGTGCTCGAGATACGCTCGAATTTCTCGGAGTCACCGGCACTTATATACGAGTCGACGCGAGAACGGAATGGGTGACATTTTTTTTAGCGTTTGAAAGATAAATGGACAAATTTCGGCTTTACGCACTTTGACCCACTTTGAAGAGCCGAGAGAATTCAATTCGCCCTCCCGTTTGGGTTTTGCCGCCTGTGTTTCGTTTTTAATCTCCCCCCTTTTCCGTCGCTGCCGCATTTTGTGACACGAATTTTTGTCTCGTCCGCCAGACGAGGTGGAATAATAATTATTGCCCGAGGACGAGAAAAGCCGCAGAAATTTTGGCAAATGTCTCGGCTAAGCCACAATTTTGCCACCGTGAAATCGACCCCGTTGGTCCCCGCATCACGTTTCGCTTATAGTATTCGGCTACTGGCTCCATTAATTTACGACATCGAGAGCCCAGTGCCGCAGGGAGAGAAAGAGAGACAGAGGTTAACTCACAACCCTTTCGCCTCCGGTATTCCGGGTACCACGTCCCACAGTCGCCGCCGGA
Source organism: Pimpla rufipes (assembly GCA_963932165.1). Lineage (NCBI taxonomy): Eukaryota > Metazoa > Arthropoda > Insecta > Hymenoptera > Ichneumonidae > Pimpla > Pimpla rufipes. Next base: position 14,759,812 of record OZ010636.1, read on the forward strand.
CGAAGCGTCGAAGGGTGCGACACGCCCACCGGGCTCGAAAGTGGCGAACCACGGGTAGGCCGCAACGTAACGACTCGTCCATTGTCTCCTCGATTACGACGAAACCGCCGCCGCTGTTGTTGGTCGGAAATACGACTCTCGCTTTGCGTGCCATTTTTCCCTACCGTGATTCCCGCAAGCATCCAGTCATATATTTCAACGATATCCGCGGCGTTGATGTCGGTCGGCGTTAAAGGGTTAGGAATGTTTGCGGTGAGGGAAAATAGTCGAGGGATAATTCCGCACGGATTATAAGGGCTGTTTTCCTTCTCTCTCGGGGTGCTCCTGTCGGCTTCCCGAGTCCCTTCAACCCCTTCGATACACCGCATCGACTGTGTCAACGACCGTCGCGAGAAGCTCCGGTCGTTTGTTTTGGATTATCCCGTCCGTAGAATCCAAACAAGCCCCGCCAAGTTGTCGAATAATCTCCAACGCGGCAACCCACCGCGTGTCGTTTTGACGACAAACACTGACAACGTAATCGCATTAAGACCATATATTTCGCCCAGCGGGCCGCGCGAGCTGCAGGTACCGAGACGTAATTAGTCGATGCGGCGAGCTGCGAGGAGGAGGAGGAGACACCGCAACGATCTTGCGGGCCGACGCATTGACTCTGGTGTCGGACGAGAATTTTTGCTCCGCGATACAATGAGAAAGTAGTGGCTGCGACCGGAATAATATACGATCGATCCTTTCATCGGAAATCCCCATCAGCGGTTTATTGGAACTCGGGTGTGGGAGACAATGAGGCCTTCCAATTATTCCTCGCCGCGAACACCTGAAGAATTGTTCTCTTGGTCTTCTGACAACCGACTGAATTGGGCGCTTCATTCAGTCCAAACGGTGTCTAGCGAAAATGAAAAATCATTTTAAAACCAATTTTTTTGACAATTTTAATACCGAGCATCGAGGTATCAATTTGTCATCGATTATCGCACTTTCCGTCTCGCCCCGTCGATCCCGCCGCGACGACGCGCGCGTGCGATTAATCAAGAGTGAGAGAAAATGGAGTCAACCGAGACTCACGAGACTCGCGTGTGGCGCGTCGTCATATCGAGAGGCTCCGCGGTTAACGGAGAGAGGAACGAGGAGCGCGCAACGCGAGTAACAAGTGCGCCGAACGTGTGCGAGTGTTTTAGTGCCGGAGCTGCTGGAGCTTGAGGGGGATAAGGGGGGAGGGGGGGGGGGGGCGAACGGGAACGAGAACTCGCTATGTAATCGAGTTGAATCTCTCAAAGTGGCAATGCGGAGCAGGGCAACCCGGGGCCGAGGCTAGTGGCACACGTTCCTTCTCTTCCTTCTCATCGTCGTCGTCGTCGTCGTCGTCGTCTCTCCCACCTTCTTCCCCGCGCTCGTTTCCTCCTTCTTTTCCCGCCGCGAAGCGTTTCACAAGCGGCGAACGCAAAGTTGATGCTCCCATCATCTCGCGATCTCGCTCACTCTCCTCGCTCCATTATCGCTTCCCACGTTTCTTCACCGCCGCCTTCTTCTTCTTCTTCTTCTTCTTCTTCTTCCTACTTGCTTCTGGACTCGAGACTCGCGAACTGCACTCTCCGCGCTCGAGTCTAGTGCTCCTCGCGGTTCAATGCCGCCGCGGCGCAACGACCGGAGAAATCGTTAACAGCGTCCGCCGCGCGGTGAGGACGAAAATTGAATACGCGAGTGCGGTAATGCGGGTCAAACGAGGAAATAGTGCAAAAAAATTCTACGTTTTTTAGCATTTTTTTTTTCGTTTCCTTCGTTTACGAAAAATTATTTTACCGCACATAAAATAATAATAATAATTAATGAGTTTTTTATCTAGCAAAAGATTAATTTCCCGAGATAAAGATTACATTGTATTCATCTTCGAGAAAAAAACCGTTTATTTCAACAACAACAAAATCTCGTCCGTCTTTTCACGTTGTCAGAAATATTTTTGTTCAGGAAACTCGGGAAATGGGGCTTCATTCACTCGCCACGTAGATCTCTGTATCTGGTGACGAGGGAAAAAGGGTATTTTTAGAAATAACACAAATTAAGTTTCCTTCGTGTCATTTTTTTATCATACATAAAATGACAATAATGACTTTTGATTTGTTTGCTGAAAATAAACATTTAATTCCCCGGGATAAAGATTAAATTTGTCCTCGTCTTGGGGGAAAAAGTGTTTATCTTTAAAAAGAAAAAAGAATCTTGACTGTCTTTTCGTATAGTAAGACATTTTTTTTTTTCGGGAAAAGGGGCTTCATTCACTCGCCGCTCCGAGATCTCTGTATCTGGCGACGAGGGAAAAAGGGTGCAGGGTGCAGGCGGGGCAAATGCAGCTGCGCGACGTGTATTGTGAGGGACGTCGTGTGTGATGCGCATCCGGAGCTTCCATCCCATTTCATTCTCTTCGTTCCGCGGTTTCCCCTCGCTGTCTCGCTCGCTCGACGGCCACGTACGCGTCGATCGCGCCTCCTCGTAATTCTTTTATGCAACACGCGTGCCCCCGATCATATCTGCGTCTTCCTCGCTCGCGTCTTTCTCGTTACATTCGGCCGCTCGCTCGCTCGCGCGCGCGCGCGCGGCATTAATAACCATGAGAGCTCGCGCTGCGTCGCGTCGCGTATGCACACGAACAGTCGGGATCTGTGTCAGCTCGGTCCCCGAGTTTTCAGTGGTCCAACGACCTGAATGCGGCTCCGAAATCGAGAGCTCTCGGCTCGCCTCTCTCTCTCTCTCTCTCTCTCTCTCTCTCTCTCTCTCTCTCTCACTCTCTGCGCCCATCGCCCGGTCGACTCGACCCAAACAGAACGAAAAGCCTCTCTCTTTTTTCACCGTCTCGCGCTCGCGTTGTGTAACGTCTGTATATATTTTTCTTCCCGAGCCGGCGGAGCCCGCATCATATTCAAAATAAATAAACAAAAATTAACGCGCTTCCACTATAAATCGCCCACTCACGCAAGTCAATTCGGCAGCATCGTAAAATCGTAAAATCGTACAATCGTGAAATCTCGAAATTGCGTAATCGAAAGACAAAAAATCGTCAGAATTGCAAATATTGAAAAAAATATTTCCAAATTTTGTTCTTAATTTAAAAAAAAGATTAATAACGTAATTTAGCCAGTGCCAAAAAATTATTACAAAAAGAGTGTCACCGCGTTCCTCGAACGGAAGAAAAAAAGAAGCTTCCAGAACTTTCGACGTCTTCACCGGCGAGGAAAACCAAAAACGGTACAGCGCGTTCCTTTGAGTCTCGCTACACGTCGCCGTCGTCTCACACACTCTCTCGAGTCCCTCGTAGAATGTATTTACGTACAGAAGTTGTTGCGCGCGGGAGTCACCATCGCTGCTGCTGCTGCTGCTGCTGCTGCTGCAGGTTCAGTGACATCACACACGCACGTGCGTGACGCGCCGTGGGCACCGTTATGCCCATAGCTAGCCATAGCGCCCACTGCGGAAGTATATTGTAGTCAACGTCGTCGTCGTCGTCGTCGACGACGACAACGAAGACGACACAAGAATCGTGAAGTTCTCCTACTGTGGCTGCATAGCCAGAGCGATGCAGTTCCACCTATAAGATGAAAAAAGCAATTCTCATAATAATAATAATAATAATAATAAAAATGTCAATGACAATGATAATAATAATGATAATAATAATAATGATGATGACAATGACAATAATTATGATAATAATAATAATAATAATGACATTGATAATAAAGCAATGAGAACGTCGTTACTATCGTAGATTCACTTTACTTTACTGCAGTAAAGTCCCGATGTCCGCACGGCGTCGTTGACACTGCGCGCGTCTCCCGCTCGCGCACATAACTCGGTCGGTTAATCGGCGTCGCCCGGTGGAAAATCGCAAAGCGTAGAGAGAGAGAGAACCAGGAGCTCGAAGCAGCAACAGCAGCAGCTCGCGGGTCGCCGACCGGTCGTACCGTGCCAAGGACTCCTCGCGAGTGCTCGGGGAGTCGCCCCGTCGAGGTTCCCGGTCTCCCGCTCTCCCGCGCGCGCGGTACAACGAACGCTTTGTTGCCCTTTGTTTCGCGAAAAACTTTATCCTCCACGCTCAGGCATCAACCGTTTTTTTTTCTTCTTCCTCTTCTTCGTCTCATCGCGAAGCTATACGCCAGGCGTGAACGAGGGTTCAACGAGCTTTTGATTTTTTTCGAGGAAAAATTTCGAAGAGAAATTAGAAAAATATTGGACATGATAATTTTATTTGGAATTCATGGTTGGTGTGGATCGAGGCGATGACTCATATTATGACTGGAAAAGAAGCGGCGGGAGGATTCCGAAATAACCAGGTGCGGAGATTGAAAAAAAAAAAATATATATAGCGCGTGGAATCGATTATCCGACTCGTACAGGTCAATTAGCGTCTGGGTGCCGTAAATCGCGCGACAAACTATCGGGGCGAAATGCGCGCTCGTCCCGGTAGAGGAGGAGGTGAATTAATTTAAAAGGTCGTTCACCACTCGTCGCGAGCGAGTGGTGAACACACGAGTTTCTGATATAATCGATTGAATTAATTTTATGCTAATTTCGCGGGGAGAAATAATTATTCCAGAATTTTGTGTGTTGTCCTGAGAACAGAATCACATGCATATTCAACCCTAAAGTTTGTTTGTGAAGGGTGAATGAATTCTCGTTGAAAAATGAAAAAAAAAAAAAAAAAAAAAAAAAAAAAAAATCGGTCGCGCTCGGCTGGTGTTTGCGTTGTAACGAGCCGGCGATGCATAATCGAAGCCGTGGACACCGGTCACACGCGGTCAAACGTGACAATTTATCGATATACACGAACCGGTCGCCTAACGCGCGCGAGTCGGTGACACGAATTGGGGCCGCGACTCTCGATTCGTAGTATATGCATATTACGCTTCACGCTGTGACTGCCGTGACGCATCGCGTTGACGCATTACAAAGCACGCGAGTCGTACGCGCGTCTCGCTTTTCGACGCTACTCGCGACCCGTGAGTCGCCCGCGTGTTTTCCCTCGGCTTCGCGCCAGGGGGCAACGCGGCCACTCGAGATTCTTCAACTCGCGACTCGGAAGCGCAGAGCGAATGAGTAAGCGACCCGCGAGGGGTCTTGAACCTTTCGCGCGGCGTTCGTTAAAAAACACGCCGGAAATTGCCCTTGCGGCTTAAGCGACCGTTGATTCTCGCGTGTAAACCACGACGCTTCCGCGTGCGCGAGTTTTTATGAATTTTAGAACTTCCGCTCGTCAAAAGCGCGGAATTGTGATGATTTACCTAAATATTTGTTTCTCACACCGGCTGACTTTTTTTATTATTAGAACGATGGAGTCAAACTAGTCAGCTGTTTCGACCATTTAATGTTTTTATTTATTCTATGAATTTATATTTATTTGCTTTAAACACACGAGACTAATAAAAATATTCCCAACGTACGGTGCACCGCACCGATTGCCACTGCACGCGAGCCGACGATCGTCAGCATCCCTGAAAATTTACAGCGCGTCGGGATTGAAGAACCTTCGGGGTTCCGTGCGGCCAGCACGTGCGCGCGGGAACGACCGAATTTATACGTACCGTTCGATTAAAAATAGACAGGGACGTCGAGCGCGGGCCACGCGAGGGCCGTTCGCCGTCGGGTTGCATACGAATGGCCGCGTTTACGAGTCGTCAGTCGATTTTCAAGGAAACGCGCCGTGTACACACCGCAGTCCCGAGCTGCGCGCCACTCGCACGTACAAACGACCGGGAGACGTATACAACACATCCCACGGCAGTCGGGGGGTAAAATTCAGGAAAACAATGAGCACGAGCTCGCGCTGTATTTTCACGGGTGACAGAAAAGGTCGACGTCTCCCACTCTCGGAGCTCGTAATGGTGGAATCGTAAAATCATGAAAATAAATTATTTCGTCGATAATGGCCGGGACGTTGTTAACTCCGGAGCCGGCCCGAAGGTCCCGGAAAATTCGCCCCCCCGACTCTGGAGTCTCCGCGCTCCACACGCGCCGTCCTCGTCTCGCCCTCGGTCGGTCTCGCTCGCTCACGCTCGCCCGGAAAACGGTGAAAGTTTACTAGTTTATGCGTTTATGGAGCAGTAAAGGTCGTTGGGTAAGCAGAGAAAAAAAAATCAAGCGAACTTGGCACAAAGTTTACGGGGCTGTTATCGACTGTCGGTGGTGGAAGGGGGCGGGGAGAGGGGGAGGGGGGACTGGCCACGGGCCCGGTGCGAAGCCCAAGGGCCCCGGGGTCAAAGGGTTGCCTCGCGCGTGAAGGGTTGAGAGACACTCAATACCCACCACTCGCTCTCTACCCTTCCCCGAATGACCTGCAGTCAGCCCCCCGGCTCGACGACTCAGGTCACAATTGTGCAGCCCTTCCGTAACCCTTGAGTATTTTCGTGGAGGTGGTAAAAGGATTCGGTTTTTCGAGGGAAAATATCGTGTTTCCCGGGTCGGAGCGCCGGAAGGATTGGATTTTCGTGAAAAAAGAAGAAAAAAGTATGGGAACGCCGCTTCCGGCCTGGATTGAATTCACACGTGATCTCAATTTTTCCAGAATTTCCTTTTTTTCTCTCTTCTCTCCGGAGTTTTGTACCTGGCGAGTTGCGCAGGCGGGAAATTGGGACTTCCGAAAAACAGGTTTTCGGGGAGGGTGAAAATGGTTCGGCGAAAATGGTTCACCGGCGACGGGAAAATATTTCGCGCTGACATTTTATTTGTATTGCCGTGTTTTTATTGGCGACGACTTTTGCGTCACGCAAAAACGAAAAACGATGGCGACTTCGGATTTTCGGCGCGTGCTCCGCTCAAGGCCCGAGACTCCTGTCGCGCTCCGAGTTTTATTGGCCCTTTGCGGAAAATGCCGGGAAAATATATTACGCAGTAACCCAATAAACGAGGGCACAACACGGGCAACTACGGGTTTTTGGAGCACTAAACACCGTCTTTTCGGCTGCTGATGCGTTTTACTCGCTGTAATAACAATAATAATAATATTGGGAGGATCTGTTTTTACCTAAAATCGGGTGTTGCGTTATATTTCTCTCGGTCCCATCTGCCGCGGGGGCCACGAGACTTCGCAATCTTTTTTTTTTTTTTTTCTTTTTTTTTCGTCATGAGGTCCTTGGCATTCTGCCTGTGTCCTCGGAAATGAAGGAATTTCATTGCTGCCGCGCGATCGCCGCGGCTCGTCTAGTATGGCCGGGAGGTCGCGCGGATATTATACGCGGAAGGTTCGGTGTCCGATTCAAGGACCTCTCTTCCTGTACGCCGAGGCGGCTCAACGTCCACCGCGTCCTTCGGACGCGCTCGGCTTCGCCGAGCCTTCGCATTATACCGCGACTCACACGCTCGTCGATCGAGCGGCCGACGGGGCCGTGATCCTCGTTAAACGTCCCTGTTGCCGTGCGATAAGTCCACGTAGGATAGATATCTGTATATATAGCCATACAGTATTTACCTGGCGAGGCGAAATGGCTACTTGCCGCCTGGAGAAAATCTCATTCGTCCCGGGTCCGTAAAAAGATCCATCAGGAGAGGAAGTCATGCGTTTTCTAAATTGTGTGTCATGATCTTTCGAAAAGTAGGCAATAAACCTTTTTTTTAGAAAAAAAAAAATTATTCTCGACAATGTTACGTGAAAAATAAACCTGAAAATAATACTTGGAGGTCCCGATCGACGGACAATCGAAAAATCCGCGTATCAGCGAAAATACAAGCAAAAGAGACGCAGTAGCTGCGGGCGCGAAGAAGAGACGACGAGGCAGCAGCAGCAGCAGGTGTGTTCGCCCCGTGTGAATATCGCCTCGCACAGCGCCCGAGGAGGATCAGCCAATGGGCATTAAACCTCGCGTTGTCGTCGAGAGTTCGGCGAACTCGTTGACTGCGGTTTCGAAAACGTCAGCGTCTCCGATTCGAGCGAAAAAAAATGAAAAAAAAAAAAAAAAAAAATCGTCTAAAACTTCGCACAAAGTATGCGGTTTCAATTATCGACGTTTCCGGCGATGAGGCCCCGGCCGCCTCGCTGCCGCGAACAGTCGGGGTTGATGCACCGGTTCGCGGCCGTTGAACCAGTTGCCATATATTCAAACCCATTTTTTTTAAACCTCCCCACATTAAACAATAACTCGCCTTTCTAATTAAAAAAAAACTGCTATTCAATTTTTAATAAAAAAAAGAATTGCAGTTCGTTGCAAGTATCGATCGCATCGATCGCCAGCCAATTGACCGCATTGATTAACAGTGTCGATCCAATTACGACGGCGCCGCACTTGCGAGTCTCGATATAGAATAAATACACGATAGTCGATACGACTCCAGCGCATAAACCGCGCAAAATCGTTGCATCGATGCGCGTTACGGGCGGTATAAATACGCCGCAACACAATACCGGTTGCGGGGCGCCGGCGTCGGGGCGCGCAGCATCCTCGCGTCCGTGTGGGTTGTGCTTGCGCCCAGCGCGCTTTTTTCGCGACCGCCACCAGCCATCACATCGCTCCTGTGTGTGTGTAAGAATAAGCGGCGCTCGCAACACACGGCGAAGCTCGTAGGAGGAGGAGAAGCGAGATCGCGCGGATGATCGCATGCGAGTGAAAGGACAGCACGCGACCCGCGTGAGATGCTCGTTGCGTTCAACACACAGAGAAAATGAGAAAGAGAAAGAGAGAGAGAGAGACACACACAATTTTACTCGCAAACAGAAAAAAGACTATAAACAGAGGCAAAGCAGACCCAACGATAGAGCCAAAGAGAGGTATCTCATTGGGTCTGAGGATAAAGACAAATAATCCACAAAGCCCGAGATGCGACAGAGAAGCAAAGAAAAAAAAGCATCAAGAAAGAGCAAAGGGGACAGAGCGAGCAATGCGAACTTCTATCGTAACACACGAAGCGTCTATTTCGACCCATGCGCCAGAGCGAGACTCGCAATCTCGTTTCCCGAGCGCGCCCAAGAGAGACACGAACGGCCGATGTATCCCGAGTATCGCGCGGCGAGGAGTCCAACGTCTCTCGGAGCGCCGAGTCCGACAGAGCCCGCGCCACAGAAGCCGCGGCGGCGCGAACGAGGACGAGACGACGACGACTACGACGACTACGACGACGACGACGACGAGCGAACGAGTGAGAATAACGCGCGAGTCGCGTCGCGTTGCGCCGGGCGGGAGAGCGAGAGGGCGTATGGCCTTGGCCGCTGCTGCGGGGTAATTCAGTCAAGGTTTCGGCCGATGAACTTCCACGGTACGTGGGAAGGAGGCGCAGCGGCGGCGGCGGCGGCGGCGATGACTGTGGTGGGGCGAGCGCGCGGCCAATCGGAGCGCCGAGGCGCGCGCCGGGCCCAACGGCGATTGGCGGGCCCCGGGATCGGCATTGTGCCGGGTCCCGGCGCGCTCGGCTTGTCAGTGACCTCCAACATTGAAAATACGATGAACTCGGCGGCTGCGGCGGCGGCGGCGGCGGCGGCTCGGCTCGAGTGTCCCTCTCTATACAGACCACACTGTGTGTGTGTTTGTGTGTGTGTGTGTAGCATGCACAGCGCCTAGCAGCCAGGGCGTAGACTGTAGAGACGGCCGCGGCGACGGCTAAAGCGGCGTGTACAACACACCAGCCTCTACCCTCCCCACCACAGCCGCCACGGCCGCCGCTCTCGTGGGCAAGTAAGGGCTGCAGCTAAGCAGCAGCAGCAGCAGCAGCAGCCGCCAGCAGCAGCCAGGTAACCAACACTCGGCAGCGCCAAACTCGAGTCAGACCAACGCGAACCTCCCTCGAGCGAAGACTCACTTTCACTCTCCTTCGTGCGGCGGCTGAGTTCGACGGGCCCCGCGCGAGCGCCACACAACACACCGGGAGTAACGTGTGGACGCCTGTGTGTCTGTGTGCGTGTACGTGTATGTCGGATATTTGTGTGTTGGGTTGTATATGTGTATGTGTGGTATACGTTGATACAGTCGGAGCAACACGAGGTACACGCGGCGAACCGATATAACACTCGTGGACGATCCTCGCACGAGCACAGAACGCACCTGCCCTTCGCACGGGGAGGATTACCGCGTTACACCACAGCGACACAACACAACGTCGGAGTTTGTTCCGGATTCGGTTTTGTGTGCATCGGTTGGTTCGCGAATATCACTCACCGAGCACTGGGTTTTTTTTTCGCGGCTTCCTCGAACCACGAATTTTTGTGAGCTGTGAATTTAGCGAAGTGACGAAAGTGGATTTCTTTTTTTTTTCATTGGGTTTTTCGTCGAGTATTTGAATATATATATATTTTTTTTTTTGGGTGACAGTGACACGGCGAGCAAATGCTGCCCCGTGTCGCGGTTGAGTGCAGTGAGAATAGTGGACCTGACTCTCTGGATTACGAGAGTCTCTGATCGACAGTCAGTTTCCTTTTTTTTTGGTTTTTTCTTTTTTGCGGTTTTGTTAGTCCCGATACTCGAGACTGTTTTTGCGGGAAATCGCGAAGTGGATCTTCGTGGTTGATACATAATTTGTGTGACCCACACACACGACACACTCGAGATGATTCTCACGCCGGACAGCAGCATGCAGCAAGGTTTGATGTCGCCGTCCGCACCCGAGTCACCCATGTCGAGCATGTCCTCCGCGCACGGCTCCCGGCCGTCCAGCGTCGCCAGATCCTGCGTGTCGGGCATGTCGAGCCCCTATCACGTCGCTCAGGTTCCTCACATCGCGCCGAGCATGCCCACCATGGACTCCACGGTGTCCTCGGCTAGGCCGGAACCCGAGCTCAATATAGGTATAATAATTGGCAACAAAAAACATTTTACTGTGTGAAAAAAAATTCACTTGCAGTTGGTCAAGACTTTTCTCGAAAATTTATTTTTAAAAATTGTCGATGTATTTTTTCTGTACACAAAATAATTGTCGATACAGTTTTTCAGTACACGAAATAAGCGTCGATATATTTTTTCTGTATACGAAATAATTGTCGATATATTTTTTCAGTACACGAAATAATCGTCAATATATTTCTTCAGTACATGAAATAATTGTCCTTTTTTTCGGTACTCGAAATAATCGGCAATATATTTTTTCAACACGCGAAATAATCGTCGATATATTTTTTCGGTTGACGAAATAATCGTCGATATTTTTTGTCGGTTCGCGAAATAAATGTCGTTATTCATTTCGTGTCAATGAACGAATGGCGAGAACATTTAAGTTGACAAACGAAGAAACTGAAAGTTTTCCATAGCACTCGCGGCATTATGAGGCGAATGTGCGGCAGCGAGAAGGACTTTTCATTAATCGGTGAGGTCGAACGAACCGCAGCCCGAGACAGCGTCGAGTGAAAGCAGAAAGTTGTAATACGGGGCGATGCTGTAACCTCAGAGAGCTCCGAGCGTGCGCTCGGAGAAAGTGTTCTTTCTCTCCTCCCTCCTTTCTCCCGTGCACTCCGGTTGCGCTGCGGCTGCTGCTGGTGCAGCAGCAGCAGCAGCCGCGCATGTCACGCCACGTGGTGAAGATACCACATCTGATCGCTGTTTATTTTTTTCCTCAAAAACAAAAATAATTGGCTAACGAAATTTTTTTCTTTCTTTGCAGAATTCGACGGAACGACAGTTCTCTGCCGTGTTTGCGGTGACAAAGCTTCCGGTTTTCACTATGGCGTCCACTCCTGCGAAGGATGCAAGGTAAGCAAAACTTTGATATACGAAAAAGAAAAAGAAAATCGGTTATCTGATGCTGCAACGCGAAACTCTATATGGCGCGCGACTCGCTCTCGTTCGCGATCAGCGATATCAATCTCTCTCTCTCTCTCTCATCTCAGCTCAGCGAAAGTGCTTGGCAGTTCGTTCACTCCTCTCTGGAGATCAGTGAAAGCCTACGAATTTGCTCTCGATTGATAGTTCGTCGCGCTTTTTCCCGCGATTCTCTCGCCCGTTCCAACCGACTGGAAAATCTATTATTATTTTTTTTTTCTTCTGCCGAACGAGACTCGAGCCGCGCTCGATTTATCGCGAAGCGTTGCAGCTCATTTTTTTTCGCGACGATGAAAGAATCATGAGACCGACACACGTGGAGCGTTTTGTCATATTCACACGAAACGTGACATTCGACAGAAATGTTGCTTCGACGAAATCGCATTACAATAAGCACAATGTGAATTCTCAAATTGTAATGCGACGATTTTTAATTCAACACGTGTATCTCGTTACGGAGTCAACGTACCATTATATTTCGCGTGTGTCGTCTACGTGACTTTTTGATCGGCGGCGGAGCCGAACAGAGCGAACCCCGAGGCCAGGAAGTGAATGGCGCATGAATGTGCGAGCGGGGGATATAATCGGCCGCGTGTTTCACGGTCCCCGCGCGACTCTGAGGCTAAAGTTATCGACCGCGCGCCTTTTGCGACAAGGCCGGCCGGCTCTAGGTACGCGGATCGCGCTCGTCTCCCCGGCCGTGAGTGGGTATAATCGTTAACCCGGTAGCCAGGAGACCCCGAGCGCGCTCGATATTTGCCGCTCACCTCGGACCTCAGAGCGAGAGACGAAAAATCATGGCCGCGTCGATCGTCCGATCGCGAGCAGAAAGTTTAACGTCCGGCCGTCAACCGAGGCTCCCGGGAGGTAATCAGAGCCTTCGCTCTTTCTCCTCGCGTGGGATTTTTCGTCCTCGCGGTTTACAAAAAAAAAAAATAATAATAATGAGAAACACACGAATGAGGTTGGGATACATACAGAGACCGCGAATTTTAGTTGAGCTCGTTTAGCTGACTCGCCGACAGCTCGCGACGTCGGGGGAAATCGGAAACCGGTCATGCGATCTCTCACGGAAATCTTCACACACCGCGTTACAATAATCGATTTTTTTTTTTTTTTTTTTTTTGGAGCACAGTGGTGCGACTGAGGTGGACGTCCGACCTCGAGTCCTTTTCTCAATGCTCGTGTATATAGCCGCTTCTTGTGTGGCTCACAATGCGTGGAATATTCAGCGGGTGGTTGTTGCGCAAAAGAGGCGGAAAATGTGGCAAATTCCCTTCAGGTCTCCTCTCGTCTTTCCACGTCCGTTCGGACGGTCCGGCCGGTGCGGTAATAGAATCGCGTGAGAAGGGTCCGGCGACCCGGGGAACCGCAGGTAGAGCAGGTAGTTTCGGTTCTGGAGCGAAATCGCACCGGTCGATTCTTAAATCTCGCGGGGCCATTTCGTTTTTTTAGTCACGAATTTTCGTTCCGAAAATTTCTTCATTGCCAAATTATTTTTCGTTATTTATTTATAGAATTAGCCTGAAATTTCTCTTCGTCAAATTCGTTGTAAATCTTGGCACAATTCGTCGTGTCTCTCAGTGTTACACTTTCATTTTTTCTCGCCACGAAATATGGAGAATTTTTTTTTTTTTTTTTTTTTTTTCAAATTCTATTTTTCGACCAAATCCGCGCGCGCGTCGCTTCGTTATACGTATATAAAGCGCGGCGAGCGAAGGCCGTCGAGTCAACGTCCTCGTGCTCTTCGCGCGAGGGCGGAAGGTAAGAAGTCGCGCGGGGCGGGGTGGGGGGTGGGTGGCGAAGGGGGTGGGGGGACGTTGGGTGGCGTTGGAGGTGGAAGCCGCCGTCGCCGATCGCGCGTTGGAGGTGGCAGACGCGCGTCCCCCACTCGGGCAGCGCGAGCGAGCGATCTGCCACCTCCACCCGATCGCCACCAGGTGCCCGGCGCGCGGATCGACGAACTCCCGGCTCGCAGATCTGTCTCGGCTCTCGTGCCGAGCGCATCATCTCTCGCTCTGCCCCCGACAATATTTTTACAAAGATAAAACAGCAACGAAAATTCGTAAACGGTCCCGAGGAGAATTGTGCAAAAATTCCTACGTAACGAAAAAAAAACGGGGTTTAGGGATGAGGAAGTGAGGGATGTTTTTCCGGGACCGGGAACCTTGAGGACCTCCCGCGCGGCTGTCCGGCCACCGATCATCCGGCGCCTTTCAGAATCCCCCGCGTAGCCGCGGGTCTCTCACCTCGGTCTCTCGCCTTCCCGCAGGAAAATCCGCACGATTGTTCGTCCGCTGACCTTTGGGTTGCACGGAAAATGCGATACATTATGCGTCGGTGACCGGTGCGCCGAACGAGTCGTCCGGTCGCGCCCGGTGACTGTGAACCAGCGTTTCCCGCTGTGAGACCTGAGCGCGAGTCGCAGGTCTCCGGAGTCCGGGGCTGAAAGCCCGGAGAAATGATTTTCCGGCCACAGAAGGGAAAGCATCTCTCCTCACGTGAACCTCGAACTTCTCGCTCTTTTCCCGCGGTGCAGCGGCAGGTAAACTCGGCCACCGGAAAAATAGTGAGTCCCAAACCCGAATTTCCGAGAGACCTCGAGTTTCCCTTTGTGCGCTGCAAATCGAGGATGACAGGACTCAATAGAAAAAAAGAGAAAAAAAAATGTGGACCAGCCTACTTTTGCCTCGAACACCTGGCACGTAACATTCCAGGACAGGAGTTATGTACTTTTTTAATGACACGAGATGCAGGGTTTTCGGTTTAGTCGCGGAGTTACACGAAGTGCCAGGGGCAGCTCGAGGCAGCGGCAGCGATACGCGCGGCGCGGCTGACTGGCTGACGTTGACTAGGTCAGTAACTTACGTGGCCGTGCAGAGCGCGCGCGACGCTGGTGCGGCTGGTGGCGCCCGTAAGAGGCGTACGACGAGCTCGCACGCGGCCGGAGCTCGGTCGTTCCCGTCTCTCTCTCTGTCTCTCTCTCTCTCTCTCGCTCTTTCCATCCTTCTGCCTCTGTCTATCTTTCTCTCTAACCCTCTCTCTTTCTCTCTTCGAAGAGTGACCTAGCCGCTAGCGGTAGAGCGTCTTATGGTGCGAGCTGTCCGCTCTTTCTGCTTCTGCTTCTGCCAGCTCTGCTGGAGGAGCCGCACGCAGCGTCGGTGCATCGAAGCTCGCGCGCCGCACGTAGAGGAATCACCGGCGTCGGCGGCGGCAGCGAGCGAGCCTTCGCCCGACCCGTGGAAAGGGAAGAGAACGCGGAAGAGTGTTGGGTATCTTTAAAGACTAGGTCGCTCGGTCGCACTACTGTTGCACTACTATGGCGATCGTTATACCATTGCGGCTGTCCCGAGAGTCAAGTCGCCACGACTCTCGAGGATTTTTCAGACTCGCTTACCAGCTGCAACTTTTTCCAGCGATATTTCAATTTTTTTTTTAATTCAAAATTCCAAAGCTTTGAATAAAAATTGTCAAAAATATTTTTTTTAAATGTAGCTCAACTAAAAAAAAAAAAAAAAGAAATTGGTAATTCCAACACTCTCTCGTTTCTCAGTGCGTAGATTGAAAAGATTCGCGAAGTCGGGGAAGAAAAAAAATGGGCCACGACGATCGATCCGCCGGTGGGGAGCTGAAGCTTCGACAAGTGGACGCGAAAATCGAGGGTGAGAGAGAGACGTCGGTTGGGTATCGCCCACGCGAGCCAGTTTGTCGGCCACCCGGTGTGCGATAAGGAAGGGGGACGAGTGAGGGGAGAGAGGCGAGAGAGGCTCTTTTTCCGGACGGGGGTTGAAATCGAGGCAAGGGGTGCATTAACCCCTCGGGTCGTCGACCTCCGTAGAGAGAGAGAGAGAGAGAGACGGAGAGAACGAGAGAGAGACGGAGAGCCAGTTACATCATTCGGCGCGCACGTCCTCACGTTTGCTACTCCGCTGTACCTCGGTCCTCCCACCCTTCGGGTCGCGTCCTCTTCTCCTCCCCTTCGCCCTTCCTCCCTCCCTCCCACCCTCCTCCCTTCCCCTCCCGCCCCGCTCCGCCACCACCATCACTTTTGATGTCGTAACGAGTCGTGATCTCATTTTCATTTGATTGCGCTCTCTCGCGCGAGCGCTCGGGTATTTCGGTGCACTCGACGCGCTCTCGGCTCACCGGGGTTACTGACCTCTCGCGTCGCGGTGCATCTACTTTAGAATCGGGTCAACCGCTTATTATTGTGGTATGTGTGTGCGCGCGAGTCTGTGTATCCCAACACAAGCATCACACACACACACACACACGGGACCCGCGTTTCGTGTTATACTTATTCGCGCTCCGCATATCTGTCTTCACCTAGGAGAAGCTCTCTGTGTGCATAATGCACCGCACAGGCTGCGCTATACTCGGAGGCACTGAAATAAATAGAGTCCTCTCTATCGCTGCACAACGATTCCGAAAATGATTCCCGACTCGGACAACGTTAAATCGACGTAACTCTCGACGAACAAACAAAAAATCGACAATATTCCACAAGTTTCCAGCGTGCGAAAAAGAAAAAAGAAAAAATTGACACTCTTTGTGCCTCGACTCGAGCCAAAGAATTTTTTCTCCGAATCGACGAGCTATCGACCGATAGAACCGAAGTGCATCGCGATGTGCATACAAAGTCGTCGCATCGCGCGCGCCTGTTGTATGCGCGCGGGGGGTGTGCGGGGCGCGAGGGGGTGGAGAGGGGGAGGGGACGAAGATCTCTCAGCCCGGCGGACGATCCGCGAATTCTTGAGGGCCGGGGAACGTCGCGCGCGGTTAATGCCCCCGAGCGCTCGAGTCGCCGCCACCGCCGCCGCCGCCGCCGCCGCCGTTGTCGTCGTCGTTGTCGTTGTCGCGCTCGCTCGCGCATGCGCCGAGCGAGTTACGTACGTCACCGTTACTCTGTTTCGCGGGGTTGCCCGTCCTTCTCGCTCGCACTCGGGACTCTTCGGTCCCTCTCGGTCTTTCTCTCCCGCTCTGGCGCCCACCGCCACCCCCCGAGCCCTCGCCACGCGCCTCCCCCCCTCCTGCCCCCTCTCGAGTAGCAGCAGCCGCAGCCACAGCAGCAGCAGCAGCAGCCAACCCCTTCCACTCTCACCAGCGACGGCGGTCGCACGCGGCTCGCTCCGGTCGTTGGCCTCTCTCGCGGCCGCCACGTCGTTTCGCTATATATATATATATATATATATGTAGGATATATATATTTATATACGATATATATATATATACAGTATCCTACACTCTCCGCGAGCGCGCAATCTCGCTGCCGTCATGACCGAGCCGCCCGATGCACTCGCTATGCATCGTGCAGACACCGCTCTGCGTCTTTATGGTAACAGTACAGCGTAACGCTGGGATCTTTTCTTTTCGCACACGCGACAAGTGTGCGTGTGCGGATCTCCGTACATATTCACTGGGCCCTATATACGCGTTCGCGGAAAATAAAAGCAATCGCGACGCGCGGGCGACGCTCTCGTTTCCTCTCGATGATTCGCTCCGTTCTTCGCGACGTGCTGGAAGCAGGATTTCCCGGTGACTCATCAGGGATTCATTAAAAAAAAATATATATACAATTATTTATTTATATTCTGAATTAAAGTCAATTTAAAAATATGTATTCGAGTCTCCCGAAGGTGGAAGTGAAATGCGGAAATTGTCTTTGGAATCGTCGTGACCGAAGTACGACTTTGTTTTCTCGCTGATAAGGGACGTCGAATCGCGCGAGAAGGGTGACGAGAAAAATAGGTTACGAAGTGGATGGAGTCGGGATGGGACGGGATCTTTGGTGAAACGCGAGGCTCGCAGCGGAAGAGGCGCCATGGCAACCCCCTAGTTTTCCGACGCGGGTGACACGGTTTGTGTGGCAAAACGCCGGAGGTGGCGGAAACCTCGACTGGTTCGGGCGGGGGTGCGATTCGAGGTGCGCGAGAGTGAGAGAGAGAGAGAGAGAGAGAGAGAGAGAGAGAGAGAGAGAGAGAGAGAGAGAAAGAGACGGAGCGAGTCCGAGAGACAGGAGGAGGAGTGGATGGAAGGTTCGCGACTTGAGGCAGAGGAACCCGAGGACGAGAGAAGGTGGTCGCCCCCTGACCCGCTTGGGGAATGCACTACGAGAGATCGATGCACCGCCACACGGTCCCCGCCGCGTTCGCCCTCTCCCCCCCCCCCCCCTCCTCCTCCCCCACCCACCCACCTATATCTCTCGCGACCGCCGAGGGGTTCACCCGGGGTTGCTGCCCTCGTCCGGGCATCTATACAGCCCGCGCGCACCAGATACACCACTATATATCCGCGGGTCACGACGTCCTTCCTCGCGCGCACCGCGTGCCCCAATTCGCGGCCCCCGGATTGGGAGCATCCGAATGTTCGCTCTCGTGCAATCGGAATTATCTTCGATGCAAATGCGGCTTCGATCTCGTAATTCAATCTCGTTTCAATTCTTCCCTTTTCTTATACCAAGTAAATAAAAAAATAATTTGACATTTATTTCTACTGAAAAATAAATCAGGATCCGAACAAGTATTATTGACTCCTGATTTTTGGCACCTCTATGAAAATGATGATTTTCGTCATTTTATCGGTAACAAATTTTTCATTGCGGGACAATCGGAATTATCCACGATGCAAATGGGGCTGCAATCTCGTTTTCATTTTTCTTGTCTCCACTGCATAAATTTGGTCCACGAAATAAAGTTCGGAGCTGTTAAAAAAAAATTATTTATCATTTTTGGCACCTCAACGAAGTGAGGATTTTCGTAACTTTCCGGCGACAATTTTTTAATTGCGCGAAAAAAAAAAAAAAAATTCAAAGGTGGCAAAAGTCGCGCCGATCCCCGAGATTATTAATAGAACAGCCTTCCAGCGATTTCCAGAGCCCGGAGTCGCGAATCGAGCGACGAGGCGAAAATATCCCAGAGTCGATCGGGAGCGGTCGCGAAGTCCGCGGGCGCGCGATGCAACGGTACTTCGCTCTCTCGCTCGTTCGTTCGCCCCGTTGCGCGCGCTGCGCTCGCGGCCGTCGCCGCACGAAGTTGAGGTAGGCGAGGTCGCGCGCGGCTCTCTGACGTCACGCGACGAGTCACTCACTCCTCTCTCTCTCTCTCGCTCTCTCTCTCTCTCTCTCTCTCTCTCTCTCTCTTTCTCTCTCTCTCTCTCTCTCTCTCTCTCTCTCTCTCTCTCTCTCGCTCTCTTCCTCGTTCGGTGTCATCGTCGCGACGCTCGCGATGCACATACACGTAGATTCTCCCCCCCCCCTTGCCCCCCTCGTCGAGGGGGGAAAAACCGCGAGCGCATGCGCAGAGCGCTACGAGGGACGGGGTCGCCCGAAATCCGTTCGGCCCGTTCGCGTACGCTAGCTATAGTTACGTAACCCCATCCACCTCCCCCCCCCCTTCTCTCGCTCTTCTCTCTCTCTCTGTTCGCGCGGAGCCCCGGAGCTCCACTCACGAGGTCGTTGACCGATAGCCGGCCAGGGACTTCCCTTCCCAGGGTCCTCTTTCTGCTCCGCGCGCGCGTTGCATTCAACCTCTCGGCGATTAGCCGCACTGCCGTGCGCTCTATGCACACACGCAGCCTCGCTGATTAAGATTTTTCCCTTTTTCTTTCTCCCGCGGAAGCGAGCAAAAAACGCGGAAATTCATACACGGCGCAGTGACGCTCGTAAATATTGACGTTAAAACTTTTTCGTAAGCGTGTGAAAAATCATTTCAAAAAAATATCGGCCGGCGAATAATTAATTAGAAAAAAAAAAGAAAAGTCATTTCTTCTTTTCTGCGTTATCAGCTCGGAAAGTCAGTAGTTTGAAATTCGTAACGCAAAATGCAGCTCATCAATTACCGTG
This sequence comes from Pimpla rufipes, assembly GCA_963932165.1. NCBI lineage: Eukaryota > Metazoa > Arthropoda > Insecta > Hymenoptera > Ichneumonidae > Pimpla > Pimpla rufipes. Next base: position 14,779,372 of record OZ010636.1, read on the forward strand.
ATTGGATTGACGGCTCGGAATAGAATTGATTGCTCTGGGCTGTCATTACGATCACGTGAAAAAAAAACAGAGAGAGAGAGAGAGAGAGAAACATCGGCCCTGCGGGTGGTCGCCCGGGTGTCCCCGTAGGTAGATACAAAGCTCGGCTCGGTAACGAGAGCCAACACACATTAACTCGCGCACACATATTAAAGAGTCGATACCCACGGAGTCGAGGGACGCGGGGCGGAGGAGGTGGAAGGGTGGGACGAGAAGAAGAGTGGCAGACACAGTAGCAGCGCGCGGCGCGCGAGCAACGGGTGAGCGTGCGAGCTGTACAACGGGGAAGGTGGAGTAGGGGGCGTTGGGCGAGCGCGCGGGCGGTCGCGCGGGGAGGGGGAGAACCCGTTACTAGAGCGCCGAGCGCCGAGCGCGGCGCGCTTATGGTGCTCGGTCGGGGGCTAACGCGCTCGCTCGCCTCGCGCTTTTGCCGTATACCCCAAACGTACACACAAATATATATATATATAGATATAGATATATATATATAAACACACACATTTATATATATATCTATATATCGGCACGCGAGAGAGAGAGCTCGAAAAACGCGATATGCCCGGCAGAGAGGCGCGAGAACCGTACGAACCGAGCGAGACGGCGGCAGCGTCGGAGACCCCATCGAGGAGGCCGCGAGCGAGCGAGCGAGCAGGGAGACTCTCACTTTCACGCGGTGAACTGCGGGTGAACGTCCGGGAATTGGGTCAGAGGGCCCCCACCCCGACGGCCCACCACCGCGAGGCTGCCACAGGCAATGTGCCGCCGAGGCTCCTATGCTCGCTGTGCTAGAGTGAGCCAGTCGACAGCCAAGCCTCGATACAAACGGTCGCTTCTTTCGCGAGAGAGACTCGAGAACCCACCGCTGCTCTCGAGTGTTCCTATATTTTTCCCCTCGCGTGTGTGTGCCTCTGTGTGTTCCTCTGTGTGTATCTACGTGTGTACATTATACACGCAGCCAGTGCACCAGAGAGAAAGAAAGAGGGAGAGAGATTTGCGTCCAGGCGCGAAACAAAAAAGAAAATACAAAAAGAGAAGAACGGGAAGGCGATTGTGATGACGTCGGGCGAGTGACAGCCGGACGGTCTGATCGAGAGGATATTAATTCGTGACTCCCGAGACTCCAGTGTGTGACACTGTGTTTGAGTTAATTTGTTATATTTTTTTTCGTTCGGTTGGTTTATCAATTCGGCGAGTGAGAGCGCCAGGATTTATAGCTCTGACAAGTTGGGATTTTCGTTTCGTTGGCGTTTGACGAGAGGTGCGCGCGCGAACCCCGGGGCCGAGAAATAGTCGTCGCGACGGGAACGCGACGAGCGCGCGGCTGAGTAGTCGGGATATAATTGGGAAATCGTGGAATTAATGGGGTGCCTGTGCGAGTGCGATCTGGCCAGCCCGAGCACGGGGAACGCCTGTTCCTCCGGGTCATCGTCCGACAGCGACGGCCAAACTGACGAGGGTTTCGCTGGTGATTCGCAGGGTTTCTTTCGCCGGAGCATCCAGCAGAAGATACAGTACCGGCCCTGCACCAAGAACCAACAGTGCAGCATCCTCCGGATCAACAGAAATCGCTGCCAATACTGCAGGCTCAAGAAGTGCATCGCCGTCGGCATGAGTCGAGATGGTGAGTCAATCAAACTATTTTATACATTTTATTTTCTAGTTTATTTTTTTTTAAGAATAATCGTTAATTCGTCTGACAAAAAAAAATGCATCGGTAATAGCCAATCGCAATGAGATGAATCGTGTTGCCAAATTAAAGTCGAGACACGGATTACGGAAAACTCGGATTATCACGAGTCGCGAGCGAATTAGTCGGTGCGCGTTAACCCACATTCGGCTGCCGTTGAACAAACACCGAGGCATCGAGAAAGAGATAATGAAAAAAAATGACACACGTTTTCGGTCAGCCCGAACGCGGACGGCGTCGGGCGCCCGAGGTTTCGAGAAGTTTTAGAAATTTGGGTTGCCGGGGCATTGACCATTTACGCAATATTTCGTCCTCTCTCTCTCTCTCGCTCTCTCTCGCACCCGAAGGCGGTCGCGGGCCGCGGAGTCGCGTTGTTTAACCGAGGTGTCGCAACGACCGCGCGCGGGGCGAAAGTGGCCGGATTCGAGACGGGCGAGAAAGTAACCGCCGCGTAATTCCGCGCTCGGTCGCCGCGATCGTTGCGAGAAATTAGAAATTCGCCCGGCGCTCGAGTCACCAAGAAAAAGAAAAACGAAAAAAAAAAACAAAATCTCTCTCCACTGCAACGAGAGTTCTCGGGGGGTCGATGACCTCGGGGTGCCGCGTATTTCCATCTCGGACGCCTCCGCGTGTCTCTTCGACCCTTCGCAATAATATTTATCCTTATCAAATCCATCACTTTGAAGCAGAGTAAAAAAAAGAAAATGGGTTCTCCAAACATTTCGAAAGGCCCGTTTTTCCCTCCGCGCGTCCGACATAAATCAGGCATGAATGAGGTCTAATCAAAGGGTCGTTTGTGTGCCAAGTTTCCGTGAAAGAAACTCGCGCTTCCCCCGTCCGCACGTTCGCGCCGCTCTCGTATAAATAAATAAACCGCCGCGTTCCGTCGTGGCGCGAGCGTCGAAAGTTCCCTTTTGATACGGGAGTTTCGCGCGCGCCGCGTCGAGCCGAGCCGAGCGGCGCTGCCGCGGGGTCAATAGTCGCGGCCGTTGCTCGGCTCGCAAGTGGCGGCCCGTGTGTCCCGCGGTGGAACGAGTACCGCTATACACAGCCGCTACGCGGCCTCTCTCAGGCTCTCGCATCGTAGTAGTAGTAGCAGCAGCAGCAGCAGCAGCAGCAGCACCAGCGATATCTCCTCCTCCGCGCGGTCCTACAGTCGCGTGTGCCGCTTCGCGTCTCCCCCCCACCATCGGCCGCCACTCGCCGCGCGTTTCCCCCACCGCGACGCTCGATTTCTTCGCTCGGCCGTTCTTTATTCCCCCACCGGGCGGGCCGACCGCGGGCAGCGCGCCGTCGCGTGGCGCTACGAGCCTCACGGAGACCTCGCGAACCTCTCGCGCCTCGGCTCTACCCCCACCACCCCGCCTGCCCCACCGCCGATCGCGTTCGCCCCCACCATCGACTCTCGCGCACCCCACCCACCCGCGACCCACCTGACGGAGCGCATGCTCCGCGTCGCGCGCGCCAAACTCGCTCCGAGATCCGCGCGAGTCGCGCACTCGGCTCGCGGCCGCCGACCGAGCGCGGTCGAGGATCACCCCGGCCTGAAATTAACGCACCCGACACTTCGAACTAACCGCACCGAGATTCCCAGATGAAACGATTATTTTCAGAGTCAATATATTTACAGAATATCCGGAGAGAGTAATAATTTTGTGTTGACAAAATTATAAATGGTAATCAATACGGACATAAATAAAAATAAAAAAAAATTGCTAGTCATTCCGAGTGAGTGGCCGCCAGTGGGTGTAAGGCAGGGTACGCTATCAAATGTGTACGTCTATTAACAGTGACCGTACAGATACGTTATTTAAAAAAAAATAAAAAAAATAAAAAATAATTCAAACGGTGTAAAGCGGTTTCGAACGTGTCGAGGCACCGGGAAGCGTTCAAGGTCACCGGGGGTAGGTTACCCCTAGGCCAGAGAGAGAGAGGAGATCGCGGCTCGGCATCTGCGCAGGAGGCGCGAGCGAAGTGTGTACGCGGGTCGTCGGCGGCGGCAGCGGCGGCCTCTCCCGTTCGTTGCTTCGGGTTTTCGCGCGCGCACCGCACGCGAGAGAGCGAGAAAGAGTGGGAGGCAGGAGAGACGGCGAGAATGAGAACTATAGAGCGCTGCTGCCGGTCGGGTTATACAGTGATATATAGGTCGTCGTTACACGCCTCGCGCGGCTGTCGCTGAAACCAAGTTCAAGGCCAAAGGCTCGGCAAAGGCCACAATCTCCCTCGGCGCGCGGGGCGCGAGAGGGAGTGGGGGGCGCGCGCTCTCGCGCGCGTTGATGGCTGAATAAGTGGGGGGGCTGTTGAACGCAACTCGCGGAACGTCACTCAGTCGGCGGTGATGCTGTCTCGCGCTTGCACGCGTTGCTCCTCTACCCGTCGCTCGCGCCTCGCTCCGTGTGTCTCGAGCCAACAGGAGAGAGAGTCGAATCGAGGCAGCGAGTCTGTCGAGCTACAAGCATCGTCGTACTTGCGGTGTTGTTGTTTCACGTCGATCGCGAGACGTTTGGATACGTGAACAAAATAGAAAAAAATAAAAATAAAAATAAACAAAATACACGCCGAGAGTATAGCCAGAGTTGTGCCATAGCCCGCGCGTTATTTGTACCGCACGAACGTTCGCGGAGTGACTCGTCGCGCACTCGAGTCAGCCGTGACCGCGGACAACCCGATCCGCACACGAGAGAGTTCGAGTATCGAGAAACGACGAGTTCGCGATTCGACGGAAAACGAAACGTGTTTGTATCGTAATAGAAAAAAATAAATAAATAAATTGAAAATTACGATACCGCATTTTGTTCTCGCTGGGGATACCAGTCGACGATGCAACCAGAGTGATTGTTGTGCCCCGGTGGAGATGAAGTAACGCGACGATACCGCGTGGTTGGTTCGTTCGTAAGTTCGCCAAAAGTTTCCAAGTGCAGTGCGCAAACGGTTGTTATATGACACACACATTTGGGATATTTACGCAAAGAGGATACGAGAGTAGTCGCTGTCGCGCGGTGGATTATCGCAACGACGTCGTTATGGGAGACGAGCTGCCGATCCTGAAAGGGATCCTCAATGGAGTAGTCAACTACCACAACGCACGTAGGTGTCTCGATGTGATTTTTGTCGAGTGAAAAAAAGAAAAGAAAAAGAAAATGAACGTGTATAAAAAATTTAGAAATTAGTTCCAACACTTTTTTTTTTTTTTTTTTAATTCACGAATCGACCTTTTTCCCACAATTGGAGGGCAGTGTGGTAGGAGGTCGCGCGGACATTCGAAAAGCAGCCGGAGCATCGCGAGCGGCCACTTTCTACTCGGTACCCGAGATATTCGTACAGCTCGGTGCTCCGGGGCACTTTCATCTTGACTCGGGCGCGCGGCCGAGAAAGTCAAAACGAGCGCTCGGTCGCTCGCTTTCCCCCCTCCCACCACGAGAGAGGGACAGGGAAAAAAAAGCCTTCCAGTAGAGAAAGAGATCACTAGACAGACATCAATTTTCGTCTTTTGTTTTTATTTCACACGGTGCAGCTAACAAGAGACACACCGTAGCGATTCCCGCGACACACCGAGAGCCGACAGTGGGTGGTCGACCTTGCCTCGGTCACGGAAACCTCGCTTGCCTATTGTAACGCGCTCCTTACAAATTAGCTTCGAAGTCCGCGCGCCGCGGTATCGCCGCGACTCGTCACGCGATAACCGATGGTCACCGCGCGGTATAGATCAGGCGGCTCGCGCCGCGCGGGCCACCGCACAACGCGCCGCGAGCGCGGCCGATGACGACGTCAGGCGTATTCGAGCAAGGCCGAGCGGGGCTCCTATCGTAACGCCGCATGATTCATCCCATTGATTGGCATTACTACGACTATTCGTGTTCGCACAGAAGCCACGAGCTTGATATATATAAACAAAATATTTAATTTTTTAATAGTATTTTATATATATTTTTATTTTATTTCATTTTTTGTATAACATTTTATATATATTTTTATTTTATTTTGGTCTGATCATTTAATTAATCAAGTGTGTTTTTTTTTATTATTGTTACAGCCGTCCGATTCGGCCGTGTGCCAAAGCGCGAGAAGGCGAGGATCCTGGCTGCGATGCAGCAGAGCTCGCACAGCCGATCCCAGGAGAAGGCGGTGGCCGCGGAGCTGGAGGACGAGCAGCGTCTCCTCGCCACCGTGGTGCGCGCTCACCTCGACACGTGCGACTTCACCAGGGACAAAGTCGCGCCGGTCCTCGCGAGGGCGCGAGAGACCCCCAACTACACCGCGTGTCCGCCAACCTTGGTTAGTGTTCATTCTCGTTTTTTTTTTATCGTCGCTTTAATTACTTAATTGCACCCGTATTCCGGTATTCGCACCTGTTACGCAAAGACCATTCACGCGTTGTCGCAGCAAAAAAAAAAAAAAAGAAAGAAAAATGTTCGAGCCACGGTGAATTATCTGAGGTCGTGGGGAATGTCGCGAAAAGTTTAATGGGCGAGTGGCGTCACCGACCCCGGGGCCTGGAGGACAAACGAGCGGTCGCGTTCAGTCAGCCCGCGCTGTGCGTACAGAGCGGCGGCAACGCGGAAACGACGCGCGAACCAGGCGTCCTCGAGGTTCCCCCGAGCGCTGCGCGGAGGAGGAAGTGAGGCTCTCGGGCGCTCTGAAAGTCGCGGAACGCGCCGAGGACGTCTGGTGGGATTTGTTTGCGCGGTTGGAGACGAGATTTGTCAATGTTCGCCTCTCTATACTCCGAATCGTCTATAAAATCTACCTCGTGTAACGCTCTTCATTTTTTATTTAATTATTTATCGCGGTCCTCGGATGAATTTTCCTTTTAAACTCAATTCCCGCAGAATTTTCAAGCGCGATAATTTAACTAACCTCGGTTCCCCCCATTTGTGTTTCAGGCATGCCCCCTGAATCCCAACCCCCAGCCGTTGACCGGCCAGCAGGAGTTGCTCCAGGACTTCTCCAAGAGGTTCTCACCCGCGATACGCGGCGTCGTCGAGTTCGCGAAGCGCATCCCGGGCTTCAGCCTCCTGGCGCAGGACGACCAGGTGACGCTTCTCAAGGCCGGCGTTTTCGAGGTCCTCCTCGTGCGCCTCGCCTGCATGTTCGACGCCCAGACGAACAGTATGATATGTCTGAACGGTCAGGTGCTGAAGCGCGAGTCGATTCACAACAGCAGCAACGCGCGCTTCCTCATGGACTCGATGTTCGACTTCGCCGAGCGCGTAAATTCCCTCCGGCTCTCGGACGCCGAGCTCGGTCTCTTCTGCTCGGTCGTCGTGATCGCGGCCGATCGTCCGGGTCTCCGTAACACCGATCTCGTCGAGCGTATGCACAACAAGCTGCGCAACGCCCTGCAGACGGTGCTCGCTCAAAATCATCCCCAGCACCCGGACATACTTCGGGAATTGCTGAAGAAGATCCCCGACCTGAGGACACTCAACACCCTCCACTCGGAGAAGCTTCTGGCCTTCAAGATGACCGAGCAGCAGCAGCAGCTCCAGGCCCAGCAGCAACAGCAGCAGCAGCAACAGGCGCAGCAACACGCGGCTCAGCAACAACAGCAGCAGCAACAGCACCAACAGCAGCAGCAGCAACAGCAGCAGCAGCAACATTGGCCTATGGAGGAGGAGCCCGCAGCCTCCTGGGGTTCCTCGTCCGACGTTGCCCTCGACGAGGCCGTCAAGAGTCCCCTCGGCAGTGTCTCCAGCACGGAGAGCACGTGCAGCGGCGAGGTCGCCTCCCTCACCGAGTACCACCACGCGATAGCCCCACCGGGCGGTCACCACGCGTCCAGCGCGCCCCTCCTCGCGGCCACCCTCGCCGGCGGCCTCTGCCCCCACCGACGTCGCGCCAACTCCGGCAGCACGTCGTCCGGCGACGACGAGCTTCACCGCGCGTCGATGGCCAAGACCCCGCAGCCTCCCCAGTGTCCGCGTTTCCGCAAGCTCGACTCGCCGTCCGACAGCGGCATCGAGTCCGGCACCGAGAAGCCCGACAAGCCCGCGAGCAGCAGCGCGAGCAGCGCCCCCACCTCCGTGTGCTCGAGTCCGCGGTCCGAGGACAAGGAAGTCGAGGACATGCCGGTGCTGAAGCGAGTCCTCCAGGCGCCGCCGCTCTACGACACGAATTCGCTGATGGACGAGGCCTACAAGCCGCACAAGAAGTTCCGGGCGCTCAGGCAGAAGGACAGCGCCGAGGCGGAGCCGGTGGTCGTGCAGCAGCACGCCCAGTCGCAGTTGCACCTTCATCTGACGTCGCCGCCCTCGCGGAGCCCCTCCGGGCAGTCGCAACACTCGCAGCAGCCGGCCACGCATCAGTCGCACCAGTCGCAGTGCCCGCAGACCGCGAGCCTGCTCAGCAGCACCCACTCGACGCTCGCCAAGAGCCTCATGGAGGGGCCGCGAATGACCGCCGAGCAGCTCAAGCGCACCGACATCATTCACAGTTACATAATGCGCGGCGAGGCCAGCCCGAGGTCGCCGGTCGCGTCGCCCTCGCCGGCCGAGCAGTGCGCGTCGACGACGACGATAACGCTGAGGTCGCCGCAGGGCTCGACCCAGGGGCTCCTGCAGTGCGCGACCTCCGGCTACTCGGCGTCGAGGTGGCCCGCGACCTCCGTCATCACGACGACCACCGGAGCGAGACAACAGCAGCAACAGCAGATGCAGCAGCAGCAGCAGCAGCAACAGCAGCAGCAGCAGCAGCAGCAACATCAGCAGCACCTACAGCAGCAGCAGCAGTCTTCCTCGAATTACCTCGTCGTGGGGAACCACTCGCCCGCCTCGTCACCCAGGTATCTTTCCGCCGTCGCGACGAGCAGCACCAGCAGCTCGAGTCCGAGGCCAACGTCCAGCGGCAGCGCCGCCGCGACCCTCGTGCTATCCGGCTGCCCGAGCAACATGATGGAGCTACAGGTCGACATCGCCGACAGCCAACAGCCGTTGAACCTCTCGAAAAAGTCGCCCTCGCCGTCCCCCAGGCCGCTCGTCGGACCCTGCAAAGCCCTCAGTCTCGAGGCGTAGTGCCACCGCGTCGAGGCGCCACGGGAGGGGCGGCTGTCACTGTCGCCCGTCTGGTGCGACGACGTCGCCATCACTACTACTACGGACTATCGTGATTACGACGAGAATACGAGTACCCCACCTTCGCGCGTAAACGAGTGATTATTATGATTTTTTTTGTTATTATTTTTTTTCGTTTAGTAAACGTTCGTCGTGGGGCAGAGAGAAAGAGAGAGAGAGAAAGACACGACGGACGAATCTCGTTTCATGGGCGGTTTATGTAGAGAATGTAAAAATGAAGAGACGCGACGAAGAAGATAAATTCCTATGAACGAAGGGCGCGAGGGGCGGAGAAACGCGCCAGCCGCGGCGCCCTTTGGAGATAAAAAGTAAATAAAAAAAAGTGCCAGGACGCTCTGAGCGCGTGACAAACCAAATAATTTATTATTTAAACTAACCGATAACCGATAATAATTGGGCCGCGGAGGAGAGAGGATTTCACGAGCGGGGAGGAGAAGGAGGAGGAGGACACCGACGGGAGTGGACGAACGACGTGTCGGCTACCGAACGCGGGACGTATTTATGAGCAGTGCTGAAAAGAGTCGAGGTTACGAAAGAAATGGGTCTACGATGTGTGCGAGTACGAGGTACGATGTAACGAGAGGCGGAGGACGTGAGAAAGGGCCGAGGACTCTCGGGCGACGCCGGGGCGAACGCGCCGCTTTCTCCCGGAAGTGCCGCGCATTCTATATGCAGTGCCGTGTAGAATCTACCTAAAGCGAGGATAAAAGAAAAGCAAATTACCTATCTACCTACCTACCTACCGTTGTCATAGGTAACGAAGAAAAAAAACTTAGAGGATAGCGTACAGCACCCGTGAGCGAGCGAGAGAGAGAGAGAGAGCGAGAGAGAGAGAGAGAGAAAGAGAGCGAGCGAGTGAGAATGGCTAAGTGTTAACGGAAACAAAAAAACAAAAAAATTAATAATCTATTACATGTGATAATCATGGACATCGCGCATCCTGTACAGTCTCCACCTCATTCATCAATCATTTACTCTACTATAATTATATATTAATTAAAATATTACGAAACAAAAGGTAATTAATATTATTGTAATATCTCTAAGGTATAATGTAATCGTAAACGTTATCATCTCGTGTGTGGATGCGAGCGTGTGTGAATCGTCGTGAGCGCGTGCGGAAATCGAGCGACAGTGACGAAGCGTGAATGCGAGTTGCGAGCGAGAGAAATGATATGCGTGAGAGCGAGAGAGAGAGAGAGAACACGAGCGAGTCGGGGCAATCGAAATCTGTTGTGTTAATTCTCGGCGAGAACGATTGTGGGGAAGATATATTAAGATATATATGAAAAATGATGAGAAAAATAAAGACGAATGAAAAAAAATACACAAAAAATGAGAAAACGATTTTAAAACGATTTAAGAAGTTTTGTTATGAGACTGACCGGCCCGCCGCGGCCTCCAGTTTGCAATTACCGTACCTTTATACCATGTGTCGTCGTGTCTGGCTGACGCGGAGAGGGAGACAGAGAGTCGGAGCGGAAGCAGGGAACGATTTTCGGAGCAAAGCCATTTTGGCCCCGAGTCAATCGGGGCGAGGAAGAGGCAGAGGAAAAAAAACGTGAATTAGTAATTCGAACCGTTTAGTCGTTGTAGAGTCTGAGGAGGCAGAGGCGCGACAAAGTCCGCGGCTTCGCCTCCCGCGTGGGCAGGAGGAGGAACCACGCGGAAGTGTGTCAAGAGCGAACCCTGGATGGATCGACAAAACACTTGTAAATATTATGCTCGTAAGGTCTAGTAAGGATTAGTTGGCGTGAGTGGAAACGGAACGAAAAAAAAAAAAAATGCTCCGAAGCAATTTTTTTTTTTAATTTTCCGTGGCGAAAAGGAAGAGAAAAAAGAGTAAAAGGTGAGAGAGAGCGAAAGAAAGAGAGACACATGTGGTGAAGAATACGCGGCGGGCCGCCGCCGACGTGTTGTTGAGACGCCCGCCCCGCCCCCTTTTAACGAAAAAAAAAATTATATACTCCCAGCATCGAGACACAAAACACATACACAGTATCGCGTATAGAGAGGAAAAGGGGAACAAAAAGTGAGGAGGAAGAAGTGAAAGGAAAACGCATAGAGAGAAGCGGAGAAAAAAAATCGAAGCAACACCCGAAATAAAAGTATCCCAGAGAAAGAAAAAAAGAGAGGAAATCGCGAAGGAAGAAAAATATGTATCGGACGAGAGAGACGGGAGGGGAAGAGCTCGAGCGATCGACGCGTCCTCCCCGTTCGTCTCGCGTCTCTCGCGCGGTCATGCAGCTTTCGCTGTTTTTTGCTTTGACGCATGCCTGTTACATTTTTTGATTTACGAAAAAGAAAAAGTAATAACGAAACTCAGAGTCATTCCCAAGAATTTGTTCACTTCTTCGTTTTTTTTTCTTTTGGTTTTTTTCTTTTGTCGCGCGTAATTGTCATTCAGCACGATGTTGATGGAAAAAAATGCGACCGACTGCGCGTGAATATCATCCACACACGACGCTGATTCGCATTGTCCAGCCAATTGTAATCCACGTGTTAACGTATTAATCGGATCGGAGATACTTGTGACGGGAGAGTAAAACATGTTTTAGCTCGTATTTTCCCTTGAAAAAAAAAACACACACAAAAAAATAACACACGATCGACCAAGCTACTCGTCTTCGATCCAACGAACCGAGCACGTCTTCGAAGCGCTGATGACGACGATGATTTTGATCCCGCTGACACCCAGAGCCCGCAGCAAAAAGCAAAAGGAAAACCCTACCGTTGATATTCGTAATACTGTTATGCATAAACTACACATAATGATTATTATAGTAAACGATACATAAAGTATGATATATTTCTCTATCCATTAAGAAAAAAATAATAATGCAAGGAAATACAAACGCAGTTGTTGTTTCTGGTGACAAAAGTAAGAAAAAAAAAACAAATAATAAGTACTACGCATGAAATACAAAGCAGCCCCGCATATTGCCCAGTGAGCACGTCATTTTGTACGCTTGGGAGTTGTGAGGTCGTCTGAATAAACATTGTCTGGTGAATTATACATAAAAAAAACATCTACGTTCTCGTTATTTCCGATAACCCAAAGATCCTCGACGTTCATCCTCCATACCGTTTAGAAAAATTCTGCCGCAATCTCGGGCGAGAGTCGAGAGACGCCTTGAACTCCTCGGAATGTCTGTCATTGCCGAAGTATCGATAGGCCGCGCGACGCTGGCTGAAGCCTCCAGGGACGAGGTCGTCTTCGACGTTGAGCGACGTGATATCAAGCGCGCGCCTTTCGTCTCTTATCTCTTTCGCTCGAGAAACGCTGAATCTTCGGGCGCGCTCGGCTTTGGGGGACCCACGAGGACGAGGTCGAACACATTGAAGAGACTTTGAGAAGTTGCGTCAAGGAAAAACAGAGAAGTATACGACTTTGCTATATCCTCATTTTTATTTAATTTTAAGAGATCCATGAATGTCGAAAGCGTCGATAAACTCGAGTTACAAAAGACCTGGTAATAGAGACGCAAGTCGAAAAATTCAGACAACATCAGAGCGAATTATCTTTCACTTTGACTGCGCGAAACGCCATCAAGTAATTTTCTATTTTCGTTCTATTCGTCGGTTGCTGAAACACAAAACACACGTCGAAATCGCGAATTACCGAAGCAGACGTTCCGGTAATTGAAAACCTCGACCAACGTATTCCAATCGACGTCCCAACTTATTCAACGTGAACGAATTACCCCGCTTTTCCTGCACGATTGAAAAATAAATCGAGCTCTTTCATTTAAAGTCAAATCAAATGAATAAAATCGAATAAAAAAATCCATGTTAAAAATGCGACTCCAGGCGAACGAGACCAAAACCGAGAAATACTTTCCCCATAGCTGCCCACAGTTGACCCATTTTTTTATCAACAATTTCCAGTGTCCCTGACAACACCAAAGGGTCCATTTGTAAGCATTTAGTACACTGAAATCCACTAACTGGGTTTCCATTTTTAAGCTTATGATGTCCAAAAAAGCATTCGTTGTTGGCTCCTAATCTCAGTACTGCGCCTGCAAAAGTTAGACTGCCCATTCAAAAGCGTACTTTTTGATTCCTACATGAGACCTACACCTTGACGTCCATCCGGTGTTACCAGCAGTGTTGCTAGACCCCATTACTTTAAGAATTTAAGTTTACACAACAGTTTATTTTCTAATTACAATTTTACGACGATGACTCGTAGCGATTATAAAATTACACGTGAACTTTTGAATAGCCGTGAGAAAAACCGAGTTTTTCAATAAATTTTCGGAGAAATTGTGCGAAAAATTAACCAGCAGAGTCCTCCATTATTTTCGCAATGCATTAACAGTGTTTCTCCATTTTTCAATAAGATTACCTTCAACTTTTATGAAAAATTAATATTTCTCGCCTCTATTTAAAAGTTTACACACCGTATTATAATCATTACGAGTTATTATTATAAAAACATAATTACAAAGCCAATTGTACCACCAATTTTACTTCTATAAAAATCAGGAATTTACAACTCTGGTTACCAGGGTGTCCACCTCACATGTCTATTTTTCCCACTGCGCCCTTCGGGCGTATACCCCGCGCACGCAAGCATTCCAGCTTACGTCCCACATCATAATTCATCGCGCAGGTGATCAGCCGTCGCTCGGTGTACGCAAATAGATCGAGCGCGATTTCCAGTGGGGCCACTTCCAGCCGCTTCGCTCCCAATCGTTGCGCACGCGAATCGTCGTGAATTGGCCCCGAGGGTTACGGGAAGCGCTGATGCCCCAGCCTTTTGCACCTGGGGCATCCGCCCACCCTGCGTATTCCCGCATTATGCGAGCGCGTCGGGCGTCGGCAGCGACCGGGAGCTAACTCAAACCTCGCCTCGCGGAACGGGTTGCGTGTGTTTACGTAAACATGTTGGGGAAGCGCGTGGCGCGAAGTGGGCGTTCGTTGCCCGAGCAACGTGGCCATCACTCCCTCGCGCCGTGTAGCACGCGCGGCATCCTCTCCCCCCCAGCTCGTCCCATAGTCGTCGTCATGGGTTCCGCCGAGGTGAACTCTGATCTTCCCCGGGCGCAGCGAACTGCGCCACCCGAGTTTATATTGCATTTTCCGCGTCACCCGAGGAGAGCAGAGGAGACGCGTGGGCCTCGCGGTTACTCTTGCACTCGGCGAGCTTGCGGCCTCTACGCCCCAGGTATAAATCGTCAGGACTGCGTTCGCACACGGGGAGAACCTCTGACCTCTCGACGAGCTCCGCGGGTCTGTTGACTCGTGGGTGACGAGCCGCGCGACCATCTCGAGATGCATTTATGTCGCGGGAGCTATACGCGCGCGGAGCGACTTAAAAGTTTATACTGCACTCCTTTCGCGGAATAAGCGTTTATCCGGTTGATTAAAACCGTCTCGGGGTCTTCGGGTCTGCCCTGCTCGTTGATCCTCTTATTATTTGCGGAGGCGATAAGAAGGACCGCGGCGGAAATGGATATACGACTGCGAGGAGATTCGTCTCGACACGTGCGGCTCTCGAGGCGGCGCAGCGAGACGCGTAACGCGAGAGCCACGCGTGGATCGACTAGGCTCCTCGATCGTGAATGATGCGGCGTTTCGCGCTATTGAGAGCGTCGGATCGCTGACGATTCTCGGGAGCCTCGCGATTGCAACGTGAGCTGTTTTCTGTCTGGCGAGAGACGCATTGCTGTTCGCAGCTTCGTGATTTTTCTTTTTCTTTCTTTTTATTCTTATTGTTTGTACTACGGGGTCTGCGGCGAGTCTGGGACGAGCGAGACGAGCGGCGACGGACCCAGATGGAACGGACTCGCTAATGACGCGAGGTGTCGACGCGAAGACCTCGGCCGAGTCTCCTCGCACTCGCCAACAGCTCGAGCAAACCCCCACGACCGCATCGCGGAACGAGCTCGCGCGGCGCGCAGGGACGACGACTTGATAAACGAGCGACGAGCGCCGCGCGCGACTAACACGAGAGCCGCCGCCGCTGCCGCAGCCGCCGCTGCCGCAGCCGCCGCCGCCGCGTTCTTCCTCCCTCGTCGTCGTCTCTCGTTCGCCTCGGTCGCGTTCGAGCGCGGCCGAGCGCGTTTTCATTCATGAAGCTCTCGCGGGAGGAAGAAGAAACGGGCGGGGCGCTCGTGTGGACCGGCACCAAGACTCCCGAGGTCGCGGACACCACGCGAGACGGGTCTTTGTACCGCGGGTGAGAATTTCGCGTGATAAATGGACGAGCGAGTAACTAACTGTAGTCTCGTCGGGGATTTTCTCGCGCGCAATCGCGACGCAACTGCGAGCGACGACGGAGCAATTTTTCGGTGATCCGTTTTCGTCGCGTTGCGTAATTAATTTTTTTTTTCTTGAATGGTTTTCAATAATTTTGTCCTCTCGATGATTTTGTCGCGTCGGACATCTCGCGAGTCTGAATGAGGCTGTAAATTATTGGACTTGAAAATGATTTTTTTTTTTTTCTGAGGTTTCTGTATATGGAATGAGATCATCGATGGAATTCCTTCACTGGGTGCGAAAGAGCGAATTTGTGAGAAACAATATTTTGGCTCGAGACCGAAGCTATTTACCTTTCGATAACGCGCCGAGACTGCGTGCAACGCGCATCAGTCACATCTCCTTCGAGGCTGAGCGTGACGCTTGTTCAAACAGGCGACGATTATTTTTGGATCTTTTTTTTCCGCACGCACTCGAGAGCGAGATTTCTGCAAATTTATGCACTCGCCTCTCGCATCTCATTTCCGGCGATTTAACGAGCGACCGCAAGACTCAAACATACCTGAATCAACTTTTGGCATTCTCGAAAACTATACGAACGTTAAAAAACGTTAATTCACAGAAGCGTAAACCAGTCCGGTCGCGGCGAATTTGTGGCGAAAAGCGAGAACGAGAATCAAAAGTTCACCGATATCTCGACGTCCTGTGGAAAAAAAATTATCCCAGCAAAAAAAACGTTATTTATGAGGATAAATTGTCCATCTCGCGCTGCTCAATCCCCCATGGAAAAAAGGTAGGTGTGGAAATACATTTTTCGATACATCGTAGTATATACACAAGATATATTTGGGGTATATGCGATATATCTGATTTATAGCCAAGATACTTATAGCATTTACCCGGGATATATGCAAAATATATCCGACATATCGAACTTTTCGTGGTTGTATATATTTTCACATATACAAGGTAAATATGCGGTGTATATTTTCACGTATATCGTAAATGTATATTAAATATAGCTTAACATACACTAAAAATATATGCGCGATATATATTAGTAGGTATCTGGAATGTTTGTTAGATATATTTTACTTTATATTCAGAAAATATTTTACAATTATGCGAGGGATATATGCGGGTTATATTTTCACGTATATCGTAAATATATGTTCATTATAGTTAAACATATACTAAGAATATATGCGCGATATTTATTGGCGTACATCAAGAATGGTTGTTAAATATATTTTTCTTTATATTCGGAAAAGATTTTACATATATTTCACGTATGTGAAAGTTTATATGCTAAATACATATTTTTTTTTATTTTTTAATTTTGATTCCTACGTATACCTTCTTCAGATTTTTACGTTTTTTCTCCCCACTCCCCTTGATCCCCTTTCATTCCTTGTATTCCCCTCCGTATCATTTATTGAGTTCCCCCCCAGAGTGTTACCCGCAGCCACTCTTTCCTAATGCACTACTGTATCGCATTTGCACGAGGGCACAGGGAAACTGCAGAAAACCTGTGCCGATACAGGCGGCTATATTTTTTCTGAGTGTCTGTTGCATGAGATTACATCAGAAACTCAGAAAAACTGCCTCCCGCTCAACAGTTGACGTGCAAATCAGTGCATGGCTAAGCGGTCACCCATCCAAGTAGCGACCGTGAGTCGAGCTGCTTAACATGGGAGATCGCCGAAGCCATGCACCGACCGCACGCCCACTGCTGTCGGTTATATGCTAAATATTAATCGAATATTTTTAAGGAGGCATCAGCGCATGTAGCGCTAGTCAAATCAGTGCTACATTTTTAAAAGCACTTTTATAATTCTCGGCTCTTTGATTAATTGTTCCGAGGTATTGCGCACGTAGCAGCGTCAGTTCTTAATAGAAAAATACTTTCACAGCCGTGATTTGAATAGATAAACGACTGATATATGCGAATTTCTGAGGTCATGTTTTTCCGTGCAGTTTTTTTGAAGAATAAACCGTAATAATAGTTCGATTATGACGAACAATAGCTCATTTTTATTATTGAATGAAAGAAGGAAATCAAATGATGGATACGGCAGAACAAGGAGAGTTAAAAATGTTTTAATATATTCCGATATATATTCATATATTCCGATTATATCTACAATACATCTGTGGATGTGCGTATTATATAGCTGAGATATATTGCACATTTATTTGAAATATATTTCTTTTGTATTTTATAAATATTCCGGGTATACTTTAAATATATCGACGCAATGCGTACAATATACCCTGAGATACATTCAAAAAAGTGTTCGATGTATATTCGCTAATATATTTACGCGTATATTTAATATGTACGTCGACGTATATCACAAAATGCATTCGAAATATATTTCGTCTATATTTAATAAGTATTCAGGATATATTCCAAATATATCTCTGTTTACACGCCAATATATATATTCGTATATACTGATACATATATGCTGCATATCCAACTTTTCGTCGAAAATACATGGGGTATATTCCGAATATATTTCCACATGTACCTTACACCTACCTTTTTTCCATGGGGGATGTCATCGCATCCTTATTAACGCTTGTCTCGCCGGTTGTTATTGTTGCCGGTACTTATTTTTATTATGTTACGTTGTCTTATCGTTCGCGCGCAAAAAAAAAGAAAAAAATTGCACCAACCACCGCAACAACTGAAACTTATTTTCCCCGAATAATCGCCGGAGATAACAATTTCGCTTCCTCATCTCTCCCCCTCTGTTTATTCTATTAATTTACAATTCTCGTGCGCCAAAAATAAAAAGAAAAATGTAACGAAAAATGTCGCGAGAGAAATATATAAGGATGACCTTGACGGGCTTATCGGCTCAGGAAGCCGCGACTCTTCATCCCCCAATCGCGTCACGAACTGATTATCAGATTACTCGAGACGCGATGTACAGATATATAATACGTGTATACTATGTACGCTTATATACACAAAAGCTATAAACAATCGCGTATCTGCCTCCCGCGCTAAATCGTTATCGCTCGCGGCGAAAGCCCCGGCTGAAAATTCGTCAGAAGGAAATACCGCGCGCCGCGACTCGACCCGGACGCGATCGGCGCTGCATAATATTTACGAACGATTGTGACTCGCGATTGTTGCACGGCGTTTTTTTTTTTTTCTTTTTTTCGTCGCGCCACAAAAGCGCGTTTTGTCAATAACAAGAATTTCATTATCGATATCGCGCCCGCCGGGAATGCAGACTCTGCGCGTCCTCGCGCTCACCTCGTATCGGGCATCAGCGAGATTTGTCGCCTGTCTCGCGACATTGAGCGAGATTTTTGCACTTTCCGCTGCTTCGGTTCGGGCGTGCGAACAATTTTTGTTATCACTTGACGAGTCGTGGGAGGTGTAGAAAAGGTCGAGTGCGACGGTTTAGGTGGGATAAAATAGGACGAAAATTTCAACAGCCCCTCAGAGGTGCTCGGAGCCCTCGGGGACTCCGCGGTTTATTCCCGCCACGTGGTAATTCGATTTGGCCGCGAAAAAAATTGCCGCTGCCTGTACGAAACCGGGAAGACGTACGGCTCGTTTTTGGCGAGGATTCTTCGCTCTCCCGCGGAAAATCTCGAAGCCTATGGGCGTGTTTGTTGCGTGTAACAGGAACTCCCGGGTTGCCATGGAGAATCCGCTTCGTCTCGTCTCGTCTCGCGCGCTCGCTCGAGAGTTAAACCTCGACGCGTAATTCCTGGCGGGCTAATAAAAGAGATTTTTTTTTTTCGCCCTCGTCTGCCGAAGTCTCGCGCGCAACTGGGGGTAATAGGATACAGTGGCAGCTGAAAACAGGTGCCGAAAGTCAGATTTTTTTTTCGTCAGACAAATAAAGTTAAACAATTTATCCGAGTAAATATTTAAACTAAACAACAATACAGTAACGAATTCATCTGATCAACGAAAACTACAGTCATTTCACTAAATTCATCATCACCACCATAAATATTTTCCCGACGACCGTCTCTTCGACGTGCGAGCGCGAAATCATTTACAAATTGAATTATTCGATGATCCGCGCGCTCGGCTGTCGCGCTAAATATATATCGGGAAGGTCGGAATTTCCGAACTCGCTGATATTTCAATACGACGTTATGGAAATTTCTGTCCGTCGCGCGGCGTCCTTGCTGTTCCGAATGCAAAAAAAAAGATCGAAAAAAAAAAAACTGAATCGCGGTCCCGGCGAACTTGATCTCTGTTCGTCCAGGCGACACGCCTACTCCTCTCTCGCGGCAGTCGTCGTCGTCCTCTCGATATGTGGAAGGTCCCGGGCACGAACCGTTGTCTTCCCATTTCCTTTCTTTTGTGTGTCCCGGTGCGCGCGGCTAGGCGCGCGGCCACGGTCAAACGCAGACGCGAGCGCGCGCGCGCGCGCACGTTTAAGCATAAAAGCATCGAAACCAAAAGAATACGGCAAACGAAACGCCGAGCGACGCCGCCGCCGTCGCGACCTTCCAGCGAAAAGATCCTTGGTCTCGACTCGGCGCGCAGACCCA
This sequence comes from Pimpla rufipes, assembly GCA_963932165.1. Lineage (NCBI taxonomy): Eukaryota > Metazoa > Arthropoda > Insecta > Hymenoptera > Ichneumonidae > Pimpla > Pimpla rufipes. Next base: position 14,798,905 of record OZ010636.1, read on the forward strand.
TAAAGGAAGGACGTCGAAAAAATCTTTTAGATATTTCGTCGGAATAAAAATAAAAAAATCATATATTCCACCCATAAACCCCAAAAAAAAAAAAAATAATAATATCCATATTAACCAAATATGGCTCGACAATAAAATATTATTACAATTGTTTTTAATACCACTATATATTATCATTATTATTATGATCAATACCACCACCATTATTACTATTGCTATTATTATTATTATTATTGTTATTATTAATATTACATTTTTATTAATATTAATACCCACAACAATTACAACTGTATATAAAAATCTCGCAGCGACTCAACAAGTTGTATTTCCATAATTAATCGTCCGTCGTCGCCCGCTCTATTCCAGCGCGTATCCTGTTTCTACTTCATTGCCGCGCAGCCCTGAACTGGAGTGCACAGTGGGATCGCGTCTCGTTGCTGCCGCACCGCGCGCGTCTTATCCCAGGAATCCTCGAGCATTCCCAGACTATGTGGGATAGACAGTCTCGCGCGGGGTTCGACCCGAGGGAGCGAGAGCGAGAGAGAGAGAGAGAGAGAGAGAGAGAGAGAGAGAGAGAGAGAGAGAGAGAGAGAGAGAGAGAGAGAGAGAGAGAGAGAGAGAGAGAGAGAGACGGATAGAGAAAAAGAGGGAGCCCTCGGGATCCGTGTTCTCGCTTTATACATTATTTCCCCGCGCGCGGTCGTCGACGTCGTCGTCGTCGTCGAGATCCGCGCGCGCCACGCATAATGCCGGCCGCGCGCGCTCGGCTAAAGAGGCTCGCGCGCCGCGCGTTCGTTCAAGGTCCGGCAGCCCCGAGGTCGCAGACCCAGCGGACTGCGCGCTACCCTCACCCCGAGTGAGCCCTCCACACACCTTCGGCTCGCCTTCGCCTGCGCGACGCGCGCGCCTCAGTGTGCGTGCCCTCGGCGGGGTCTCCGTCGAGCACACACTCGACGCTGTTTTTTTCTTTTTTTTCTTTCTTTTTTTTTATTGGATGCTGCGCGCACAGAGAGAAAAATATAGCGATGATCACCAGACTAGCAACCGAAGGGGACAAACGCGAGTCTGGGACTCATTCACAGATTTGTGCGGAGTTAGCGAAAAATTGTAGTTTTGATTAAAAAAATATTGGAAAATTATTATGGCTGTTTATTGATTTATTATTCCACGAAAAATGGAGCTTTTATTGAGGAATATTTTTAGTTTAAACTTTTTTGTTTTGAAAAATCTCAGTAAGAACATTTGGTTATTTTTTTTTTTTTTTTTTTTTTTTTTTCAAGAGTTAGATATGACTGTCGCGAGTCCGGCGATCATCGCCATATTTTTCTCCGCACGCGCGGGGAGGTTGGTGCGGAGGACGGGAGAAGGACGAAGGGACGCTGAGAATAATGGCGGTGGTAATGGTAATGACGATAAGAGGGCGCTAGGGCTTTGGCTCTTTGCCACTCCAACGTGTGCGATCCGCGGCGAGAGTCTTGAATGAAAGAAGGACGAGAAAGAGAAATACGTTCTGCACTCGGTGCGCGCACTTCGCTCACTCGGCTCCCCGGGCCTCTTTTATCCTTCTGCCTCTCCGTATTTCTCTTCTTCTCTTGACTCGCGCGGGCGCGGCCTTCGCGTGAAATTACACGGCTCCTTGTGCATCGCTAGAGAGCTTCTCTTTTCCTTCCTTTATTTCTTTCTCGCCTTATTGCCGTTTCACCGTCCTCCTCCTCCGTCTCCTCCTCTTCAGCTTCTTCGTCGTCTTCGTCTCCCGTCTCGCTTCCTCTTCGACAACAACTCTTCGAGCAAAGTGCAGCCCACGACGAGTGCGAGGAAATGCGTTGTTTGCTTTGGCCGAGCGAAAACGCGAGGGGAGTCGAGGTACTGACCAGCGCACTTCAAGACTTTGTCTTGATTTTTTTGCCAACGATCTCGCGGCCGATTCGCCTCACCCTCCGAATCCGCTGGGTCGACATACTTTTTTGCTCCGCCAGATCTTTTTGCAGCCATAATTTTGCTTGTGTATGGCGAATAAAAAAAAATAAAACAAACTTGGGAATCCGTGGAAGAAGCGAAAAACAAAATTGTCGCAGAAGGAGAGCGGAGGAGGATATCGGGTTGGTCCTTGTTGTCGTCGTGGTTCAACTCGTTCGAGGCCGCAGAGTTTGCAGACTGTGAAACTTCGGGCTATTCCAGTTTTGCGTAAAAATAGAGGCAATAAAAAACGCGACAGCTTCTTCCCTTTCGCATTTTTATTCGCTGGTATATACATTTTTTAATTTGATTTATCTATTTATCTGAAAAATTGTTCGAGCACTTGCGTGGTGCGACGAAATAATCGCATGACGTGTGATTTGCCCTCGGTTATTCCCGTTGACGAATGCGATCTGCGTATCAGCCGCTCGTCGTGGGATTAACAGTGTTTTATCGGACTAATTCCCAGACGTCCCGCGCGGGAATTAAAAGCGAGGAAGAGAGGGGGAAAAATGAGAAACGACTCCGGTGTTTTCGCCGGGCGACTAATAGAATCAAAAAGGTTTTGGCAATTCGAGGTATCGAGATCGGTGGAAGAGAAGGACGATGACGAGTCGGGACCGGATCTGAATAAAAGGAACGTGCTGGCTTTTGTGCTGTGGGGATGGGGGACGGTCAGGTCGGCCAGATCACCGCCTGCGAGGATCGCGACAAAGACCACGAGGATCAGGGTGGAACACCGACCAACGAGAATATGATCTCGTCGAAGGTCGCGGTTATTAGCATAAATAAAAAGGGGCCGCGATACCCGAGGACGTCGGGTCGAACTCCGCCTGGACCTTCGAATTTCGCGCCTGTGACACGCGGGTTTCGCAAGCGAATCCTCTCATCTTCTCCGCTGGTTGACCCGACGTTTCTGTTTTATTTTACTGCGGAATAATTTATCGTATAACCCAAAACGTACGAAATATTCAGGAATACGAAATATCGTTAAAAAAATTCTTCTTCACAAACTATCACATTTTAAAAAATCACAAATTTCGACTTAATCTAATGTGACATTTTTGGTGTAAAAAGAATTGCGTAACTTCCCTCGCGTTATTTCGACGCAGGTTTGAAGCCTCAAATGATCACACAAGACGAAGAAAAAATCACAAATTTCGACTCAACTTAATGTCACGTTTTCGTTGTAAAGCAAGAAAAATATGAAACGCGAGCGACGGTTCGGAATCGCGTAACTTCCCCCGCGTTATCTCGACGCAGGTACGAAATCTCGAGGGTCTGAGCTTCTCGCTCCGACCCCTCGACGATCGCTCGGCGCTCAACTCATTTTTCACTCGGCCCGCGCGCCACTTGAGGCCAAAGTAACTGACTGCTATGCGCGGTGTCGGAGTGGCTGAGATACGGCGCGCGGCAGGTTGATAAAAGGGGGGGGCGAGAGTGTGAGACAGAGAGCAAAAAGGGTCCATCCGAGTTCCGGGTCCGCTAAACTGCAGCTGACGCGAGTCGAACCCGCCCACGCAGCGGCCACGGGGGTTTCGGAGGGATGATGAGAAATCCCTTAACACCCCTCGTGGCCTTTTGTGCCCGACGAGGCCACTTCCGGGTGGACGCGCGCAGGAATTCGCGCCTCGGTGAAGCAATATCAGAAGGGAGAGAAGAAAAAAAAAAAGGAAAAAGAAGGGAGATCTCGAGGTGGAAAGGGCGAGCGGTGAGCGACTCGTGACTCGCGTCGACCGCCTCGGCAAACGACTCTCGGGACAAGGACAAACACAGCCCTCTTTTCCCTCGTCCTCCCTTCTTGGATCGTCCTCGCGGCCTTCACGTCCTACGCCCCAAAGAGAAACTCGCACGTGGCAAGGTCACGACCCTTCGGCTGCCGCGCGCCGCTCTCGCGACCCACGTTTTAACGCCGCGCGGTGCGTGGAAACCGGGCGCGATCGGCGCGACTACAACGAGGGGAGAGAGAAGCGGAATCGAGAGCGACCTCGAATTTCGTGCGGGAGGAGTCGAAATGAGGACAGCGACGAATTCTCCGCGACGTTGAGCGAGGGAACTGCGGAGAGAGACGGAGTGACGGAGGACAAGGGAGAGGGAGGAGCGAGGGTTCCTACCCCAACGCGGGAAAATTTACGAGCCGAATGGCCTTCGGGCGCCCTTCGCGAGGGGAGCGCCGCACGCGTGAGCCACCTTCAGATATATATTCACCTTACTTAATTTTTTTTTTCTTTCGCTTTCCGTCTCCTGTTTCGTCCTTCGTCTTACGCTTCACCTAATTATTCTTAATATATGCGTGAGCGATTGTAGATCGATAAATAAATCGAAATTGTTGACTTCCTGCCGAAAAACGGAAATACAGTGAAATAATTAACACAGAAAAATTAATGTAAAAAAATGAAAATAATCAAGTTTATAACATTTTTCGTGAAACCTATCGCGTTTAGAAAAAAAAACTAATGGGGAATTTGTTGTCTTAAAATGCATCAAAATAAAGTGTTAACTTTTTTTTTATTAAAAGTACATTTTTTTTAATTAAAAGTGCCAATTTGTCCATTCCTTTGCGATTCTTGCGTTTCTAATTTTTCCATTTCCTTGCGAAAAATCGACGAGAAAAATGCAAAAAGTGATATGTTTTCCCTCTGCGAATATAATAATGTCATTATTATTTCCCTTCCCCTACCCTTCACGAAATAACTTTAACAAACCATCAAACGTCTCACACCCTCCGAACTGTCAATGAACAATAACACGACTTAATCTACTCGTTGGTTAGCAACGAGTTGCAGGCAACCCGACAGCCAGTCAGAGAATTAATAACCCGACAACAATGTTTATATCGAAAACGCGAGATCAGTGAAAAAATCAGTGGGTAAAATTTTACCCACTGATTTTTTTTCAATTTTTCTTCAAATTTTTTGAAGAAGGAAAATAACAAAAATAATAATAAACAAAAACAAAGAAAAATAGAGGAAGATATCACAAAATGAGCAAAATGCGCAGATATCTCTCGTCGAAATTCCGAGAAATATACGATTCAACCCTCTTGCCGAATTTGTAGGCTTCGCGCACAGCCCCGCGAGACCCTTTTTCGCACCCTCTTGTGTACCTCGTTCTTTTTTTCGTTTTTTTTTTTGGCACCGGAGACCTCGGAGCTATACCGCTTGTTTCTCTCGGGTGGCTGGCACGATTCCCGCAATTCGCCGGTTCTACGGCTGTCGATCACCGCGCGGGCCACGCAGCCCCGGCAGCCCCGGCAGCCCCTCGGGAAAGCTTCCCGGACGAGAGGTCGATTCCGTACTCAAGCGCGCTTCCCGCTTCCGGTTCACAGCCACTCGGCTACACGAGAGCCCCGAGAGCCACCCAACTTCGCGGAATCGCATATTCGCGCGCGTGGCGCGTGTTCCGCGGGATCCCGGAGAAATCCTCCGCTGAATCGACCTCGAGCGACTCGCGCCACGTGCCCTATTCTCCCCCCCCCCCCCGCCGCCCACCTTCCCCGTATCCCATGGATACCGCACCCCTTTTCATTGAAACGCGGTGTTTTTTTTTAGCCGCGGAAAAGCCGCGCGACTGTCGCACGATCGGTCGCTCAAAATATAAGAGGGGCAAATATTTATTCGATTTTACGGATCGTCAATATTTGCAATTTTAAATCGTGGCATAGCAGAATTTTTCTACAGTCGTGTATCGAGTCTCTATATCACTATGACGGATTGTACAATTAATTTCGTACACGAAAATTGACTGAACAATTTTTCTCTTTTTTTTTTTGAGATCGTTGAAATTAAGTAACAAGTGGCTGCTTGCTGCACCTACGCTGCAACTCGCAAATAGGTCAGTTCCCGTTATCGCGGAATTCACGTGCGCACGAGAAACAGGGAACAAACGGCGCACCTACTAGGCGGAAGTGATAACGCAAATTCAGTCTACGATAATACAGCGTCTGCATTTTTTAACGTTCGTCCGTAAAGTTGTATTTACTCTTCGCTTCGCGTCACGGTAAATCGATGTAACGATACTTTATATAGATTCGTCTTCGATACTTTGTGTAAATATTAACTCTCGCTGCTTATTTCCGTGCGTGGAAGTCACGAAACGAAATGAGATATACTTACGTTCGTCGAATTTTCGCTTGTCAATAAATGCGGGCGCTCGGGACGTAAGCGGTGAAAATTATATATACGTCTCGGAATTCGAAGGTGCCCCCGGCTTACGTGTTATCAACTCGCGTCACCTCATCGTGGCCTCTACCGGTTCGATATCTGAACCGTCGAATTCTTTCGACGAATCTCGGGATAACGATCTCGCGACAAATTTAATTTCGTGCCCGGCTCGCACCAATCGCCGCCGTCGCCGAGAAATCGGTATCGCGGTTTCGACATTCCCGTTGACCTCCCCGCCGATAATATGACTCTCGGAATTCGACTTCCGCGACTCTGTTGTCCGCCTCATTCACAGACGAAAATAAAGTATTTATTATCGATGCAACACACATGTGAATGTATATATATGTGTGTGTGAAACGCATTCGTATCGCGACCGAGGATTTTTCGACAAACAACGAACGAGCGCGCGCGCGCGCTTTTATCGTCGTGGCCCACCAACGAAAATGGAATATTTTTCGATGCGTCATACACCCGCGACTCGACCTCGAATTTCGTGCTAACTCTCTGCGTGCCAAAGTCCCGTCCCGTTCCGGGCGCGAGGCTTCCGATGACGATTCGCGGGTATCTCGGGTGGAAACGAGTGGTCACGATTATTTCATAGTCACCGGATTCACAAAAAAATAAAAAAAATGAAAATAAAAAATAAAAAAACGAAGCAAAGTCGAACCTCATTGTTTATCATTTTTTTCTTATCGAGCCGCAAGAAATTTTCTGGACGTCTCGGGCAATCAAAAAAAGAAAAAAAAAAAAAATACCCTGACGCTAAAATCTCGAACCAAATGTACACAACAAAAACAGCAAAAATAGCCGATTACCCCGAAGCATTTCTTGCTCACGCGCGTCATCCAAAGTCTGCGAAGCGAATGAAAATAAAAAAAATTACGCCGCAATAATATACAGCCGCTTATTTTCGTCGGGCCACCTTTTTGTTTGTTTCAATTTTTTTTTTACTCTATGCATATATTATTTCCACTCCCGACGCTCGGGACGGCGTGAGGAAGGTCAAGTCCAAAAATAATTCCCGCGTCTTATCAGTCACGCAAAGACGTATTTCCGCCGTCACGCGCTTCGCGGATGTGTTTCGAAATACGAGTCTCTTTTCTCGATCTCCAATTTCCACGCGCATCGATTCCGATGCAGCCGAACGCGAGTTGTGGAAAATTAGCCCAGGTCGGGGATTCCGGGAACGGCTGTTCATCGGCGGCGCGAGATACGTGGCGGTCGTTCAGCGGTCGTCTGCGATCAGCGGCCGGCGAAATTCCGGCGGCCACGACGAGTTGCGGGTGCATCGCAGGCCGCAGCCGGCTGCGATGGACCCAACGATGACGCCGCGGCCGACGACGACGACGAGGCGTGCGCAATTCCAAACCAGACGGTGTTTACACTGTGCCGATACCGCGCCGGCGAATTTTCAAGGCCGCGGCGACCTTCGTCGATGGACGATACAACAGAGACGCCTGGCTCGACGACAGATATAACGTATATATTTATATTGGAAATGTATTTATCAGCATTAGTTAATACAATAATGTAATATAGCTCGACAAGGGTAAATATGTTCTTTATTCTAAATTAACGGCTGCTTTCACAATCGATGAATGGTCATTCACAATCCATAAGTCGTCATTCACAATCTATAAGTCGTCATTCACAATCCATAAATCGTCATTCACAATCCACGAATCGTCATTCACAATCCATAAATCGTCATTCACAATCCATGAATCGTCATTCACAATCCATGAGCCGTCATTCACAATCCATGAATTACCATTCACAAACCATGAATCGTCATTCACAAACCATGAATTGTCATTCACAATCCATGAATTGTCATTAACAATCCATGAATTGTCATTAACAATCCATGAATTGTCATTAACAATCCATGAATCGTCATTCACAATCCATGAATTGTCATTAACAATCCATGAATCGTCATTCACAATCCATGAGTCGTCAGTCACAATCCATGAATTACCATTCACAAACCATGAATCGTCATTCACAAACCATGAATTGTCATTCACAATCCATGAATTGTCATTCACAATCCATGAATTGTCATTAACAATCCATGAATTGTCATTAACAATCCATGAATTGTCATTCGCAATCCATGAATCTCTGAAAATTGTCATTCACAATCCATGAATCTCTGAAAATTGTCATTCACAATTCATGAATCTCTGAAATTGTCATCCACAATGAATCGCCATTCACAATCCATGAATCTCTGTGAAATGCCATCCGCAATCTGTGAATAAAATTCAGAATCCATAAATCCCCGTGAAATGTTCACAATCCTTGAACCGTCAATAGCAATTGAATCATCGCCTGTCGTATGGCGCCACTGAGATGAGTCCGTGCCCCGGCAGCTCATTTCTCTGGTGACATATTTTCCGGTTCTCGTTCGCGAGGGGTTTACGGTTTCAGCCTACCCAGACATCGAGAGACAGTCGCGGCTACGTCGATATGCAAAGAGACAGATCACGTCGACGCGCCGACGTCGCGGAACCTTCGCTACGTCGCGCTCGTCTGCCGCATACATCGATATCACGAGGTATCAAGACGAAACGCGACGGGCGGGGTAGGGGGGAAGACAGTCGGAGCAGAAGAGACGAAACGTGGATGCGCGTGCAGCACGACGGATCATCCGGACGCGAAGTACACAAGGCGTAACGGTCACATTGAGGAAAGTATTATTGTCAACTCGAGGGATAACAGCGAGACGTATCTTTTTATCCCAGACGCGTTTCGTCGTCCGGGTATAAAATATTTCCCGCTTCTCTTTGGAGACGATCCAGAAAGTAAACGACGCCATATTATTTCTATTTCATAGCCCCATAATTTTCGCGTTTTTTTCTGTGTGTTTTGCGAATGGGACGATTCATTTTTTTTTTGTGCTTCTCTCGAGTATATGTATAGGACCACTTGGGATCGACTGGTGCGTCGGGTTGAATGTGTACGAATGCAAAAATAAGTGGCCTTAAACTTTGTTCCTCCGCGTCGTTCGCGCCTGCTGCCACCCACAATCGAGTGGCTTACGTGCATCTCGCTGGAATTCCTCGGGGGATTTTCGGCTGTGATTGCGCGCCGTGCGACTTGTTTGGCTCCCGCGTTTTTCGAGCTAAATCTCCGCGAAACGATATCTGGATCTTGATTGGGAGCTTGAGAAAACTTTTTTTTTTCTCACAACGATGGAAAAATGTGCAGACTTATTGTGGCTCCGTCGAGACAGGTGCGCAGTTTCATAAAAAACAATTGTCGGTTCTTTAACCGATCAAATTGGTTAGAAGAAATAGAATAAAGAATAAAAAAAAATCATGTCGATAATAAATTTGATATCACTGCGAACGGAAATAGCCACTTTTCCGCACCTGGTAATATAAAATTTCGTACATCCCTCTTGCGAAACACTTTTTTTTTAACTCGTTTTAATTTACAGAACTCGCCTTCGGCTCGAACTGCAAACTCACACTCGTTCGAAAAAGTTGTTTCGCCCTCGCGGTACAATGTAATATGATTTTTTTAAAACAAAGTTTTTGTTAATCAAAGTCGCGGTAGGAAATGCCGAGAGCTGTCACTGTTTTGTTTCTCTTGCGCCTTATGCAAAATAGTGGGTATAATCCGCGTTGATCTCGCGGGGAACGAACGATAATCCGTGACGATTATTCAACGCGATAATAGCATCCCCATCGGGCGGCGGATACAGCGTACAACGTACTACACGATATACCGCCGGATATATCGCTGAATTTTCAGGCGAGCGGGAATAATACATCGCGCTCAATCGGCTCTCGCCTCGAGTGTCCCGAGACTCCGACGCCGAAGTCGGACGAGCGGAAGCGTCGAGGTCGTCGCGACTCCCTCGCTACTGCCGCCGCCGCCGCTGCTGCTGCCTCGCTCGTTTAGAACCTCCACCGGATAGAATGTTGAGGTGAGCCGGAATGGAATATCGAGTTCAGGGCTGCTGGATCGTCTCGTTGTTCATGGCGAGCGCGCGGCGAGGTGACACGAGGGAGGCTGCGGCTAATATTCAGCCGGTGAGCTGAGGTCAGCGCGAGGAAGACGAGGAGCCTCGAGTCCCGTCCGCGAGACCAGTGGCCTCTTTATAAATATCCTTTCACCTTCGTATAATTTTTTTTTACGAGGACTCGCCTTTAATTTTTTAGCGTCCTTCGTATAATTACGATTCACTGGGACTCATAGACTAAAAATATATAAACTCCGAAAAAATCTTCGTATCATTTTTTTTACGGTCAGTCGTGTCATTTATTTCGTGGGATTTACGAGGACTCGCCTTTAATTTTTTTAATGTCCTTCGTGTAACCAGAATTCACTAGGATTCATAGAAAAAAAATTATTGAAAACATCACGGGCCAATATATAAATTGTATATTAAATATATTTTGTTGCAAAACAAATAAATTAAATATTTTGTTGCAAAACAAATAAATTAAATATTTTGATGCAAAACGTAATAAATTAGCAATCCGGACACGTTGAGCTCCAATTTTCCACGCAGGATACAGACTGATTGGCGAGCACGAGACAAAGTACGAGACACACGAGTGCGCTGATCCGTAAGTAATGAGACGATTTAGAGTTGCCTGGAATCACGCCACCGACCATGTTGCGTAACGCCGGATTTTTCTTTAAAACACTTTAGCGCAATTTGCATAGTACATTCTACACATGACCGGCGTGGCTCCAGTTTGTCGGCGCCTTAATTGCCGATACCCTCGTCATATCGGCGCTGATCTATTCATTTATTCCACGTACGTATATTGTATTGACGCAATTGATGTCTATCGCGATATTGTGACCTACATGAATCCGTAAAAATAATCGTTTCGAGTCATATAAACAATTTGTATATTTGTACTTATCGCCGTTGGACGATAAATAAATAAATCGTCGCCGCTGCACGTGACGCGAAAACGTGAATCCGCGTTTCGTGGGCGCTGCGGTCGTATTCGAGGTTTGAGCTTCCCCCCCGGGGCGTTCCGCACGAGGGCGTCCTCAACAAGCCCTGCTGCTCCGCGATTAACGTCGAACGAATTGAAAGATCCGTGGACGAATCAATCGAGTGAACGGGCGCCCGGTTATTGTGCCGTCCTCCTCCTCCCACCGAGTGGGATCGATGTGTCGCGCCCGCTCGAGCGGAACGCGAACGAGGTCTAACGTTCCATACAAAAGCCCCCATTATTACGTTGTCGAGCGCCGCGGTGCGCGCGCACGCGGGGTATAAAAATTCACTGGTTTTATATACGAGACGCGAGATTGAAAACGCGCGCGCGGCGAGGGCGAAAGGTGCGTCGGTGGAGGCCAGAAGTTGTCGCAATCCGCGTCGTGGTAGCGGAAAATGTGGGCCGAATGGATTCCAACGTTTTCCGATATTTTATGTAATTAAACGTTTTTTTAGAATTTTTTTTTCAGGTTTTTAACATGTTTTATTTTTATTTTGTTTTTCGTGAATTTTGTTGTGTTGTTGAAATATTACGAAAATCAGTCTAGCACTCTGATTTCAACTATTTAATGTCCGACTTCATAATTATTTGAACCGTTATTAACGTTATTGGAAAAAAAAAATTAATAAATGAAATTTCCCCCGCAGGTCGTAACGCTAATCGAAAATACACAAATTAACGGCAAACGCGAGTTGCGCGCGGCAGTTTTTATGTCCACCATTACACGGACGTTCGTAGGTGTTCGCATAAGCCGAAGGCCACTCGATAAATCGATGCGCGTTATCGCCGGTGCCCGGTATCGGTCTATCGATTCTCCGACGTTGCAGCGCCGCCTCGCGTTCGCCTTTCTCAGGCGACGCGTTTGAGTCAGCGCGGCAAATATTATTACATCAGCGAGATTATAATATTAAAAAAATAAATAAATAATAAAGATTGTCAGCTCGCACGTTGTGAATTTTGTAACGTCACGGAAACGGGACACCGGGTGAAGAATCGCTCGGTTGTTCGCGTCGTCAATGCGACGCGTGGCCACCGCGGGTGCAGCGTGTATTATAATAACAAAAGAGAGGATAATAATAAAACGCGCGCGATGCTGCTCTGGAATTCGAAAGTTTTTGGCACGAAATAATTGAGCCGGGAAGGCAAACATGTTTCCGAGCTAAGTCGCGAGCGAACGATGGAAAGTGAACGTGAGGCGGCTCCTCGTCGGTCAACTATGACGCTGTTGCTGCTACACGAATCCGATAAGCTGCGCTCGGCTCGTCGATTCTCTCTCGCTTCGACTTTGGCCACGAAATATTCCCTCCCCGATACATATCGACGTGACCCAGGGTGGACCACGAGACGTGCGCAAATATTGTCCCTTTGGCTTCGGGCGCACGTTTTCCACTGTTTGACCAGCCAAGATAGGTCAGGGTTTCCAGTCGGTTTCTTTCGTTGACTCGAGATCTCTGGATTCTTCCGTCGGGAATGGAACTTTTCGTCTGCCTGTAATAAAAATAAATAAATATAATGTATGGATAAACTTAATTTTGTTATTCAAGGAATAAAAAGATAATAATTAAAAAGAAATAATAATAATAAAGACCCACGAGGGACAAACCGAGAGATAAAACTTTTATCTAGCTTTACATAGCCTTATTCCATTTTGTCGCGCGCCAGACCCGAGATTTCGTCGCGCCTTATCGCGTTACTTATCTCCCCCGATCGATCCTCGAACTTTCCTCGACCGAAAAGCGGAATCACGAGCCAAAACACAGCGAAACCCGTATTTCTTTTTATTTCCCTCGCTCTCGGCCTCGGGTCGGCCAAATAGCAATGAGTGCGCGCGGTTCAACAACCCCAAATAGTTACGCAAGTCTCTTTTCTCCGAATCATCGTGAGTCGTGACGAAATCGGGTTCTCCCTTCCTGACGATCTTTTCGACCTGATTAGCGCGTCGCTCATAATTAAATATCCATAAAGCTCGACGAACCCGAACCGTTACACAAAAAGAAAGAAAAAAAAAAAAAATGCTCCCGTGTCTTCTTCTCCTCGGATCCCGTGCGTGACTGCAGCTTCACCGAGCGCGTCGACCAAGACGAGCGTCATCATCACGCCGACCGATTACTCACGATCCCGTTAGATATATAGCATAGATATATAGATATACACACACATCCTCCTCTCTCTTTTAGTTTTTATCTCCTCGCTCGCTTTACCAGAACACGAATACGTAACGTCGTGAGTGGACTCGACGGTCTCGGGGTCTCCCGCGACCAACTTCGAAAGGAGAAACAACGCCTGCACTGACCCACTTTGCACCCTCAGGGGCGATCGCGATCGCCGCGTGTTGGGTATGTAAAACGTGTACGATCCTCCGGAGATTCCTCGCGCCGATGCGGTACCCACGCGTTTCACATTTCTCGAACGAGCTGATGATGATGATGATGATGATGATGATGATGATGATGATGATGATGATGATGATGATGATGATGATGGCGGCCAAGGCGCTATATATATATATATATATATATATATACACACGGCGCATTTCCATTCCAGGTTCGACCGGGAGCCTCACTTGTGGCTGGTCGAAGTGCAGCTTCGGACCTCTTCGGATGGGGGAAAAATAAGGCCGGAGTCACGGCTCGTCGGATCCGGAGATTTTCTCGGTTCGCCCCTCCCGATCCGCCGGTCTCGGCGGTCGGGCGAGAGACAAGAGGGCAGACCGCGAGGTGACCATACGGTATTTCCTTTACAACGACGACGAAGGATGAGGATGGGAACGAGAAGGGACGAGGAGGGAGACGCGTTGTGCACTTAGAAGCGGAGAGGAGCTTCGCGGCTCAATGTGAACAACTTGGGAAGAAGGAAGCAGCGGCGAAGGCGGAGGACATAACAGTACCATCCATCCTCGGCCCCCGGAGTTGCCCGCGTTTGTTCTCTCACTCTCGGGCCCACAAATGACTCGTGGGACTCGCGGTGTTCGTGAACCCTGTGTGCACCGCGGCTCGATCCACGTAGGACAACCAACTGAATTCGAAGGTCGTTGCTCCACATACGAGAAAGTAGACGTGGCCGGCGGGGACGACAAATTGGCCCCTTGGGGTGACTCAGGGTCGCGCGATTCACGCGGCCGCCGGTCGTGTAACTGATTTCGTTTGGAATTTCGTGCACTTGGTACCCGAAAAAAAAAGTTTCTTCGCATAGACATTTTTTATCCAGAGATTATTAGTGAGATTATTGCGATTAAACATGAATTATTTCGTGTTGCTTGTCGAAGGAAAAAAAATAGTATTAAAATAATTAAAAATTAGATAATTATAATTAAATTAACGGTTTTTAATTTTTTTAATGGACTATGTAAAACAAATGTCAAGCGGTCGCTGCGAATAAATTCATATTTTCCTACATATTTTTCCTTCGCACACAGACGACTTTTTTTTATCAAGCGACTATTAGCCAGCGCTATCACGTTGAGGGGAAGCCGGAGAGCGCGTGATAACGGATATTAAGACACTACGGGCGTAATTCGATAAAGCCGGTTAGCCGTGGGTGATAAGAGGACACAGTCGCAGGGCGTGAGCGGAGCCCGCGGGCTCTTACGAAAGCGATGACCCTGAAGGTTCAAGAGCACACGCGGTCGGGGTGAACGACCAAGCGGCCGAGGCGGCTTAAGTGAATTCACCCGCGTGCACAGAGAAAGAGCGTAGCCCTCGATTATATTCGGCTTGATAGCTCGGCAAGTGACACTCGGAGACGATAATCGGCCTCGCGAGTCTCGGACGCACGATCGGAGTTTGCGGTTCCACGTGGTCGCGGGATTTATCGTCCACTCGTAGACAACGTTCTGGCAATTAGTATCACTTTTTTCGTACAGTCAACTCGTTGTATTCGACGATTTTACCGATTTTTCTAACCCACACTTGTGTCATTAGTTGCCAGCCGAATTTTTTCAAGTATTCGAAAAATCGCCAGACGCAGAAAAAACTGTATTTATACACCGAAAAAAAATATCATTGATTCAACAAAACCTTCGAAAAAATAAAAAATATCATTGATTCAACGAAAAATATTATTATTTTCGAAAAAATAAAAAATATCATTGATTCAACAAAAAATATTATTATTTTCGAAAAAATAAAAAATAGCATTGATTCAACGAAACCTGCAAAAAATAAGTGTAGTCAATTCAATGTCACTTCTACTTTCTACAATTCCATATGATATTGAAACGATAACTCGAAAACAGGCAAAAGAATATTTTATTCTTTCAATATTAAATCGGATTGTGATAACAATAACTATAGTTAATTTGAAAACATTATCTTTGGCAGCCCGCAAACGAAGGTTTTATTAAATCAATGATTTTTTTTCCCGTGTACTGTACAACGATTGTGGTAATCATTACCACACTTTTTTTTCTCCGTGCAAACGCGACGCATGCGCCAGTCGTGTAATTCCGTGCGCCATGTAATTGACTCAATGAACGTCGATCGAACTTTTTTTCCATCGAGTCTCGGTTAGCTCGCGCTCGCGCGTCTTCCGGCCTTGGCTGTCAAGTGTCAGAGCGTCGTTAACTCGGAAACTATGCGCGCGTGACGAGTGCGGCCACCACGTAACAACGACACGCGGCAACGTTCGTGGACGCCTCTCGCACTCGCAGCTCTCGTCGCTCTTGCCGAGCTCCATCACGTGTGTCCGTGAGGCTTGCGGGCTCGTACTTCACGAATGAAATAGCCGCTTCACCGATTGGACGACGGGCTCGACACGTGTGAGCGACGAGATGACGCACGGTACGCGCAATTCCAAGGCTCGGTTATAAAAACTGAAACATTGAATTTTACCAAAGATGGCAAAAAATATACCGAAAAAATGCAGGAAAATCCGAGTCATTCGTATCTAAAAAAAAATGTTCGAAAATACTTTAATATTATATTGTAACAAAAAAATACTGTAACTTTTTATTTGCGTTTCAGTGAACGAAAAACTTAAATTTATCCGCAGTTCATTTATTTTATTTTATTTTTTTCCTTTTTGCGGTTTCGTTGGTTGATTTTTTTTTCTTAATACACGAGACGTTACCGTCTCTCGAACGCAGCTTTGCCGCCTGCGTCACTCGCTGACTGCGAGGTCCTATCAATAAACGCCAGTGTCAAGACCGCAAGGTCTCGGCTGGCGAGCTGAAATCGTCTTCCTCCTCGGCTCAGCCATACGTGAATTCCCTCGTTGCTGGACTGACAAAAGAAGCAAAATAATTTATAAATTAATTCTGAGTTATAAAAACCTGATGAATAATTTTTCCCAAAGTGGTGGCGTAATTTTTAAGTGTATTTAGTCTGAAATCATTCCGAAATCTTCCAGCAATAGAGACTCGACGACGTTCGACCGCGAAACGAAAATATTTATGATCCACGAGAGAATGAGACGTGACGCACGTTTTTCGAAATGTTTGAATTTCCGGTAGACCGGAGCTCAATGCCGAATTCTCGTCAGAAAAATGGCCGGAGACCTTCGCATTACGTGCGCCACACACTGGATTCGTTCGGCGGGCCTGGCCGGAGGCGAGCGAGGCTCTTGAACCGCGTATGTCATCCGGCGCTCTATGTACTCTATATACGTGTGACGCAAGGTAGATTCGTTAACGAGATAGCGCGCTCGATTAACGAAACTCGCTGACGTCACCCGCGCGCTCGGTCCCCCTGGCGCGTTGACCTCGTTTCTCTATCGCCCGAGCCAGGTCCTTCCCCTCGGAAGAACGTAAAAAAAAAAATCTATTACGCTCTTCCGTGTGTCTTACTCGCCGACCGAAAAGCTCATGTCACAATTTGAGCCACCAATTTCAATCTGGCTCCCACATAAATAAAATACTCGAGCCAGAAAAAATAAAAAATTCACTCTTCTCAAAAAATCGACACGAGTGTGATTTAAATGAAAATTTATCACAAAGTAAACAAAATTTAATTAAACCGCTGATTAATATTTGTATTAAATATTTTTAGTTTATTTCAGAAACAAAATGTCTCCTTGAAATAAAAATAAAAAATCTGATTTTATATGACAATTCCCGGAACACGTGACGTCCGTCCCATCGCGAATATAATCGCTCGGCTCGGCTCGGCTCGCGACTCTATTAATAGCGACCGGATTTCGTTTGAAATCGAAGGTCTTTTCGCCGGCCGCGCGAGTTCGTTGAACCCGTGTGTAATTCAAACGAGCAGGTTGCCGTCGTTGCATTAGACGCCGAGCGCGGTTTCATAATGCGAGCTCGAGATCTGGTTGGACTCTGCGCGCGAGCGGATATCGCGAGCGGCGAGTCCGCGACACAGTCGACGATCTTATCGATCGAGCGGAACTCGCCGAGCGCCGGGACAATATCGCGGCGCTCGGGGGGCTCGAGAGTCGAGAGTCGTCGCCGTTGTGCGCTCGATAGAGTCGTTGCCCCTTCGCCAATGCTTCGCCTCCGTCTCTCTCTCTCACGCGCCCGGCTATATAGCACACAAAGTGGTAGGTATTATTATTACGCTGGTGTGCGCGCGGCTCGCGCGCGGCGCGCGGTCTACGAGGGAGAACGAGAGTCGACGTCCGTCTCTCTGTGTTCCGTGCTAACGGTTCATCCTCTTCGTCGTTATTTTTCCCCCCGCTGCCCCCCCCCCCCCCCCCCGCCCCTCCCCCCTTCCCTGGCCGCCCCACGAGAGTTCATTGCTCGTCGCTCGCGCGAAGGAAAACAACGAAACAACAACCGAACGAGGGAGAGAGAGAGAGAGAGAGAGAGAGAGAGAGAGGCTACGATGGTTTAGTACAGTTCTAATCTTCCTGACCTCGTAAAGGTTCGAGAACCTACTGAGGTTTTATCGGCAGTCGAGATCGCCCGAGCCACTTGCATCATTTCTCGATTTTTTTTTTTTTTTTACGTGAAACTTAAATTGGGAGCATTCGGTAAAGTGGTAAAAAAATGGGTCACGTGGCTTTACTTCGAGCGTTCAATTGATCGGTAATAAAAATGGGTCACGTTTCGGTGGCTTTAATTTTAATGCCGATTAATCGGGGACGGAAAAAGAAATTATTTTGTGGCGGATGAAATATTTGAAATGTGTCGAAATTCAGGTGGGTGAGATGATGTGAATTTAATAGGGCGATTAGGCCACACAGCGGGATTAGACATATGTCTATGTGTATTTTATTTCAATTTGAAGAAGGATCGCGTTACATTCGCGTTTACGTGGGTTCAAAGGGTCAAGCCGGAAGGCTAAAGACTGTTATGATATATTTAGCCTCTGGCCCGTGTGAAAATACCGGTCCGCGTTGGCCTATTAGTTACAGCCGACGTTTCGTACATTTAGGGTCAGAGTCGTGATCGGCTAATTAATGGGCCAACAAGGCAGCCTAAGTGGCCCAACATTATTAATCCCACGTCGGTCTCGATCCACAACGTGTATCGATCCGTTTGCCGAAAATCGGTAGCAGGATTAATTGTCTTACCGATCGCACAGCTGGAAATTGGAACACCGATTTTTTTTTTTTTTTTTTTTTTTTTTTCAGTGACTCAGGACTCACTGCTATGGGTGAGCGACCGAACACGAGCGGCAATTAGCACCCACAAGCCGCAGCTGGGATCAACGACCCGCGAGGGGGTTGCGATTTTTCGGTGGAATCGGCATCGTCGGAGAACCCAGGAGAGCATTTGTCGTTCCACTTCGGGGACGACGTACGAACCGATGGCGCCTGCTCCGCGGCGGTCGTTGACCGCGCGCGTCGCGCGCCGTCTGTGTACTATATACAACCGCCGCGCTGTATATAGCATAGGTACAACGGCCTCGCCGTAACCGGTATATTATACTCCATCGGCGATCGACGACCGAGATCTTTACGGGGCACCGAACGCGCGGCCGCTGCTCTCCCGCTTTGCCCTCCTCGCGCGAAACTCATCCGCGCGAGTCTCGCCTCATCCCCGAGCGATGAGTCGCTCAATTTTCCCGCTGTGACGTCACGAGACACGTCCTACTTTTCCCGCCAAACGATTCGTATAGATTCGTCGTTACAAATTTCACGAAAAAGAGCAAACACTTTCCTCGCTCGATTCTCAACGTAAACCGTGTCAATAACTTTCAACAATTTATATCGCTGTGAAACGAAATAAAATATAGCGGCTGCGAATGATCAAAAAACGAGGGCAATGAAATTCGCATGACGTAAGATCCCCGATAAGCCGAGTCTCGCCAGTAAATCATTCCCATCGCCGAGGAGACACGAAATTAAAAAAAATCCCGCGTCCTTGGCTCATTTTTACACGCCCAATTAACCATTGTTTGATCGAACAAACACGCGGCGCGAGGGTTCAACGGCCGAGCCGAGTCGGCGGGTGTGTTAAAATCGTGGAGCTCGAAATTCGCCTCTTAATCGCGAATAGAAGGCGCGACGCGAGATACGGGCGAAATATTTACAGTAGTGCCCGAGGCGCTCGGTGCGTTACCGTAGAGCGGCGCGCGCGCGATGCACTTCTTACGCTGTAACCGCAAAAGCGACGGCCGGATCGCCGCTCGGAGTTCCCCGCGATGCTCGGGAATCCGCGAGTCGGGCGGTCGTTGCCCCCGAGAGAGAACACACGAAGCGCGTACGGCGTGTGCGCTGCACTCTCGCCGCCTCCTCTCTCGCTCCTCTCGCTGGTTTAGTTCGCGAACGGCGCACGGTAGCGGCGGCACCGCCACCGCCGCCGACCACGACCACCGTCACACCGCGGCAACTCGCACTCCCGCGTTTTACTCTCGCTCGTTCTCTCTTTTTCCCTCTCGAGCGCGCGCGCGACTCGCGTACACGTCACGTGGTGCCCGAGCCGATCGAGTTCATCGTTCTCGCTCGCTCGTTTTTCGCCGGGCGCGCAGCATCGAAAGGGCGAGCGCGAGCTTTTCATGCCCGGCCGCGCGCTCGCGTGACCCTCTTTTGTTTTCCAATATATCGGTCACCGCCCGCGAGTCGAGCCACCGCCTCGCCCGATTCCGGCCACCGGTAGCCTCGAGACCCTCGGAATCCCCAAAATTCATGATTTTATATGCCGGCGGAGGAAAAAAAGAAAAAAAAATCCCGCTGAATCCGGAGGGAGAAAAACTAGAGCGTCGAGGTCAACGAACTTCGCGCGCGAGATGCTTGAAGTGGATTCGTCGTTGGGACGGCAGACGGAGAGTTTAACTTGCGCTATTGGAAATGAGTGGCAATGAAAATGTGTTATTCACTTAACATAATAATAATAGTAGTAGTAAAAGTAATTTATTGATAATACAATATTGGCTGTACACACTTTTTTTTTTTTTTCTTCCCAATACTTTCTTACGAAATTGCTGTATTGTCAATGGGTCATCGACCGAGGTCTTTCAGCCCTAACAGTAATAATAATAATAATAATAGTAATAATAATAATAATAACAATAATAATATCAACTATTTCTTATTACTTTTTTTTCTTTCTTTTTTTCTTTCTTTCTTTCTTTCTTTCTTTCTTCTTTGTAGCTGCGTCCCCGTTGACGTCGGATACGGGCCAGCTGCGAGTTACGCCGCGAGGTCAAAGTGTGCAGGCGAAATACCGGTAGTCAGTGTGGTGGCTGCTGTGTTACTCGTTTCACCGCGGTTATATATGTATTTATATGCATCACCGCTGCACGGTGGAACGTGGAACGTGTAACACAGCAGCATGTAAACCGTATATATATAGTGTACGCGAGCTTATAGACTGTACAGCGCATAGACGGAGTTCTCTCTCTCACTCTCACGAGAGCGGCGCGCAAATGTGACCTAATACGGGGCCAGTCACCTCGTTCCGCACAGCAACGTAGCGACGTAAACGTATAGACGCGACGCGCCGAGCTATGCGCTACGTACACAGAGACGGAGAGCGCGCGGCCCGACGGCCACCACCACCGCAATCCCTGGGTTCTATTTGTATCTCGTTACTTCCGAACGGCCACCGTGCGCTCGGTGTTCGGCGCGTTCGGCCTATACCCTGCCTAGATGACAGCCAAACTCGCGGCAGCGACGCACGAATTTAGAGCCGCGGGAATCATCGTCGCCTCTCGCGCCTTATTAAGGAGCCGCCGAATTTCGCGATTGCCCGCGAAAGCGCAAAATAATTCCCGGCAGAAAATCCATGGCGTTACGTGCGCGCGACTCTGGTCAGGCCCTGGTCAGGCCACATTGGATGTCAGGCCCTGGTCAGGCCACATCTGGGCCTGACCAACATTTTTTTGTTGAGGGGCTATTTTTATTTTATTTTGCAACGATTTGGTTTTGGTGTTTGGCAAAAGTAAAAAAAATCGAGGTACCGATAACGTTTACCGAATCATTATCTATGATATTGCGCTAGCGTCTTGCGCTGAGAAGCGACGAGATAAGCACCTGGCGCTACTACGAAATAGAAATATACCGTGCGGCTTGTTTGTCGAACGCGGATTCGCGCGGGTGAAATTAAAGATTTCCGCTAAAATAAACGCGTGGCGCGTATCACGCGATATCTTTTTATAGAATTTAATTCGGTTCGCGCGGTTTTTTTTTTCGCTCGCTGTATCTCATGAATGTAATTGCGCGAAATATATATGTAGGTAACGAACCGCGTGGCACTTTCTCCGTTACTCAATTACTCGTTACGCGCGTTGCGCAAAAACTCTTTACGAAATTCGTTGCAGGTGAAATAATTTCATAAATTATTGAATAACCGCGTCTGCAAAAAAATCAATGAACGATCAAAAACTGTCGATCATTTCCACGATTTTTTTCTTTTTTTTTCCAATTTGTCATTTCGTGACGTCGAGCTTTAGTCTCAGTAGAATCTTCAGTGACCGTAAATTCGCTGTTGTCGAAAATACGTGGAGCTATCAAATCGGCAATTTCGTTCCGCCAGTCGCCTCATTGATCCCGAGACCGAGACTGTTGCTCTCGTTGACGATCGCTAATGAAACCGGTTCACTCGTATTCGGGCCGCCGTCTCGTCCTCCCGCGATGATCGTGAATTATTCTCCCCCCCCCCCCCCCCCCCCACTACTCCCTCCCTCGTCCTGCGGTAGCCGCGCGATAAAATCTCGTATATCATGCGCAATAATAACACGCGAAACTCAGCGAAGGATTTACAACCGTTGTTATCTAATCGAGCGCGGAGAGACGCTCTGCAGCGTTTCGCCCGGGGATCGTGAATGGAGAGGCAATTAAAATCTATATCGCGGTCCGCGTTTGCCAGCCCAGCAGAAAAGGAGGAGATAGCGAAGGGATAGGTAGAGAGTCAAAGCGACGCCGCTCGGTGTACACAACGCGAAACCGGTCGTCTCCCGCTGCCGAGGATCGCGATATTATTTCCATGCGTGGCAGCCGGCGAGTGCCTCAACTAGTCTACGTGGGTGGAGGCGACGCGAGACTCGCTATTTTTTTGTTCTCTCCTTCTCTCCTTCGCTCTCCCTGAAATAAATATATCCCTCTCGGTCCGAGAGACGAGACAGCTAACGCTGAATCGATAGAGCCTTCCGTGGCTCTCCACGTGCGCCACTCCCGCGGAGCCGAGCGCACGCCGGGCACTTTCAAGGCGAAGCCAATATATCAGCCTCGGTATACGAGCGAGACACGGCGAAAGGAGAGACGAGCCGTGCGCCGAGATGATGAGTTGGATGGCAAACGATCGCCCGAACGGCGCGCGTGCGAACGAAGCCTCGAAGGCTGAGGACCCGAGCGGCAGCGGCGGCGGAGCGCCGCGTGTGACTCATCAATCGGGAACGACCTCGAATCTCGAGTGATATCGCGCGCTCACCTCGTGACGAACAAAGCGCCGAGAGCTCAATGTCCTCACCCCGGAGAGAGACGAGAAGAATGAGAGGAGGCCACACTCGGCGAGTTATCGAAATCAATTAGCGCTGTGGGTTCCGTTTGATGCGGTATCGAACGGGACGCGGTTCACGCGCCTTATGGGCATCGAAAAAAAATGTGTTGCTTGGATAAATAAAAAGCAAATTCTGGTAATTATTACCACATTCGGTGTGATGAACTCGGTATATTCTGTCAGTCTGGCGATTTATACGCAGGTCGTAAATGGGTTAAAGAAATATATCCCTCTTTTAAAAAGTTCATGAGTAACGGAAAGCATTGTTAGCAAACTATTAGAGCCGTGATTGGTTGCCAGGAAAGTCCGTGATAAACAAAATCAGTTTGGTGTAAAATTTGAAAATTTTCGTAAGAGGACAGGCGGGGCAGCACCCGTAACCTTTTAAAGCTTTATAAGAGCGCAGCAGCGCAAAATTGATTAACCTATTATAGGTGATATTTTGAAATAAAAATTTCCGGGGTCGATTTTGGCGATTTTCCGTCCGGAGCCGGATCTACGATTTCTGACAGAAAGACCGTCACAAAAAAAATATTTTTTTCAAAATCGATTAAAAAAGGTTAATAACCAGTGTTTTCACGGGTAGAATATACGACTTGAGAATGATGGTATAGGTTAAAAGTCGATATTTTGAAAAGAAAAAAAATTGGGGTCGATTATGGTGATTTTCGGTCCGGAGCCGGATCTACGAATTCTGACAGAAAAAATATTTTTTTCGTCGTCAAAAAAATATTTTTTTCAAAATCGATTAAAAAAGGTTAATAACCAGTGTTTTCAGGGGTAGAATATACGACTTGAGAATGATGGTATAGGTTAAAAGTCCCGAAAATTGAAATCCTTGCGATTGCAAAATTCACCCAAGGAGTTATTATACTGGAGATGGGGCATTGCGTTGCTCCGAATTGAGGAGGAGGAGCGGATCGAATCGAGGAGGGCTGTCTCGCGATTGCAGCCTTAGCCGATCCGCTAGCTATCGGATAGCACGAGAGGTTGTTGCAATTCACGCACTATCTCTCGCCCCTGTCGACTCCGTGTACGGAACGCTGATCCGGACTAACAATGACGCCGAGTCCTTCAATCAGTACCTCTGAATTAAAGCTAGGAGCCACCCAGCTTTGATTCACCCCCCTCCCCCCCCCCATCACCCCATAGCCTAAGACCGTGTGCGAGGGTCGAAGCTTCGAGAAGCATCGGTAACATACATAAACACACACATACAGACGCTGTAAATTCGGTTAAAATGTTGTATGCATTCTTGAAGACGTCCTTTGTATAATTTACCTTCAAGAATAATACAATAAAAAAAAAATTGAAGCCCAGCACGCGTCCTTGCAGATGCCCCCGGGATCTTTTACTATAAAGTAAAAAATATTGAAGCTACTAGAAGCTTTGCTCCCTGCGCGCTTTGCGCGCTTCTCCCCTGTCGTCCCGTCTGTATAAATTACTAATATAGAGATGTCTCTACATAATAAAAATATTTCGCCATACCTAATCTTATCCTACTTAACTTATCAGCACCTAACCTAACTCTACTTATCTGAACCATACCTAACCTAGTCCAACTTATCTGAACCCTACCTAACTTAAATTCACCTATCAACCTCACCTAACTTAACCCCATTTATCTTAAGTGGGCTTGAACAAATATATAACAGAGTATGTAGAAAACTGTATATACGGTTGCAACCGGTGTCTAAAAATAATTAGAGACATTAGAATTGCATCGGTCCTTCCAGAATTTCTCACTCGCGCTCGGCTCGTTGTACTTACGCTGCTCTCTTGCTCGGCTCGTGCACAGCCGGAGAATATGCGGCCGGCTCGATTCGCTGCAGCAGAAGCGGCCGAGGAGCCGCGAGCAGCAGCCGCGGCAGCTCGGCACTTCGGGTGGAAGGACGACGAGAAACGAAACCGAACGAGCGCGCAGCGACGAAGCTGCGAGGAGGGAGAGATGCGCGCGGGGCTCTCCCGAACAGTCCGGGCGCCGTGGCAACGACCCCTGGCACCGACGCTCGCGCGCGGCTCGACGCCCCCGCGGATCGCCACCCGATCCGCTGCCGCGAGCGCACTTGCACTGAATAGTGAACAGGCCGTTGACACGCCGACCCCGTGTACTACGCGCGATCTCGTGTACTCCACTCGGCTATTATCCGCACTCGTTGTAATAGTATCAATTATATCAACGGTGGGATACCAGAGAAACGAGAGGAAGTGGATATTTCTATTTGAGGGGATTTAACTGCGGATATTCGAGATAAGGAGAGAGACGAGTTAATTGGAACTGGAAGTGTCGATGCTGTTTGGGTTATTTAAAAATCAGCATCTAATTAATTTTTTTATGATTAGTTTACTTTAGGGGGTAAAGGTTACTTTAGGAATGTTATTATTTGGAAGCTATGTTTTCATGAAAAAAATGTTTTTCAAGATTTTCATGTCAGTATACTCAGAATGGTCCAAAAAGTCGAAAAAAGTGATTCGCTAAAAATGTCTGTATGGATGAATGTGTGTAGCGCAGGGCTTGAAAAATCCAATAAACTCTTATATACTTAGTAACAGTTTGAGCGATCGGGGTCAAATTGGGTCTAGAACTGAAACAGTTGTCCTTCTATGAATGTTGCGATTTTTTACTAGATATATGCAGTCAATCGGATTTTACGTAATTTTTAATTTTTTTTTTAACGGCATGGTCGCTCTAACTTTCATAAAAATTCGTAGATTTAGCTAAATAGTTATTCATTGATTCGAGTACGTTCGCTCCATGTAATGCAAGAAATTAAAAACAAGTTCAACCCGATCGAAATATCAAGCAACGGTGCTTGTATCGGTGATTCGCAGTCGTATGTGACGAGGTTTTATTTGTTGATGCCTCAAATTTCGCAAAATTTAAGATCTTGAAATGTATTCAACAAGGATTCAAAGTAGAACTTTGCACATTGCTAATTTTCATTTTTCTTAAAGCTTCCTCTACGAGAAAGCCAAAATTAATAAATAAACTTCCTCATTGAGGCGGCTTTATGAAGAATGGCAATTAATGAGGAAGCAATGTGCAAAGTTCCACTTTGCATCCTTATTGTTCTTAATATTGGTACAAAAGATCGCGAATAATTGGTGTTCGTTCAGACGTTAAAAAAGATACGACGACGAAGTTACAACGATCGCCCAAAGAGCGACAGTAAAAATGATTCGAAAGACAGAGATGAGGCGGCTCAATTCGTTGGACCGAGGGGGGGAGCGAATTTCATTGCGCGATACAGCGCGGCCGTCGACCATGAGGGAAGATTGAGTCGCTCGCCGAATGCTAAAGCGCGCGGCTCGCGCACGGTCGCTCATATCCCGCGTGATATACGAGTAACATTACGTAAAACGATTTTAACTTTACGATCCTGAAGCTCGCGGATGAGCGTAGAATCGTCCTTGAGAGCGAACGAGGAGGGGGATGAGGGGGAGCGTTTTAACGAGCGTCGTAATCGCGTTAATCTTTCTCGCTCTGCCGGCCCGCGAGGTATATGACCACTGGGTGACAGTAGTCGCGCTTCATATATGTATATACAATATACACTAAAACATAATATAAAGGCTCAGTGGTTCATGTTCGTAAATATATCACGAAACTCAAAACTCACTCGGACAAATTACTCAATGCTATACACTCACTGCGCAAACGCAAAGCGATAGCATAAATATTATAGTCGCAGGTCTGAGAGACTCGCGAGAATTTCCAAACAGCGGATGTGTAACTGAACGCGATATTAGCGACCTGTCTCGTTTGTCAACGTGGATAGGACGTGGAACGTATACGTACGCGTAAATACATTGACGATGTGTGTACGTTGAGCGAGGCGCAGAGCGACTAAAAGGGGAGCGGAGTCCGAGAATCGACTCGCGAGGACCGTAGCAATAATTCGACGCCGAGCGACTTATCGGTAACGATACGCGCGGGTGTCACAATTAACAAACTATAAAGTCCCGAGTGTTGATATCGCCGGTCGCGATCGCGTGTCCGATTTCCTGTTATTTAGAGCGGCCACCGTCGCACCGCTTGACACCGGCGCTGCGAGCGCGCGATATTCGAGACGTGAGTCAACGCGATGAGCCAACCGGCTACCGGCTCTGGAATAAGACGGACAGGAAACGGAGAACGCGAGCGCGGAGCAGACCGTCGGTATTGTGGCGCACGCTGGATATACCGCGCGGCGACCGATGGGCGTGCTAAAACCACACGTCCTTTGGACGTTTTCCTTGAGGCTATTTTTAGAATATTCCATTGAACCTTCGGGGCCCGACGTCGCGGCTTTGCGTATCTTCCATAGAGACCGAAGAGCAGGAAAGGGAAAGTCGATGTGCGGAGGCAAAAAAATCAGGAGAAATCGGAGCAGATGCGGAATTGAGACGAACGAATTGGTATCGCATTAAAAACAAAGAGAACAAAAATCACAAAAAAAATTTTTTTTCGAATATCACAAAAAAATTATTTGTAGAAAACAAAAAAAAATATTTTAAAGAATCACAAAACATTATTTTTTAAATATCACAAAAAATACTTTTAAGAAATCACAAAAAAATTTGGTAGAGAATCACAAACGATGATTTAAAATCACAAACAAATGATTTTAAAAAATGACAAAGATTGTTTTAAAAAACATTGCATTCAAAATATTCCCTAAAAATGTCTCGGTACAATTTTGCAATAAATTGAAAAATGGATGAACCATAATGTAGAACAGCAGAATCGTAATATTTCGATAGCACTTGAAGTTTCCGAGGTCCCCATCTGTTTGGTATTCGGCCACTTTCCCGTAAGTACATTTTTCGCCGAGTACGTGAACCTCGATCGCCGGAAGTTGACGCCGGATTTGTCCCTCACAGACTATGTGATTTTTCGGGCGTCACTCGCGCGGTCCGTAGCTATAAGCCAAAGTAATCCGACGAGCTGGAGGACGAACCCGAGCGTTCACCCCGTCGTCGTCTCTCGGGTTCCCGTCGCCTCCCCGCTCGTCGCCGATAAATCCAGCCCGCAAAGCACCTCACGAAAGATTCCCTCGGAGAGTCTCCTTCGATTGGGAGCCAATAAACGTCGGGCCAAGAGCTCTCGGACGTTCTCCCACACGTCCCACCCTCGGGCTCTCTATTTCTGGCTCGAACCAGCGTATTCAGCGCACCGCTCGCCGGATATTTTGCTCCGACGATTCAATTAACCCTAGTTAGGCTCCCGCAATTTTTAATATTAAGTGTACAATAATAATTAACAATAATATCCTAAAACGCTGCTGAGTCAACAAAAATAAATTACCAAACGCGAGACAAAAACGATTACCCTGAGAAACCTTCGAGCTGTTTGAACAAGAATTTCGACACGTCTTTGCTCGGCCTGAAAAAAACATCAAAGGCGTCAAAATCAATGTATTACTTAATGCTGATGAATAACAAAAATTTGTAAACAATGTCGCGATCGGCTATCGAAACCTCCGAATAGCGCAGTAGTATCTGTCCTGTCTGTTCATAAGTCGTGTGTGACAGCTAGAAGGGCATTTAAAAAGCCTCTGAGCAAAAGTGGATGTGGAAATCCGGCTGGCATGTGATATTATTCCGAGTCTGTCAGAGCGAGGGTAGCAGCAGCAGCAGCAGCCGAGTGAGGCTGTTTCGCCCCATCCACGGCGCACGTACCGACTCCCCAGAGTGTGGTATATGTAGGTATATAAAACATATACATGTACATAAAGCCGCACGAGCGAACACACGTTAACACAGCGAGCAGCGGTGTTGGTGGGAGTTCAGCGTTGCTCCCCGGTTCGGTTCAAGGGCGGCGCGCTCGGTCAAGGCCAGCGGCCGCCCCTTCCACCCCTCGATCGGTCGTTCTCTCCCTCCCCACCCGACCCCGCGCCTGGGCAAAGCGAGATAGCGCGAAATTTTCCCTCCTCGTCGCGCGCGCTCGTCTCGTTCCTCGCGCGGAAATTGCTTCCGGCTTTTCCCACGAATTTTCAACGGCAATTTTTCCTCCGCTTTGAAAGCGACTTTCGATTTTTCGAGAGTGCCCGAAGTCTCGAGTCTCAGGACGTTTTGGCTGGGAAAATGTGGGCAATCGTGATTGGCACAAAGAGCGGCGAAATTTCGAGTCCATCACGAGCACGGAGACTCGCTGATGGAAAATGCCGACTGCAATACGGAGCATCTCGAAGTGATTTATGGCTCGTGGCATTTTTGCCTGGATGCCATTTGTCCTTTTGCACAAGACACTCCGTCGCGGGGAGCGAGTCGCGTGTGCGGAGCGCGAGTGCCTCGCGCAAAACTCGGCGAGTTTATCTTCCGGTCATGAGCTGCTGGTGCCGTGAAATTAAATCCCCGGCACCGGGGCCGCCGCTGCCGCGCGCGTAGAATGAGAATCTTGATGCTCGCCGAGCACGTACACTCTCTCGCTCTCCCTCGCTCTCTCTCTCTCTCATCTCGTTGCTCCTCGCCGGGCTTCGCGGATCGTCGCGGGGTCTGCACACATATGCATAGACATAAATATACGCGAACGTTATATATCGGTGTATTACTGTCGTGCGACGGGCGCGAGGAGAGGCGGCGGTTCAAGGGCAGTTCACCGGCGGTCACGGCCGGTTCGCTTGGAAAACTCGGCGAGAAGCGTTTCTCGGTCATCCAATTGCTCCATAATTAATTGTTTTCTGTAGTCCGGAATCGTCTAGAATTTTTTAACGGTTTATCGACGGCGTTCTTCGTGTAAATATTTTTCGTATTGAATTTTGTCACAAAACTATAGCATCTGTCTAGTTTCTGGTCAGTTTCTGGACAGATTCTTGACAGTTTTCGGACAGTTTCTAGATAGTTTCTCGACAGTTTCTGGATTTGTCATTGTCATTTTTCAAGAATCTCCCCTGCGTGTCAGACGGTAATTTCAGCTCCGGTACCAGCGTCGAGAGGAGGCGATCCGTCGTGTATATGTGGGAGGTTATCAAGGACACGCGTTTATCATATTTCACCATTTTTTTTCTTTTCGTTTCTCTTTTCTTCTTAATTCCAAGTGCATTTAACGGCGCGCTCGTTGAATTTCGATGACCCAAGCGTAAACCGAGACGAAGTTTGAGACGCGCGCGTCGCGACTCCAGCGTGGTCCGTCTCCCGCGATCTCCTCGCTTTCTCATTATCTGGGATACTCGTGATTTTCTAGGAAGTGAGCGAGCTCGCGAGCAACGTACCGCGAGCAACTCGCTATCGTTATCCTTGACTCGAGGCGGCCGAACACACGCGGCACGTGCGTGGAACCCACCAACACAGTCGTAAAAATCGTCGAGCATGAGAATCTTCGGAGCGTAACCAGTGGCGAAACGTGGCGCTCGCGTGGTACACACGAAGATCCACGAATACGTGTGTTAAATTAATTTAACCTCCGCCGAGAAATGAGCGTATTATTATTATTGGCTTGTACATCAATTCCCAAATTTTCGTGGAACAAGAATTTATTTCTGTCCGCTTGTCTCACTTGAGACCAGCGCGAATTCCATCGTTCATCGACTCTCCGTATTATTTCTGGAGACCTATCGCAATATAGTTATCGTCAACTATTATCGATACGTGGCCATTGGTGACTGATTGCAATTACGCCAACTTCGATAGCGGTCCCGGAGCCAACAACACTTGGAGCCCGCGCGAGAGTCAACGCACGATAAGCCGTCGCTCGCGCTAATTTGCCAGGCACTATACGCTAAAACACGAGTATCGCGGGTCTCGCCGCGCGAGATCTCGAGATTCCACGGCGATAAAGTCCGCAGAAATAAGATTGATCACGAAGAGGACGATGCTCGTGCCTCGACGGATTTTTTTTATTTCGTCATTGTGTGTCTCGTCCCACCGCAGTCACGAACGAGGTTTTTCCACGAGGTCTTCAGATTAGGCGGAGTCAATTCGAGTGGACATCAAACAGTTTCGTGATTTCGCTCTCAAGGTCACTTTTCACACCACCTGCGCAGCGACCAGCGTTTGATCTTTCCACATTCCGATTGTCTTCACTCTTCCCTGATAACACCGGATGGACGTCAAGGTGTAGGTCTCATGTAGGAATAAAAAAGTGCGCTTTTGAATGGGCGGTCTAACTTTTGCAGGCGTAATACTAAGATTAGGACCCAACAACGAATGCTTTTTTGGACATCATAAGCCTAAAAATGGAAACCCAGTTAGGGGACTTTAGTGTACTAAATGCTCACAAATGGACCCTTTGGTGTTGTCAGGGCTTGTCGCAATTTATAGTCTAATCAAATTGTATAATAATTTTATATAATAACTATTATTTTGTTCTTATCCTAATTGAAACTGATAATTCTCACTGATGGCCAATACCGATTTTCTTCTTTCCAGTCTAAAATGTGTAAAATGGTATCAGTAACACTTACATTCCATAATCCATATTCCATATTTCATATATACTAGGAAGCAAAGTTGCCAGCGCCGGTTCCGCGTGGCCACGTGTTAACTTTCAGACGAATTCGAGAGAGCCGAAATCTGAGCAATTTCCAGAATTAGGTCTCACGGTCGCGTCGCTTCCTCGCGGTTATATACGCGCACACACCAATTGGCAATGACTCGACGTGTGAGTCGACGTGTCTGTATTACGCTCGTTGTGGTTGGCTGTGTGTATAAGGGCGACGCTTACACACGTCACTACTGTCGAGTGTCGTGCAAACCAGATTGTACAGCGACACACGGGTTACGCGGGGAATAATGGTCGCCGATTATCGTCGCACGGCCGACCGCCGAATATTCGAGAGGAAAACCTTGACGCACCCGCGACGCTGGCGCGCTCACGTTTCCTATACCGCGTTTCGGGCTCGCTGATATATCGTGCGAGCTGTATCAACATTTCGTAACTTCCGGCAGCGAATTCGAGGGTTCCTCACGGGTCGTCGGCAGGTCTGGCCTCGATATTACGGTCGCGGTTGAACCGGCAAAAGGGCAAAACGAGACCGGACGATCAGCGATTCGCACGAACAAAGCCGGACCCACCTACATTTTTTTTCGCTCTACATTGTGCTCACGATTGTGAGATCGAACGGTGGTTTTTGCTAAGTTAAAAATATATTTTATTTTAGCAAAGTTAAAAATACATTTTGTTTTTGCAAAGTTAAAAATATATTTTGTTTTTGCAAAGTTAAAATATATTTTGTTTTTGCAAATTAATTGGCATTATTTTGTCATGAATAATAATAATAATTCAACGATAAATACAAAAAAACTAAATTTCCCTTTTTTTTGGCAACGAGTATTTTTTTAATGACGCGATAATTCTTGATCATCGTATCGAATTCGATATCCTTGGGCGAGCTCGGAGATATTTCACAAATTTTACGTCGTCGAAGATGCGAAGAATGGAAAATCCAGCTGCCCTTCGATCTCGCGTCCGAAGGTCCCGGAGCGAGATCGAGCTAGCGATATCGACGTCACGGCTTTGATAAATTAATAAACAGATAAAACCTCGCGGCTCTTTTCCCGAAGAGCTCAGACCCGAGTCGAATTCTACGCTCGAGAGCTTCTCGCCCCGTCAATCTCGACGCCCTGACTGCTGTTCCAGATCTTCCCATGAAATATCACAGCGTCTCGTGGATACACAATCAAAGTGTCCGATCTGCGCGCGGCGCTTCCGCGTTTGCCGTTTATACATACGAAAACCGCGTTTTCGTCTCAAGTCCTTGAGGAAAATCATCGAGGCGATAAATCTCGGCGGTGACTCCTCTTCGGTTGTTAACGCGACCAACACTTTTGCCCTCGTGTCGTATTAACCACATCGCGACTCACACGTTCAGCCACTTTTGTGTACACCAAACCACGTGTGCATCTATATCAAAGCCGACGTGTGGCTGTTTGTTTTACGTTGGACAATGGCGCGACGCTGATTTTTCCCGGTAATATCGAACGAGTACGTGACTGTCGCATCGTCTCATTTTCTGCCTCGTGCAGCACAGCGTATCGAGAGCTGCAGCTACGAGAAGAGTCTGGCAATCATCACCACATTCCGCATAATGATTCGTGGTTTTCCCAGAAGTGTTGAAAAAATTGCCAGAATGTTGGAATAAATAGAATTCACAGTACCCAATGTGGCGATTATTCTCTATCCACAAAACAAACCTGTAGAGCCGCTCGATCATGTTTTACCTAGAAGTGTTGGAAAATTGCCAGAACGGCGGAGTAAACAGAATTCACAGTACCCAATATGGCGATAATTCGCTATCCACAAATCAAACCTGTGTAACCACTCGACCATGTTTTCCCAGAAGTATTGGAAAAATTGCCAGAATGTCGGAATAAATAGAATTCTCAGTATCCAACGTAGCGATTATTCTCCACCCACAAATCAAACCTGTGTAGCCTCTCGATCGTGATTTCCCGGAATTGTTGGAAAAATCGCCAAAATGCCAAAAGCAACAAATTCCACTGCAACGAGTGTGGCGATTATCGTCAAACCACTCGCTCTCCGTGCGCTCCGGCGGCGAACCAGTGCGTTCACACATATTTGTCGATGCATATGCAATCTCGGAGCCGTGTCCGAGCGTCATCGTAACGCGTGTGTGTACAGCGGCGCTTCTGTGTGTACATTTCATACGTGTTCGTGCGCAAAAGCGTGGAAGCTCGACGCGGAGCGAAGAGCGCGACTGACCTTGTCCTTGAGATTAATCTTTCCTCGTTATCGGACGACGCCGAGGCTATATAGTCGCTGCCGCTGCTGCGGTCACCGTCGGGCTACGTCTCTGTGCTCGCGGGCTCGCGATTAGTCCTACGCTCGCGGTGTATATAATAGGCATGCGACTACCGATGAGCCATGTTCGCTGACCGCGGTCTCGCGGCGTGCGTCGATCCCCTCCCTCCCTCCTTCTCGCCAACCCACCGCATATACGACAACCGCTCGACCGCGTCCTCTAAATATTCCGAAACAATCGCGTCGCCGTTTCAATAATTCGCTTTTGGCTTCGCTTGTTATTGTATTCGGCAAAGCGCGAAACACTATTGCGTGACAATAATTTCAGTTCGGTTTCCACGATTATTATCGCAGGTTTTAAGCATCAGAAAAATATACTTATATTATTAGTCTGAGTAATGACTCAGACTCAAAATAAAAAATAAAAAATACAAATATAAAATATATACATTATCAAAAATATAATAAAAAAAAAAAAAAAATTAAATTAAATTTGTATCCGATTATTGCGTATTAAATCTGCAATTTTTCGACATAGAGTCTTGCGAGTTACATGCGCGTTTCCACACCATTGTGATATTCGCGGTAATAACGCGGAAGTCATGCGCTCCATATATCGTGCGATTGACTCGGGCTGTATCACACCGCGGGTTTATTATCATTTTGTAATACAGTTTCCACGACTTATCGCTCGTGTGTATCTCGTTGGTGCGAGCGCGGAGGTCGCGAATTTAAAGCCGAGCGCGAGAAACGAGACGCGAGAGAAAGCGAGAATTCATCGTCGGGACAGGAGAGACGACGGAGAAGGCGGGAGAGTCGAGAATGCGCAATCGAGATAGCACGTGGTGCACTCGCGCTGGCGCTGACTGAAGTCTCTCGCAATGACCGAACGGTCTCGCGCGGACACTCCGCACACACGCGACGAGAGGCGGAAGTCAATGAAAGTTACGCGCCGGCCGGGCGCGTTGCTGGCTCGACTCGGGTGAGATTTATGCATCCCACATCGTGGCGGCTTGTTGCTCGCGCGACGAAAGAGAGCTAAATTCGTTCCGTGTCCTCGTGAATATTTCAGAGGGCGACGCGGGAGATTATAACGACGAAAATTGCAGTGTATATACATCGAAATTGAGGCGAGCGTGAAATTACCCCCCTTCCCTGACGATATTCTTGCTGCACGTGACTCCACCCCGCGTCACTGACGTCGCGTTTTTCGCCGTCTCCTCTGTCTCGTCAGTTTCACCTTCCATCACAAAATTGACGGGCAACGCAATTTTTTTGTTCCCGAAAATAATAATGATAATAATAATAATAACAGTCCGAATAATAATACAAATAATAATAATAATAATACGAATACGAATAATAATAATAATAATAATAATAATAATAATAATAATAATAATAATAGTACAAATAAAAAAAATTGTATTATGGACGCTTAAAACTTATCGCGACTTGAGATAAAACTGCCTCATCTACGCGTAATAATAACAAGAACAAGAAGGGCACATTGAGAAACCGAGAGCGAGCGCGGTGTGTTGAAAGCGCTTTTCCCGGTATCCGTGTGAATTGCCGAACGGCACGGTGGGTGGGAAAATAAACGAAAAACGTCACGACCCCAGAGCGTTGCGGTTTCCGTATCGCCCGTGCCGCCGATATATATCGTAGGCAAAAAGCGTCGTTATACGCTGTGTATCTCGGTTGCGGCAACACCCGAGCGGCTGTATAGCTCGCAGGCAAGCTCGGTGCTGACTATAGGGAAGATATAGAGCGCGAGAGAGAGAGAGCGCCAGTGTTATTTTCGCCTCTAACAAATTGATACATCCTTGACTTTAAACCCGCGACCCCGCGCGGTATTTATAGGGATGCTTCCTCGTTTCACGGACGCTTTGGTCGGTCGCGAAGGGGTACAGGGAGGGGGGAGGTGGCAGCGGTAGCAGGAAAGCTCCGTTATCGTTCGCGGAAAGTTCGTCTAAATCAATTCGTCTAAATCAATTCGTCTAAATCAATTCGTCTAAAAATCAATTCGTCTAAAATCAATTCGTCTAAGACCAATTCGTCTAAATCAATTCGTCTAACATCAATTCGTCTAAAATCAATTCGTCTAAATCAATTCGTCTAACATCAATTCGTCTAAAATCAATTCGTCTAAAATCAATTCGTCTAAAATCAATTCGTCTAAATCAATTCGTCTAAAATCAATTCGTCTAAAATCAATTCGTCTAAAATCAATTCGTCTAAAATCAATTCGTCTAAATCAATTCGTCTAAAATCAATTCGTCTAACATCAATTCGTCTAAAATCAATTCGTCTAAAATCAATTCGTCTAAAATCAATTCGTCTAAAATCAATTCGTCTAAAATCAATTCGTCTAAATCAATTCGTCTAAATCAATTCGTCTAAATCAATTCGTCTAAAATCAATTCGTCTAAAATCAATTCGTCTAAGACCAATTCGTCTAAATCAATTCGTCTAACATCAATTCGTCTAAAATCAATTCGTCTAAAATCAATTCGTCTAAAATCAATTCGTCTAAATCAATTCGTCTAAAATCAATTCGTCTAAATCAATTCGTCTAAAATCAACTTGTCATGTCTTCTACACGGATTGTTTTAGATGAATTTGGTTGTTAATTTTCCTTTAAAAACATTTTTTTTTGTTTTTTGTTTTGTTTTGTTTTGTTTTTTTTTTTTTTTTTTTTTTATTAATTATTTACGAAGTGTTGCATTGTAACGAATGATTTCCGCTATAGTATTTTAGACGAATTGATTTTAGACGAATTGATATTAGACGAATTGATTTTAGACGAATTGATTTTAGACGAATTGATATTAGACGAATTGATTTTAGACGAATTGATTTTAGACGAATTGATATTAGACGAATTGATTTTAGACGAATTGATTTTAGACGAATTGATTTTAGACGAATTGATTTAGACGAATTGATTTTAGACGAATTGATTTTAGACGAATTGATTTTAGACGAATTGATTTTAGACGAATTGATTTTAGACGAATTGATATTAGACGAATTGATTTTAGACGAATTGATTTTAGACGAATTGATTTTAGACGAATTGATATTAGACGAATTGATTTAGACGAATTGATTTTAGACGAATTGATTTTAGACGAATTGATTTTAGACGAATTGATTTAGACGAATTGATTTTAGACGAATTGATTTTAGACGAATTGATTTAGACGAATTGATTTTAGACGAATTGATTATTAGACGAATTGATTTAGACGAATTGATTTAGACGAATTGATTTAGACGAACTTTCCGCAAATCCTCCGTTATACCGCGGCGGCGGCGGCGGCGGCGGCGGCAACACTATTGGTGTTTTACGCCCGCAGCTCTCTCCCACTGTGCCGAAGTTCGTCTCGCTCTCGTTACGTCGAATTTGCAGTATCGATTGTCGTCGTCGCGTCCGACTCTTCGCTCGGTCACGCGAACCGACCCGACCGACCGACCCGACGACTCGAGCGTGTATATGCGGCGACCGATCGCGGATAGCGATCGAAATGTGCAATTGGTGCACAGATCGAAACGTGGAAATCGTGTACAGATCGAAATCTATATACAAGTGTGCTATATCGTGTGCAGATCGAAATGCGCAAATCGTGCACCGATCGAAACGTGTATATAGCAATGAAGGAAAAGCGGGGCGTCCGCGTCGCGGCTGGCAAATCGAACGACTCGTCATCGGACGCCTCGGGACTTGGTGACTTTGTGGCACATTGTGACACACGGGCGGATACGTATCGGACGTACGTTGTAACGCGCACGTAACGTGTAACCCTTCCCGACACCGGACCGACCGAACGACCGCGCGCAACCACCTCGCTATGCTCGGCTCTACGCTTCCAATGTATAACTAAAATTATCGGCAAGGACACGGTCAAAGCGTTTAACTCGCTTACCGTACCCGCCACCGCTTCGTATGCTGCGCGCCGCTGCCGCTGCGGCTGCAGCTGATGACTCGTCATACGCGAAGCTCTACGTTTGACTTTGCGGAACTGGTTCACGCCGGCCTTCACACCGGTGAAGTACAATGTCGAGCCGTGAAGCGCGGCGATTGGGTCGGATTAATCGGCCCCGCAAGGGCGACGATATAAATCACCCTCTAATCCCGGACGATAAGATTTCACTCCCCGGGATCGGAGGCTAATTTATTGCGCACCTATAAAAAAAAAAACCTTGTATAATCAGTGGAATCCTCCTGGTAGAAAATCCGTGGCGTTATATTTGGCCCTGGTCAGGTCCGACCAGGGCCGAATATAACGCTGCAGCTTTTCTACGGGGGCCTTCGGGATAAAAAATGGACCAAGTTTAACATTTTTTTTACAATGTTTTTTTCATGTATAATGATTAAAATTTTGCTATTAGATTCCAGCCATTAAACTGACGATTAATGAGCCGTCGGATCGACTCAAATGTATCCATTTTTTTCATCTCGCGAGACGGCGTGTCGATTGATTCAATTCGCGGCAAATTAATTAGCACCAAATTACACAACTCGCCGTGCGAACGAGACGGACGGTGTTACAAATCCGATTATCCAATAGGATACGCGACACGATGACACGAACGTTCGTCGTCGACGTCGTCGTCGTCTTGCGCGGCGCAGTTTTTGTTTACCGCGAAAAGCCGACGCGTGCGCGCGACTCGTCTGCGCGAGAAAAACAAAACAGCGCGCGGAGCTCCGGGTGTTACACATGGCTCGGGATTTTTCCGCGGTGACATTCGACGGCGGAAGAGGACGTGGGAAGACGGGAGGTCGGACGTATATAATATACCAAACACCCCGGGACCTCTGACCCCTCGGAGCACAAACCGGGTACAATAATAATCCGCCGACGGGAGTCGAACGACTAATCGATCACTCAGTGGGAGGACAAGGGCAAAGACGTTTTACGTAATCGTCGCGACGCCGAGAGTTCTGCTCGCTCGTATATATATATATATATTATATATACGTAGACGTAGATATAGATAAATAGATATGGATATATATAACGCGCTGTATATACGTGGCGGCGACGTTCGAGCTCTCCGGGAGCTCTTCGCGCTTATACAACTCAATATATACTCGTACACCGATCCTGCACTCACACACAGCAGCGGCAGCCGAGCAGCCCGAGTCGCATTGGCATTTGCTTTTTCGCACGAACAGACATATATTACGCGAGCGCGTTATCAATTGACCTAAATAGCATCCTTGTGCCTGTCCTTGCTCGTTTATTTTCCTTTATTTTCTAATTGGACTTGTACGCCCTCCCCCCCGCTACCTCCCCTCCCACCCTCGAGGCACTCCTTCGTTAGTGCCACGTTTCTCTGTTTGTTTCC
Organism: Pimpla rufipes; assembly: GCA_963932165.1. Lineage (NCBI taxonomy): Eukaryota > Metazoa > Arthropoda > Insecta > Hymenoptera > Ichneumonidae > Pimpla > Pimpla rufipes. Next base: position 14,837,872 of record OZ010636.1, read on the forward strand.
TTGGATCGAGGCCTGCGGTGCGCACTCGATTAATTACAGCCAGGCGGGCATAATTATCGCGAGAAAAAAAAACACCGCGATATTAAGTCGGTCGATTGAATTCGACGAGATGCACGTGTCGCGAGTCCTCGGTAAGATGGAACGCGGATTGGTGAAATTCAGTGCGACGGAAAAAAAGAAAAAAGAAAATTCATACGTGTACAAATTATGGGGAGATGAAACGCGGTCAGGCGGAGTTCAATGCGATGGAGAAAAATGTATATTATGGGGAGACGAAAGCCGGTTAGGCAAAGTTCAACGCGATAGAAAAAATGTGTATTATGGGAAGACGAAACCCGCTTAGGCAAAGTTCAATGCGACAGAAAAAAATGTATATTATGGGGAGACGAAACACAGTTGGGCAAAGTCCGGTCGACGGAAGAAAAAAAAATTGGTACATACGTCGAGCGGCTTGAGGAGAGGAGGAGGAGGAGGAGGAGGGATGAGCCGGGGAGCCGCGAAGGTCGAGGCTCTTCCCACCGTGAAACGCGAGCGTGGCCGGAGATTTTTCGCTCGTCGCGACGGTGGCGAAAGACGAGATCCACTGCGTCGAGGTGATCGCGTGTTATACGAGGCATAAAACACGCTCCGAGGTATCGCGCGCGCGGCCGGCCAGATTTTTCAGCCAAGAGGAACGAGGGTCAAACGACGCTGCTTTTTTTTCTCGAGCTTCTGCTTCCGAACCCGCGACGCCGGGAGGGGGAAGTACGACCGAGTCGCCGCGAGGGGCGACGGGGGAAGCGGGAATTCGCGGAGGTGGAGGAGGAGAAAACGTGACTGGCGGCCGATTACGATACGCGAGGTTCGTCCGATTGCCCGTGACCACGTGGCCTTGTCCTTCTTGCCCGCCGGTCGTGCGACTTGGCGGCCACCGGAACCTTCCGATAAGTGGAGGGACACCGGCCGCGTGCACCGCGCGTTCTGCACTTTGTTTTCTGTGACAATAAATCCAGGCCACATTCCGCCAGTTAACGAATGTGAAAAAAAAAAGAAAAAAAAATGTGTAGCGTTACATCAGACTCGGGGCATTATTTTTTTCCTCTCACGTTTTTCCAGGTGGATTTTCAGGGTCAATGTCAGCCGCGAAAATGCATCACGTGGACGACGTCTCGTTGTTGTTTTGCTAAATCGCTTTGGTTCTTTTTTTTCGCCGCCCCTCCCGCCTCCCCCCCCCCCTTTTCCCCCTCCCGTGCGACCATCGGCCGAGCGGGCGTATGAATACAATGGTAATGTCATCGCGAGTCGCTCATTATCGCGGACCAGCAATTTTTTTCTTTTTTTTCCTTTTATTGTTCCACCGTCGCGACGGATTAGCCGATGAGCCGTGCAACACGTATGGAAATGTGAAGGATAAACGGACGAATTTAATGTGCGTAGTGGGAATTTGTACGTCGCAGCTATGAGAAGCGGCTTCAGGGTCACCTGAAAGGGGATAAGAAAACGCTTTGAAAAATTATAACAATAATAACAACAAAAAAACGGCGAAGAATTTTTTTTTATTCTGTCACTCGTGTAATATTATGCAATCTGCTTTTTAATCGCTGAGTTGTTTCCTCGCCGTGACAGGGGAACCCGAACCGAACGGTAGTCGCGACGTCGCACTTTTCTGTTGTTTCGCGTCGACCCGTCAAGGACGACGACGGAGTCTCCGAGATTCTCGAGAGTCTTTGCTACGTCGAAGATTCGTGACGCGAATCGCGCACCGCGCGCACTTCGCCCCCTCCACGGGCTTCGTCCACTCTATCATATTTCTGCCGATACGGGAACAATGTGGAATCGCATAACCCGGAGTCACCGTTTGTTGCAGTGGTCTTCGCGACGGCCGGTATTTGCGAAAACACGTTTGCCCTTCATAGACTGAAAAAAAATTAATTGCTAATACAATTATTAATTATTATTTGATGAATTATTCTTTTTTTATTTGGTACGTAAACTAAATTCAAGAAAACTTCGGTTTTTTTTACTCTGCTGACACTGAGAAACGTCTCATCAATAATGCAGCCGCTTCATCTTCCTCTACCATCCGCCGACAGCCTTGAGTCGATTTACTTTCATCCGCAAATTCTCCAGTATAATCGACAATCTTATCGTATTCACAGTTGAGAAAAAAGCAAAAATCGCGACCCCGTCTACACTGCATAAATAATAATATAATTGGCTCAGATACAGCCGCGCGGACTGCGAATGCGAAATATGCCCTCCTGGCGTTCGGCCCTTAAGACTCCTCTCATTAAGATAAACTCCCGCAGTTGCGTTTCCCATGTGCGATAAAAATTCGTTTTTACGTCGAATATTTCGTTTGACACAGCCGCCCTTGTCCCCCTTACAAAAGTAATTAAAAAAAAAATAAACAAAAATATAAAAAATATTTTTTAAAAAGTCTCCCGACTAATAACGCAAGACGAAACGACCGGTGCCGACCAATAAAGATTCGCTATGTTCCTCGGTATAGTCCCGCGCTCGATCGCCGGGTTAGCGGGAGTTCAAAGCACGAGACGAGAGTTCGCTCGGCAATCGTTGCGTCGCGATAGCGACAAACAGATCCCCCGTTGTGCTGTGTGCAGGTTGCAAGTGTGGCCGCCGCCGCCGCCGCCGCCGCTGCTGCCGGCTTTGTGTGCGCGCGGGGCGTTCGCTATAGTGCGATGCGCTCGTAGGCCGCCGCTGTCGACGCATCGATCGGCCGCCAAGGCTGCTCCTCCGGGCAAGGACAAGGCCGTTCCCGCCGGCTGACATTGCGGCCGAGTGCACTAAGCGAGCGAGCGAGCGAGCGACGAGCGAGCGGGGCCACTGAGGCTTCGCGGCTGCCCGTGAGACTTCGAACCCTGTCGCGCCGATATACTATATCCGCCTTTGTGTTTGTGTCTCACCGGGCTTTGTGTTTTTCTGCGTCGAGGATAATACACCGCGCATACCTGTCCACGTTTCGCCGTGTGTCGTCTCTCGCTCTATAGGCCAAACCGAACGCTATACATATAGCCGGCTCGATGCTCGCGCTAGTGCGACTCGATATAAAATTATACGCCTTGGACTTCACGCGTGCTGCATCCTCGTTCCTCGCTTCTCGTGTTTTCCCGCACTCGACGGCGAGCATCTCCGGCGCCTATTATCGTACAAACTATATGTATATATTTATATATGTATTGTATAGATATAGTGAGTACATAACATGAACTATTTTATTTCCCGCATGCGACTGTTTGTGCCACTGGATAATATTTCCCAGCTTCCTCTTCAGTAGAAAAGAAGAAAAAAAAAATCCGAATGACGAGGCGTACTTTGACGGTAAAAATGTTGATCCGATTTATCTTGCGAGTCGAGACTTTTTGCACACTTTGTAGCACTGTTGGTTTTTTTTTTTAGCGTCGACTAATCGATTATCGGGATTATCGGCGTCGTCGGCGCGGCGAAGCGATTTAGTGTTGCATTGATGGAGGATACGTTGGAATTGTCTGAGCTCCGGTGGCGAGTGACCAATCTGGTTGAAACACTCGCACGTGGCTCCGCCGTGTGTGAGTGAGGGTCTCAGTGTCGCGCGTGGACGATTCGCTTCCGCAAATAGTAAAGATGACGACGAGCACGTAAGGAAAGATAAAGTTGAAGTTCGGGGGGGAAGTAAAGAGCGAAGGAAAAATCCTCGAACGCAATCGTCGGGTCTACTATCTGAGCGGCGCGAGGCACGTGGGTGACATCCGCGGGGTGCACCGGTGGCCGCACGTGGAGCAGTAATACAATGCCTGAGAACTCGGTTTTTTTTTTTTTTACGTGGACACGAGTTTCCATTCAGTTGAACTTGAAAGACGCACGTGCTGTTTGTGCCGCGGGATGAATCGTTTTGCTCGCCTTCCAGGAATACCAAAAATATAGTCAATTACGTTTGTAAAAATGAACAAATTATTTGATGGTTACAGGAGTTTCTTAAAATTATTTAAAGAAATTAAATACAATCTAAGTATTTACGCGTACTCCGAATATAGAAAATAATAAAAAATAAGAATATCCAAAAATAACATTATAGAAAATAAGAAAATAATATTCTGATATTGGAAAAATTATTCCATTTTTTTGTCGTTTTATCCATATTTATTGACGCGTAAAATAATTTTATGATAGAAGCAAAAGCTCAAAAATAGCAGAGCCGAGGTTAGAGAAAAAAAAATGGTTTCGCAGAAAATAAACCCGGAAGTTACATCGGCGATAAGTGAGATCGCTCGAAGATCGGTCACGTTTGCACGAGTCATTGCTACTGGTGTAACCGAGACGAGCCACGATGACTTTTTTATTTTTTTCCCCCAGGGTCACGATAAATCGTCGGCGTCTCGCTCGGAGGTCTCGGCTCGCGGTTTCATCACCATCGCGAGACAAAGATCGCTCGTTCTTTCTTTCGGCGCGGACTGCCGATGCCGCACGAGGACGAATTCGTCGTCGAGCGTTTCCGGCCGCGCGCGCTCGGGACGCGCCGGATCGTTCGATCAACGCGCGCGTCGAACTGACCGACCTTGATCCTCGATCGACACCAACGATTCCGTCGTTACGCGCAGCGACGTCTCGGCTAGACACGGCCGCGAGGTGATAACCGAATTAATCGGGAATTAAAGTCGGCTTATTAAAATTCATCATTCATAGTGTGCTAAATTGTCTACAGTGGAGACTCGATTTACTTCGCCACTAAAAAAAAAACGAGCTGCGAATCCAATTCGCAGCAATTTCTCTCAAATTTTGCTGAGAGCGAGTAAAAACATTCGCGCGTGAAGAATCGTCAAACCCAAACCGGAAAAATTGTCGATCGTCGATCGAGTCTGACTGATTAAGGAGAAATTTCGCGGGGTCCGACTGTAGGTCGTGATACGCCGCAACCGCCATCCAGGCGATATAGATACCGGAGCTCGGAGCGAGCACGCGTGTGCCGATTAGTGGGCGGTTATTTTTCGGCGAACGACCTTGTCGGGCAATATTTGCGCGTTGAAGCTAGTATAGAAATCGCTCAGCCTCAGCGAGGCGGAGGTGGCGGCGACGGCGGCGGCTGAGCACCACAGGCAGCACCTGCTGACGCGACGCCCGACGCGACCCGAGATATGCTCTATGGTTACGTAATTCAAGGACGTCTCACACTATAACCGACGTCGATCTTCGATCTCCCTCGCTCGTTCGCCGACCACCGCTGTGTACAGCATATATACGATGAGTTCCCTGAGACCAGCAAGAAAAAAAAAGAATAATAATGCCACACGCAGGAATGCGAATTATTTCTCGAGCTGGCGAGCTCTCTGAATAAAAATGTGTATCAAGTTGGAACCACGGAAGAAATTTTAAAAAAATGTACCGATCGAAAATGATTTTTGACGCAGTATGCGTAAAATTCGATTTTACGCACTGCCTTCGATGCGTAAAAATTCATTTTGACGGTGCGTAAAATGAATTTTTACGCACCGTGAGTAAGACTTTCACGTAAAACTTTACGCACTTGTGGCGTAATACACTATTACTGGAAATTTGGCGATTGAATTTTCGCAGATAGCGATATTATTTTTGACTTTCAGCTCACCACCGTCGTTTTTCCGGAACGCACGAAACCAGATTGCGAATTCTCCGAGCGTGCATATCACTCTCAATAACATCCCGCTCAGCTTCCCGTGACCTTGGACCACGTCGCGTCCTGAAACCCTGCGCGCCGCGAAGCTCGTTACGCGTTCCAACCCTCGGTGGGCTCCCCAGACCGAACACGCACGTGTCGCACAGGACTTAGCGGATGGCGCGTGTGGACGGCGCTAAAAGCTCCGCACACGCTGCATATCGCAAACTATACGACGCGACTACATCAACCTCCGCGCTATATCGACCTCCCTCGCTCGCTCTCTCTTATTCCATTCCCTAACATATGTGCGATAACTCGCGCGTGGCGCTGGATTCTCATCGGAATTGCGAATTTTCCAGGAATCTCTTATCGCAAAAACGCGACATTGAAGTACCCGATTTGTAATCACTGGATGTTGCGTTCATAACCGATTTTTTTTTTCGTTCGTTAATATCCCAGATCAATCTCGACGCTTGGGCATCGATGAAGGCTGAGTGGGCGCAATATCCGATAACGATTACGACTCGTGTCGATAAATAGAGCGCGATACGAAGGATCGAGAGTTGAGGTGGGGGCGATCGGATCGCGCGTGCAGACTCCGGGTTTGACGGTGAATTGCGGAAAATTGAGTTACCCCCGCGGGCGCATAATTTTCAATTGAACCGACCAACGACGATTACGACGAGCGAGCCGATAAATTGTTTTAAAAATCACTTCCGCGTCGCCGAGAGGCTGGAAATACACGAGATCCATCAGCGTCGATACGAAGCAAAACTGTTATTCGCCGTCACGTAGATTTTTTTTCAATCAATTCCGAGCTTTCGTTGCGTGTAATGCAAATTCTTATTCATTTTGCTTCCTCATAGAGGAAGCTTTGTTTTCGTGAATTTTTTTTTTTTAATTGATAATGAAGCTCTGGTAATTAACTGCGTTATTGAGTTGAATAAATAAGTGGGACATAAATTTTTTATTTGACGAATCATGTGTTATTAAATTTTACGTATCAGCTGACGAATTAAATTCCCGGTAATGTAAATTTGCAAACGTTTTTGGAAGATTTTTTTTTTTTTACTGAATCATCGTAAGGTATGAATTGCTCTTGTCGTGAGGACTCGATAAAAATGCAAACGTCATCGTTTTTGGTGCGATAACATTCTTGTTTGACCACGTGTCCCGAGTTTTGACCCATTTCCGTTGCACAATTCAGTCAATAAGTATGTCGGTGAAGTTTGAAACGTTTCAAAGTTGAAACGGTTTTCCCAGCTCCCGGCTCCCGAAAAACAAAAGAATATGTCATGCCGAAACGGCGTTGAATCGGGCACAGCATATGATTATGTATTTATTTTCAGTAAAAATAAATTATTATTACCATGAACAATGATTGTTTAAGAAAGAACAGGTTTTTATTTATTTATTGGGAAAATCATACGACCGTACGATCCGCGGAAGCCTGTCAATTACGCAACGTTCCCGGAGTATGGTCGTGATCGCTCCTGACATTTTCATGAATTTTTTCAAGTACACAGACACGCTTGAGCTGTGCAACTACGACGGATTAGGGAAAAGCGAATTTGCTTTTATTTATTCGCAAATTCTCGACCGTCTAGGTCCTCCGGAACACCACCGTTTCACTGAAAAATTGCCGCGTCTCCCGGAGTAGGGTTATGGCCGCTCCTGACATTTTCATAATTTTTTTCAAGTACACAGACACGCTTGAGCTGTGCAACTAAGACGGATTAGGGAAAAGCGAATTTGCTTTTATTTATTCGCAAATTCTCAACCGTCTAGGTCCTCCGGAACACCACCGTTTCACTGAAAAATTGCAGCGTCTCCCGGAGTAGAGTGACGCGTATCACCGATTTTTTAATGAATTAATTCAGGGACACAGACATGCTTGAGCTGTGCAACTAAGACGGATTAGGGAAAAGCGAATTTGCTTTTATTTATTCGCAAATTCTCGATCGTCTAGGTCCTCCGGAACACCACCGTTTCACTGAAAAATTGCCGCGTCTCCCGGAGTAGAGTGACGCGTATCACCGATTTTTTAATGAATTATTTCAGGGACACAGACATGCTTGAGCTGTGCAACTAAGACGGATTAGGGAAAAGCGAATTTGCTTTTATTTATTCGCAAATTCTCGACCGTCTAGGTCCTCCGGAACACCACCGTTTCACTGAAAAATTGCCGCGTCTCCCGGAGTAGGGTTGTGAACGCTCCTGACATTTTCATGAATTTTTTCAAGTACACAGACACGCTTGAGCTGTGCAACTACGACGGATTAGGGAAAAGCGAATTTGCTTTTATTTATTCGCAAATTCTCGACCGTCTAGGTCCTCCGGAACACCACCGTTTCACTGAAAAATTGCCGCGTCTCCCGGAGTAGGGTTATGGCCGCTCCTGACATTTTCATAATTTTTTTCAAGTACACAGACACGCTTGAGCTGTGCAACTAAGACGGATTAGGGAAAAGCGAATTTGCTTTTATTTATTCGCAAATTCTCAACCGTCTAGGTCCTCCGGAACACCACCGTTTCACTGAAAAATTGCAGCGTCTCCCGGAGTAGAGTGACGCGTATCACCGATTTTTTAATGAATTAATTCAGGGACACAGACATGCTTGAGCTGTGCAACTAAGACGGATTAGGGAAAAGCGAATTTGCTTTTATTTATTCGCAAATTCTCGATCGTCTAGGTCCTCCGGAACACCACCGTTTCACTGAAAAATTGCCGCGTCTCCCGGAGTAGAGTGACGCGTATCACCGATTTTTTAATGAATTATTTCAGGGACACAGACATGCTTGAGCTGTGCAACTAAGACGGATTAGGGAAAAGCGAATTTGCTTTTATTTATTCGCAAATTCTCGACCGTCTAGGTCCTCCGGAACACCACCGTTTCACTGAAAAATTGCCGCGTCTCCCGGAGTAGGGTTGTGAACGCTCCTGACATTTTCATGAATTTTTTCAAGTACACAGACACGCTTGAGCTGTGCAACTACGACGGATTAGGGAAAAGCGAATTTGCTTTTATTTATTCGCAAATTCTCGACCGTCTAGGTCCTCCGGAACACCACCGTTTCACTGAAAAATTGCCGCGTCTCCCGGAGTAGGGTTATGGCCGCTCCTGACATTTTCATAATTTTTTTCAAGTACACAGACACGCTTGAGCTGTGCAACTAAGACGGATTAGGGAAAAGCGAATTTGCTTTTATTTATTCGCAAATTCTCAACCATCTAGGTCCTCCGGAACACCACCGTTTCACTGAAAAATTGCAGCTACTCCCGGAGTAGAGTGACGCGTATCACCGATTTTTTAATGACTTATTTCAGGGACACAGACATGCTTGAGCTGTGCAACTAAGACGGATTAGGGAAAAGCGAATTTGCTTTTATTTATTCGCAAATTCTCGACCGTCTAGGTCCTCCGGAACACCACCGTTTCTCAGAAAAATTGCAGCGTCTCCCGGAGTATGGTCGTGATCGCTCCTGACATTTTCATGAATTTTTTCAAGTTCACAGACACGCTTGAGCTGTGCAACTACGACGGATTAGGGAAAAGCGAATTTGCTTTTATTTATTCGCAAATTCTCGACCGTCTAGGTCCTCCGGAACACCACCGTTTCACTGAAAAATTGCCGCGTCTCCCGGAGTATGGTTATGGCCGCTCCTGACATTTTCATAATTTTTTTCAAGTACACAGACACGCTTGAGCTGTGCAACTAAGACGGATTAGGGAAAAGCGAATTTGCTTTTATTTATTCGCAAATTCTCAACCGTCTAGGTCCTCCGGAACACCACCGTTTCACTGAAAAATTGCAGCGTCTCCCGGAGTAGAGTGACGCGTATCACCGATTTTTTAATGAATTATTTCAGGGACACAGACATGCTTGAGCTGTGCAACTAAGACGGATTAGGGAAAAGCGAATTTGCTTTTATTTATTCGCAAATTCTCGACCGTCTAGGTCCTCCGGAACACCACCGTTTCTCAGAAAAATTGCAGCGTCTCCTGGAGTAGGGTTGTGAACGCTCCTGACATTTTCATGAATTTTTTCAAGTACACAGACACGCTTGAGCTGTGCAACTACGACGGATTAGGGAAAAGCGAATTTGCTTTTATTTATTCGCAAATTCTCGACCGTCTAGGTCCTCCGGAACACCACCGTTTCACTGAAAAATTGCCGCGTCTCCCGGAGTAGGGTTATGGCCGCTCCTGACATTTTCATAATTTTTTTCAAGTACACAGACACGCTTGAGCTGTGCAACTAAGACGGATTAGAGAAAAGCGAATTTGCTTTTATTTATTCGCAAATTCTCAACCGTCTAGGTCCTCCGGAACACCACCGTTTCTCTGAAAAATTGCAGCGTCTCCCGGAGTAGAGTGACGCGTATCACCGATTTTTTAATGAATTTTTTCAAGTACACAGACACGCTTGAGCTGTGCAACTACGACGGATTAGGGAAAAGCGAATTTTTTTGTATTTATCCGCAGATTCTCGACCGTCTAGGTCCTCCGGAACACCACCGTTTCACTGAAAAATTGAAAAAGTTGCGCACCGCGCACAAAGCGTCTTGAATCGAACGTTTCGCCTCCTCCACGATCTGAAAAAGAAGGCAATATATGACGTTGGCAATTTTTTTTTGTTTCTTTTTTGTTCGATTGAGTTAATTTATTGAATAATGTCGCAAAATCATGTTCGACTCAAATAAAATAATGACCCTCAAAAATCATGAATTTATAGAAGGGGTACCCCTTGCGTTTTTTGCGACATTTTTTTTTATTTCGTTAAGTTTAAAAAAGACAAGCGAAAAAAAATGATAATAAAAATGACGAGCGAAATTTACCCGCGGCAATGGGAAATGCGTCGTGTACAGCAAAAATGTCGGCTCGGACTCGACGGATTCTTCGAGTCGAGACCCTCGTGAGCTCCGTGATTGCCGAGTTCATCGTCTTTCGGGCGATCAGGCGTATCTTTGCTGTTATGTTTGTCCTCTTTTCCTGTCGTCGTAGTTCATCATCCCCTGATCCGGCACCTCAACAACTTTCGTCGGCTTCAGAACAATCCCCGGAAACAGACTGTCTTCGTCTATCGGCTCACGATTGCGCGGCATTCCCGGCTTACTCGCCGCCGGTCCCTGAAAATAAAATTATACACCAAACATATGGTTTTGCATAGTTGGAATGCAACGAAAAAAAAAAAATATATATATTATTCTCGCGATTTTACAATATTATTATAACAATTGATCATTAGAATAACTTTTTATACTCAGTACAATCTTTCAGTTTGTTTCGAAAAAATATATATATTATTCTAGTGATTCTAAAAAATTATTATAACGATCAATTGTTAGAATCTCATTTTATAAAGTTCATGAGTAATGCATTGGACCTAGACGATCGAGAATTTGCGAATAAATAAAAGCAAATTTGCTTTTCCCTAATCCGTCTTAGTTGCACAGCTCAAGCGTGTCTGTGTACTTGAAAAAAATTATGAAAATGTCAGGAGCGGCCATAACCCTACTCCGGGAGACGCGGCAATTTTTCAGTGAAACGGTGGTGTTCCGGAGGACCTAGACGGTTGAGAATTTGCGAATAAATAAAAGCAAATTCGCTTTTCCCTAATCCGTCTTAGTTGCACAGCTCAAGCGTGTCTGTGTACTTGAAAAAAATTATGAAAATGTCAGGAGCGGCCATAACCCTACTCCGGGAGACGCGGCAATTTTTCAGAGAAACGGTGGTGTTCCGGAGGACCTAGACGGTCGAGAATTTGCGAATAAATAAAAGCAAATTCGCTTTTCCCTAATCCGTCGTAGTTGCACAGCTCAAGCGTGTCTGTGTACTTGAAAAAATTCATGAAAATGTCAGGAGCGATCACGACCATACTCCGGGAACGTTGCGTAATTGACAGGCTTCCGCGGATCGTACGGTCGTATGATTTTCCCAATAAATAAATAAAAACCTGTTCTTTCTTAAACAATCATTGTTCATGGTAATAATAATTTATTTTTACTGAAAATAAATACATAATCATATGCTGTGCCCGATTCAACGCCGTTTCGGCATGACATATTCTTTTGTTTTTCGGGAGCCGGGAGCTGGGAAAACCGTTTCAACTTTGAAACGTTTCAAACTTCACCGACATCAATAAGTGGCATCAAACTCGCGGGGGCCACGGAGGACACACCCACCGCACTTGGATCTCGGGAGATCTAGGTTGCGTTTACTTTCGCTTTAATCGTCATTATCACACTCGTTATCATGCAACACGCGAGCCGCTTCCATCTCAGTGGATCTGACGCGGAATTGAGTTTCTGTCATTGAATACAACGATTATAAAATTCATCAATGACCCTCATCGACGACAGATTTAAAACAAAACAAAAATTTGAAATAAAATTTAGAGATCGAAAAAAAATCGCGCAGATCGAAAAGTGATATTTACAACAAAAAAACACTCAAGGGTTAAAAATAAAAAAATCTCGCAATACGAGTTTACCCGTCGAAGGAGGAGAGCGATAATTTTCTTCTTTTTTTCATGGCCGCGCCAATTAGCACATTCACAGAAGCAGCGAGCCACACATCACAGTCGCGTCATATCTCATTAACGAGAGCCACTCGCGGGAGTCGCTCATCCGCGTTGCTCATCCGTGTGAGAGCGGCTGAGCAGCGGGTGACGGTCGAATCGAGCTCAAGGTTCGCTCAAGGGAAGAGCCGGAGCGAACGGTCGGTCTTAACAGTTAACGTTATGGGCGGCCGTGGCGTCTCGAGTGGTGGTAAAGGTCGCGAACGTTCGGCAATCCTAATTTCTGTGAGAAGAGAACTCGGACCATCGCGTACGGCACCAGAGATTCCCAACGACGATATATATATATATATATAGTAATGGTGATAACAGACGTCGAGGACAGTCTCGATTTCTTCGATCAGCTCGGCTTCACCCCAGTCTCGCTATATACTCGAAGTTGAGCTTCGCATTTACTGTATATTAACCGAGTACATAGCGCGCACTGTACGCCAAGAGGCGACCGAGACCGAAAGCGAATAACGATAAACGTCTCATCGAGACTTCGCATCCTTGACACACAAAAAGACCTCAGCAACGTCTAACCCGAAGAGACCGCTTGGCTGTTACATTTGTGATTCAAATATACGAGAATGTATATAGAGAACGCGAGAGAGGAAGAGAGAGAAAGATAAAGTGCGAGACAGAGCGAGAGTGGGTCAGACATAGGAAAAGGAATTTCGTCCGTGCTCCCTCGTTCCGATCTGTGTCACACGCGGAGAGATCGCTACCCCTGGATGTGCCGTTTCAGCACTATCGCCTTATTCTCGCTCTCTCCCCCACGGGGACTGGCGGTGGCGTTGGAAAACGGCGACCGACACACACGGGGGATGCGACTCCGAGCTGCTTGTGGCGACGATAGTGGCGGCCATTGTAGAGTCACCTTGGGTTATTCCGCAAAGCTCTCCGAGGAATCGTTCGACCGTGGGATATCTCCTCGATTGGTCGTAATGCGCTGGGCCGCTGCACAGAGGTGGCTGGGCCTCGACCCCTCGGCGGCCCCGGGTAACCATCGAACATCGTGAGTGACACGTAAGAATGGTTAGGCTAAGGAAAAAAAAAAAACTTTGTCGCTCAAGTGCGACAAAGCCTCGACCGCGTCGCGTTGACTCGTTGACAGGTGGATTGATAAAAATTAATGGGGTTATCGTAAACGATTCGTAACCGATTTGTAACAGTTTCATAACCGATTTGTAATAGATTCGTAAATGATTGATAACAGATTTTTACCGATTTATTATCGATTCATAATCGATTTATAACAGATACATAAACGATTTCTAACAGATTCTTAACCTACTTATTACAAGTTCGTGACCGATTTCTTGCAGATTTATAACCGATTTATAACCGATTCATAGACACGCATGTCCTTCATTGTGTTTTGTGCTGGTGTTAATAAGTCGGTTCCCGCGACGATTCGATTGTCTCCGGTTGGTCTAGGCCTGAGAAAAAGCAATAAAAAAGAGGCTACACCTTGACTCGTTCGCACCTCGGATTCGCGCCGATTGGAATTGAATCGCGCGAGCTGCCGCGGCGATCAAGAACCTCGTAGCCTGATAACCTGGTTACATGCTAATCCAGATATACATATGAGCGCGAGTATATGCCAAGCGCAATGTGTCAGTCAGCGCGAAGACATACCCGACCTCGCCCCGGCCGCGACGAGTCACTCGCGCGCGCTCTGGACGCGATTCTCACATTGTGCGACGTTCGGAATTAAAGAGGGCATAAGCCAATCAAGACGCTCTGGCAATGAGACGCGAAGGGAAACGTCACCACTGCGAAAAAAATTCGAACGGGGACGGTCGATGAGCACACGCAAAAAATTTATTTTTCTTCTTATTATTTTTTATAATAACTAGGCTAATCACAAAGCCTGAAAAACTTTTGCGCTGCTACGCTCTTATAAAGCTTTAAAATTTGATACCAAATGGAATTTGTTTACCACGAACTTTCCTGGCAACCAATCACAGCTCGAATTGAACGATGACAATGCTTTCCGTTACTCATGAACTTTTTAAAAGTAGGACCAGTACGTACGCGCGTGTCGCGCGCTAATGCAAAATAAAATCGAAAAAGACAAATATTTTTAATTTTTTGCGGAGACTGTCGCCTTAAGAAAAAAATTGCGGATTCGTTGTGTTCGGACAAAAATATACTGAAATAAGGATTAAAAAAGTGTTTTCGCACTTTTTTCGAAATTTCGTCACTTCACTAAAATCGAGGTTTCTTTTTTTGTATCGATTGAACCTGGATTTCCGGCCTTTGTTCAACAACGAAGAGAACGCCGGAACACGACATCTTGGTTTCTGAAATTCTTTGGACTTTAAAACCCTAACCCTCCAAAATCGCAAATTTGTCCCTTGCGTTTTTTGCGAATTTTTTTTTTTCGATTTCGAAAAGTTTGGAAATCCTATCCGATAACCAATTTTCTGCTGATTCCGAGAAGCGCCGTTGATTGCCCGAACAATAAAAAATTCGACGTACAAAACGCACAAATTAATTTTTTTCTCTGCAAATATTATATTAGCAAATTAGTCCATACACGCGCTCGAACACCCCGAAAAAACATTAACAAACCTTAAAACCTCGCACGTCCGAGAACTGTCAAAATACAATAACACGACTGAAAATGCTCGTTGGTTCGCAACGGGCTGTAGACAACCCGACAGTCAATCAGAGAACGAATAACCCGACATCAAGGTATTGCGAGGTATTTTACCCACTGATGTTTTGAAGATAGACAAATTATTTGGATCAAATAATTATGATTATTATTATTTTCTGCTAATTAGAATCTATCACCAATCAAAAATTCGGTTTGGGAAGCTTGGGGAGCTTGAAAAGTCCGATTTAACGGCTCATTTAACGTCATGAATGGGCATTTTTTCGAGGGTCACGACGAATTTTTTTTTTACAGGCGGGCCTTAAGGTGGTTCTTTACGGTTGATCCACACGGTAACCCGAAAGTGCTTTTTGACGATCCGACTGGAGAGAGCTCCTGACTCTCCGCGCCCGTCAAAAGCTTTGCGCGGCTAACGGGATCAAGGTCGGAGGACGACGGCGACGGCGACGTCGCGTGGGTGTCGACCGGAACGGATTCCACGAGATACACGTTATTTTTCATGCTCGCGGTCCCACCGAGCGCTCTATCTCTTCTCTAGCTGTGCGCGCATAATACGTCTATATATATTTATAGAGGTTCCGCTCTGTGTGTACAGCGACGATGACTTCACCAGATAGTGGACGATCCGCGGCTCTCGTCCTGAAGCTCGACGATATAAATCTGCGTTATAACGGACTGAGGCGTCGAAATGTTGCGTTATTTTTTTACGATTTTCTCAAACATCAAAACTTGAAACAAAAATCTTTCGTCCAAGGTCCAAATCGTATTTTTCACGAATTCCGCGATTCTACGTCCACAACTCGTCGGCACAATCGCGAGTCGTAATATCAATTGGCTCTCGAGGTCCCCTGAAATGCGACCGGATTACGTGGACTACGCGAACGCGAGCGCACAGAGAGCAGCACACAGCGGGTTCGGAATAAAAAAAAAAGAATAAAAAAAATCCGTACAACTCGTAGCGAGCCGTAACGGAGCGGAGATTGCGTTATCGCTCGACGGGCCATTCGGTCAATCAAAGCCTCGACCGTTTGACTTTTGTTGCCCCAATAATTCAGGGAACCGACGATATTCAAGGTCTCACGAATCGGCTCCGGCCTCTCGTAAGCTTCGAATCGTGTATGCCATTCCTACATACCTACATATATATTACACATACACACGCACATAAATAAAAATCTATGTACACAAATCCCCCGATGAATATATACAGAAAGCGAGCACTTCGATCACGTACATCGCGTTTGACCAAGGACAAAGCGTATAGTGCAGGTCGATATATAGATCGATCGATCGCTGCGGTCGGGTGTTTGTGACGTCGGGCTCTATATTTGCGATCGGCGAAAGAAGAGTGAACGGTCCTCGGTGCGCACAATCGCTTTCCTGCATCCGTTGCCCGCTGCCCACCGTCGCATTACAGAAAACTGTTTCACCTATGTATATAAAATGCACGGACTCGACGTGGATGTGAAGCTCATCGCTAACGCCCCGTGTTCAATTTTACGGCGATTCGCCGATCGTTTATAACCGTCTCGCTCGGACCCCCGTCCCCTTCCTCGCCCCCCCCTGACCGGCCAGCTCGTAAATATCGAACGATCGATTTGTCCTCGTGGCAAACGACTCCGGGGCTGCACCCACGCACCGCGCGCTATCGGACACGACGAGCCACCGCCGCCGCCGCCACAGGGTCAGATCACTCCGCGTGCGCGGCTTCTGTCGCCGAAACGAGCCAGATTGATCTGATTCGTTACCCAGACTTTGGCTTCTGCGTCTGTGAACCGCAATTTTAGCCTTTTTGGCAGAAATCAATTTTCTTGGTTGCGGTAAGATCGCCTTCTAAAAAGTTGGTGTCAGTCGCAGCTATGTTTATGTGAATAGCCATTCTATTCGTGCTATAGTTGGCCGGCGGTGTCGTCAGAAACACTGATCATGCATTGACATTTTTTTGTTTATAAGTGAAATGTCAAAACTCGCAGAAAGGGGCCAAGGTCATGTATTGAGATTTTTTGTTTATGTCAAACGTCAAAATTCACAGAAAGGGTTATGCTTAATATGATTTTAATTCGCGCTTTTTTGGGGTATTAAAGTGAGGTAGGATTTATTGGACAAAAAATTGTACACGTCGTGGTTTTATTTTATTTTCGTGGAACAAAGAATTCGATTATTTTCAACTCGTGTGGGATACGTGAAATAGGTCACTCGGGTATTAATAGAAAAAAAAAAAATTGATTGTGCACACCCACGTAGACTAATGGTATTTTTAATTTAATTTTTTGTTGTTCTATCGCGCGAAGGTTAAAAAAAATTAATAGTCCCGATTCCGAGGTCAGTCGGGAGGTCACGCGAGGCCAAGGTGACCGATCTGATCTGGACGCGCGACTTTCGCTATCGGGAATAACGTGGCGGCGGCCCCGCGAGACTATCGTAAAATTCGTCTATATTTAAAATGCCATTGACATTTCCCACGAAGATCGCGGGCTCGACGCGTCCGACGAGCTGTGGATACGCGACGCCCCGAACGAGGAGCGACGGAAAACACGCAGCAACCGCGCGAAACGCAGCGACGTCTTTTTCGTGGCAGTCGTGACGCCCACGCGTGCCCTTCAAAACATTTTCCGTCTCTCCGGCCGAACGCCGGGCAATAATAGAAAAAAAAACAGAAGAGGAAAGAAAAAACTACGTAAAGAAGATAAAAAGAAAACGGGGCATAAACTGGAAATTTATCGCCCTCCGACTTCTTCTCCGCGCTCGGTCGCTCGGTCTCCGTGATCCGGTGCATTCGACGCGCGCTGACGCGAAATCGCGCGCAATTTCCCGGAATCTCCGCGCGTTCTTCTCGCCCCGAGAGAAATTTCATCTGACTTCTTTTTATTTTGCGCTCCTGAAGTTTTGCTCGATAGATGCGAAGTTGCCGAGCAAAAATTGTATCTCGCAACGTTTTATTGCATTTTTCGATATTTCGATATCCCCCCTCACCCTCTCACGTGTCGCATGCGCCAAAGCCGTAAGAAAGATTTTCTCGAGGTCGTCCAAGACGTGCGAAAAAAATATTCAAGGTTAACAAATATTCGGTAGCCTCTCGTGCCGTTATAAGTAACTTATTGACACTATCGACACTGCGATACCGAATCGCGGTATATTTTTGGTGCGTTCTCGTGCGACTGTTCGAAAAGTCTTCGCCGGAACAATAAAAAAGGATGCAGCGACAAGAGCAGCGCGCGTTTTATGCACCGAAGCAGAGGAGATCTCAATGGCACGAGGCTGCGAGCCCCAAGTGCATCGGCCCCCGGCTTTATTGGGTCCACGCACCTCGGAGTGTCTTATAAATCCGGGCATTTCATTATCCTGTTTTGCCGAACGGAGGCGAGAATCCGCGGCGGCGGTGTTCTCGTATCTCCCGAAAAACTATGGGCTGACGCGCGATCATTTCGCGGTTCGCAGCTTGTAACGCCGACTCGCTCGTTTCTCGTGTCATCATTGTCGACCCTGTAGGCTCGAAGTGGTTCTTCGCTCTACGTGCGTCTCGCGAATTTGCAGACGTCGGGAATTGTTTTCGAGGGCGACCGTGAAAACTCCGAGAGATTTCCAGGAATAGCGCGGAAATAAATGTTAAGGCTCCAACATTTTATTGTGTGGATAAACCGGGTGCGCTGCAGCGCGCCATCATTTGATAACAGGCGCTGCAGCGCCAACAAATCCGTGTCGATTTTTTCATTTCATATAATCGTTTTTCTCCTTGACATTCAGACACACGATTTTTAACTGAACTGTCAAAGATGCCGAGAATAAATGGGTAGGGTAGCATTTTCACCAAACGTGTTTTCAGCAAACTTTAAAAAAATCGTAAAAAATTGTTAAAAATGATGTAATTGTCTCGCCCCCTTCCAATTCTGCATTCTGTACATGTTGAAAACACCTTAAAACATCTTGAAAACACCTTAAAACATCATGAAAATACCTTAAAACGTCTTGATAACACCTTAAAACATCTTGGAAACACCCTAAAACATCTTGAAAACCCGCTTACATTGCGAACAATTATGGCTTGTCGTGTAAATATCGATTTCAGGGATGGTTAAATCGAGTTTGTTGAACACACGTTTAATGAAAATGTTACCCCACCGGACAAATGAACTTATTCTCGGCCTGAGTCTCTGCCAATATTTACAGGATGAATAGAACGTTGACAATGACTGCGAGATTTTCGAAATTTCCGAGCTATCTCGAGCCACCAACTTTTCAGAAAAACATTAGAAAACGATATTTTTTGTGAACGAAATTCTCATTTGATTTTATTTTATCGTATTTTATTTTATTAATAATTAATACAATTTTCGCGTCAGTCACGCGGCGAACGAGTCAAGGCGCGCAACGCGATTACATACGGACGAACTTTGAATTGGTTTCACGCGAACTTTTGCGACGATCCTGGAAGCGAAATTGTGTAAGCCAATCCCGGGGGGGGGGGGGGGGGGGAGGCCGGAATCGTCTAAAACAGGAGAATCCCTTCGCGCAGAAAGTTTTCGATGCACCGACGCTCATTATACACAGAAGCGGCGCGCGCGAGAGTCGAGCACAGAGATAGGACGAGGCGACACTCGCGCAGTGCAATTTCGTGAATTCACGATCAAGACCCCGAGAAGTTAAGTTGGAGCCGAGCCAGCCAATAAACTTTCTCCGTCTCCCTCTGCCCTCGGGCGATATACAGTCGGCGCTAAGCAGCATCCAATATCTCGCTCCCTGCTCCGCTCTCGCTCTTTCTCTCCCACGAAGCGACAACGACGACGACGACAAAGCAGGTCGTCGCGATTAAGAAATTCTCCTGTTTCTAAATCTCTTTACGACCCACAGACGAGCGAATGAAAGCAGCAGAAACGAGAGTGTTTTACACAGACAGAGAGACAGACAGAGTTTAAAAAAAAACGAGAAAAAAATGTGTGTGAGAGAAAAAAACAGATCGAGAGATAGAAAGAAGCCAGACAAAGGGGAGCAGTGAATCAAAGCGAGAGGCGACAGCTCTCGCTGCGATGCCTTCACTATACCGCTGACGCCGTGTGTAGTGCACAACGTACGAGCACGAGCTGTGACTGGTGAGTGGTGATCTAAAAGAAGGAAAGAGTACGAGAGAAAGAAAGAAAGCAGCGGCATAGAAGTCGACGTCCCGTCAGTTGATGCCCCAGCAGCTTTCGTCTGACTTGAAGAGACGAGAGACGATACAACACACGTAGTATAAATGTATATATATGGTATACACGACGCGTGGCGGGGGCGAGCGGATTACTTTTGCCCGCGCTGAAGAGGCTCCGGGCAAAAGTAATCTCTTCACTTTCTCCCGATGGCGAGCGGCGCGTTGCGAACGAGGCGGCCTCGACAGCTCGCGCGGCTGACAGCGAGAGTGGTTGGTCTCGTTCGCGCGGGAAGAGCCTCCCGTCGGCCTGCCGGTTTCCAATATACCGATGGCCAGGCGCCTGGCACCGCGACGACGACGCATGGACCGGACGCCCAGGAGTACGAAGAGCGCCGAGTGTACGAAACGCGACGCTTGGCCCAGAATCCCAGATAACTCGATCGGCAACGATCTCGATTTCACTCCGCGCTCCCGACGCCGCGCGCAATGCTACGCTACACAGTCGGTCGACGAATCGCTGAACCGCACGTTTCACTTATTAGCACGGCGAGTGAATGCTAAGCGATCGGCGCATCGCGATAAAATGTTAGCAACTTTTTTCTCCCGATCATAGCATAGATTTTACTATCTCGGTTCTACCAACTTGTGGCGTTTTTAAGCAAACTGTTTTTTTTTTTAATATAGATAAATTGGAGAATCATCAGTTTTCTCGCACAGATGGAAATGGTTTTTTTTTATCATCTCCGATGCGGTGGGTCGAGACTGACAAATAATCGATCGAGATTAATTAACGTTCCGTCGTTCCGTAAAAGGCGAAATCGCGAAGTCGTGCATCGTGCAATTAGCGCGTAATGCGCGATCGCTGAAAAATTCATGCTGGTTGCGAAAATGTGTATGATTTTTCGTAAGAATCCAGAGTTCATTCGCCGGGCAGTCGGTCATTGTATCGCGAGGGTATAGCAAAGGGGTTTACGTAACTTCAAAAGTTAAACTCTATAACTGGAGTGTTTCGCATAGGCTCGATCCGCGCGGTGTGTACCGGAGTATAGAGCGAATACTATACACACCCCCATTCATTCGACGTTCGGACGTTTTACTCTGACATTTGGTCACGCTTCCTTAATCGCGGGCGCACACGACTCTTTCGCAAAGGCTCGCGGTGTGTTGCCAATAGCGCGCTGGGTGCTGTACGGTAATCGACGAGGTGAAAGAGAAAGAGAGAGAGAGAGAGAGAGAGAAGTCGCTTGCGAAACCTTAAGCTGCCAGTAATGCTACACGCGTCACGTTCTCGTGCTTGCATCTCGCGAGTCGTACACACACGTTCAATAGCCCCCGACACTTTCGTTTGCTGTCAATAAACGCTTCTAATTAGCGATAGCGGTTACCGATCGCAAGACATTAACGTCGATTTCAAGCAGAGGCTGCTACAAAACCTGTCCAACCGATCGTGACAGATGGTGGTTTATGAGTAGCAAAATCGAAGCCTAAATTTCATCAAATTTTGTCGATTTCAATGATTAACGATTAACTTGATTTATCTTTAACGATCTTTGCCGATTTTTTCACAACAGAAAATTGATAAAATGTTTTTTTCGATTTTTTGCGAGATGATTACGTGCATACAAAATCGGTTTGTGTGAAAATAAAATGGAATAATCGAGAAATCGGTTTGCCGATTTTCGTCGCAAATATCGGTTAAGCCCGGAATATAAGACCGGCTGCACCGTCCGCGGCAGTGCAAAGAGACAGCGAGGAAGCGTCGCGTCCAAATAAGCCTAACCCTGTTCCCATTCGAGTGAAAACCCACAACAATCTCTCCTCTGCGCCCCGATACATCACACGCCCGGCTCGCGTGAATATTTCTCGCGCGGTTGCTTTCCCATCGGGCTCAATTACCGGAACGCGAGGAAGAAGCCAACGTATCCCTTGACCTACAATCATAATCATAAATCGGCACGAGGAAGGACCGACCGCTGTGCCGCCGCCGCCCGCGGAAACTCTCTCGCCGCGCGAGTCTCGCGTCCACATCCGTCGTCCTGTTTCGCCGCGCGCACGGAGCGCCCACACCCACGTGAAACTTATCGAAAGTCCCGATGGTGTCGCGCACCATGAGCCACGAGCGTCGCGCTCGCCATCTGGTCCACGTGGTCTCTCACGCTTTCACAAAATGGCGGCAGCAGCAAATGGCGCCCACCACGTGTATCGGTGATTCTGCGCTCTGTGTCACTCTGGTACTTTTGCGTAACAACCCGAGTGTCGTACATTTATGTACACCTTCGACAATCGCGAACGCTGGTAGAAAAGCTTTAGCGTTACGTCAGGGACTGGTGAAGCCCTGATCAGGACCACGCTATCCCTGCCAGGGCCCCAGCTGGGCCCGACTTGGGCCGATTTTAATGCTACAAATTTTCTACTAGGGTAGAAAATCTTCAGCATTACATCAGACCCTGGTCAGGGCCACGCTGGCCCTACCAGGGCTCGAGGTGGGCCTGATTTCAGCCGGATTTAACGCTACAGATTTTCTACCGGGCTAGTTTGTGGTCCAATTTGCAAGCAGTCAACGTGTAGCGCGTGGCTGGTGCGGCTCTCAGTCTCAGTCGCGTTGTCGTAGGTACCAAACGACCGTACACAACGAGTCTCGCAGCGCGCTACTCGGTGTCGTTGCCCTCCGGGCTGCGGCCGCCGCAGCTCGCGACGCGCGCGGTGCGCGTTATGCAAGAGCCAAAACAATATGTAGGTTGTCTCTGGTTGTCCCGCTCGCTCGCCCGGCTCGCTCTATAGCGCCCGCCTATATATCCATCTAGTCTAGTCTCGCGCGCGTCGGGGCTACCGCGTTCCGTTACGTCACGCGTCACGGAGTGCGTTCGCTTCGGGGTTGTTGTACTTACCTACTGCCTGCCGCGCGCTGCGTCCGCAGCGCCTATAACCGCGGCCCGCGGGTATCTCGATTGCGATGCTGGCTGTCGCAATGTAAACGAGCCACGCGACACGGCCGCGCGGAGAAATCACACGAGCGGGGAAAAAATATCGGCGATGGCTGTTAACATTTTTCGTGGCTGTCGAAGTTGGAGCTGAAAAGGGTGAATTTTTATTTTGTGAATAACTATGCGGTCAATTACTCGGTTAAAGAATTAACGATCCTACGGAATTTTTACAGAATAAAAAAAATGGATGTATTTTTTTTTTTTTTAATGAGTCTAAGGTTGCGTAAATTTATGACAGTTTAATGAGCAACGATTTTCGCTGTTCAAAAAACTTTCCTTTTTTCGGGCCTTCGTGATTTGAAATTAGGTCCCCCTTCGGGAAGGACGAGAAAGAGCTCGTCCTCCTCGTGACGCGGGCCTTTTCCCCGAAAACTTTCTACATAAGGTCGCGCCCTCTGCGACTGGAGCAATGCCTCATCCTATATGTATATATCTATACACGGCGCGCGCGGAGCCCGAAAGTTATTCGAAAGTTACGTACTAGGTCTCGGTGTGAAGCCTACAACGAGCCCATCCCGAATTCCGGTCATTGTCACTGCGGCCGGGTCAGAAAAAAAAATACGACGGGATATTTCATGAGGTCAAACGGTGAAAGGACGATAATCATAGAGAGTCTCGAGTATCGGGATCAACGCGCGAAGTGGAGCACAAATATTTTACATCCGGCGTCCAAAGTGTCTCAGTCGCGCTCACACATTTTCCTCGTCGCATCGAACCTCAATTATAATTCACTTGCGAAAAATTCACCCGTCAGACGGGTGAAAAAAAAAAAAAAGAATGAAATCGCCGAAACGTTAGTCATTGCGATCTCGACGCTTGGCCACCGGCCGAGTCCGATTCGACCGGCCTATCGCTCGTTAATCCGCGCTCGTAAACGGCTCAAGGCTGCATTTCTGGCGTCCCGCGTGTGTTGGTGAGTAAAAACGTCTCGCGCTCGCGATACGTAAATTACGACTCTTATCATTTCTGCCCGCGGCGCAAGGTCGCTCGGAGCTCTTATCTCGCGCTCAGCGAACGTCGAAGCCGCTTCGAGCGCCACGAGCGCGCTCGCCGCACGCTCGCTGGAAATCGAACGGCCGGATCGTCTTCGCCCGGCTGTGTACGTGAAGAGAGCTCGGCGTATGACGATCGCGGGGGCCGCGCGCGACGCTGGCGCTCTCATTTTTAAACGCACGTGCGCGTACCCGTTTTTATCTCGGCGTATCGGAAGCCACCGACGCGACGAGAAGACGGAGAAAGAGAGAGAGAGGCAAATATGCGGACAATTCAGAGAAAGAGGGGGAAAAAAGAAGAGGGATGAGCGGATTTGAAGGCCGCGCGCTCGTATCTCATCTGCTCGATCTCGAGGCCTTCGGACGCCAAAATTAAACCGATCTATATAGCCGATCATGCGTGAGATATGTATATAAGCCGGGGTTGCGGCCTGTACAACAGCGGAGAGAGCATCGATTTTTCTTCTTCTCTCCTGGTCACCTGTTTAAATACTTTACGAAATTTCGCTCTCTCGACCCCCCGCCCCCAATCCGGCTCATCCCACGACCGCGGAAGGACGGCCGCTGTCTCTCGCCGAGGTCACTTTTTTCGCGAGCAAAACTCGACCGCCGACTCGCCCGCCGCCTTGTCGAGTCACACTTTATTTTCGCGTAGACCGCGCGGATCGAATTTCCGAGTTCGCTATTATTAAAGGGGTAGAGAGGAACAAAAGTTTCGGCGCGTCGCGCCGTCGAGTGAGGGTGAAAATGATCTGTTTATTGGCGGTCCACCCGTCCTTGACGACCAGGATAGTTTTATTTGCGAAATTATTATCATTATATCGTACGAATTTTACAAAAATTTTATTTTTACTTTTTCTTCACTCTGGAGTCCAAACAGTTTGTAATCTTTAAATTACATAATAATAATAATAATATTAATATTAATAGTAACATTAATAATATTATAATTATTAAATCAATAATAATAATAATAGTAATAACAATAATAATCTTGGTCCAAAAACATACAAAATGTTTTTTTCATTTGAAGAAAAGTACTAGAAATACGCGTGTATTATTATCCAAATTTTGTTTATTATGGTGCACGTCTGCTGCAATGCACAAAGTGCATATCGAACTGCGCCGCGCCTATTGGAGAGTTCTGCGGCGATTATCTCACTCGCTCGTGTCGCGCATATCTCGGTCGTGTCTTTCACTCGGGCCAGCGCCGCGAGAGGAGGCGGCGGCGGCGGTGGCGGCGCGGTATATGCGGTGCCCTCGAAACCTTTCCATCGCACCTTTCGGTACTCCAGCTCGGGAGCACCGCGCGCGCGCGCGCTCTGTGTGTGCCAACAACACGGCGAGCGAGCGCGAAGTAGGAAGATGAGGCTCCTCTCTCGTGTCTAGAGAGTTTCACAAGCCGAGCGCCCTCGCTCTCTCTTATATATTCAACACACGGTAAATATAGATATATATAAAGGCAGCTGATTCGTCGGGTCGTCGGGGTTCACCCACGCCTCGACTGTAGCGCGCGAGTCGATCTCTGATCGGCGCTCAGAAACCGAGAGACATCGAAGTGTCTACACGAATTTATCCATCCGTCCACGAAGAAAGCGATCGACTCTCTGCTCGCAACCTGGCGAATCGCTTTGCGAACTATGACGCACGATTTTCGATTCAATAAAAACAATCAATGCCGATACTTAAATAAGCCCGCGGCGAACTTTCCCACCGAGTTCGTTGACCCCTCGCGAAATGACAATTAACGCGAAACTCGGTGTTTACAAGCGCATAGCGCGCAGTGGCAACGAGAGTGAGAAAAGCAGCTTCGACTCGGCCCGAATTGAAACACATCGTGCGAAATGTGAAAACGCGTTTACGCGCGAGTCTTGCGGTAGGTCGTGATGTGCGTTTAGACAGAATTCACTGAAGTCTCTCGTTGCACGTGGTGCGAGCGAGCGGTGGATAAGATCGCACGACACACTTGGAGCATTTTTTTTTTTTTATATAGTTTGTTTATAGTTCAGTGGCTGCGGCGCGTTTATTGCGTTGAGTTGCGAGTCGTTGTTTGGCGTTAGTCGCACATAAATCGCCCGTTGGTCGTGCGGAGCGACTGTCAGGCCTGTAACGAGCGAGCTGAAAAGGTGAGGCAGGAGGAGCAACGGCGGCGGCAGCAGCCTCGTTCAACGACGCGTGGAGCACCCCGCAAAAGCGACTCAGCCGACTAAGCGACTCCCGCGGATCTTTTTCTCCATCTGGATTTCTCGTGCCTGCCGGCCGGCCGCGACTCTTTCTCTGTCGCCGAATAGAGGTTACCGAGCCGAGTGAAAGACACACCGAGCGGCGCGCAGTGAAACCGAAAGTTCCACTCGCTCTACTTTCTATCTCGGCTTCCCACTGTCTCTGTCCCCGTCTCGCTCGCACTCGAGGCGAATAATTGGGTCGGCCGCTATTTTTTATCTCACCAGGAAGCGAGACGCGACGTGAAATGCGTGGGCGTCGCGTGTGGCCTGTACAATGTTGATGTTGCAGTCGCGGTTCAATTGCACTAGACTCGTTGGCGATAATTGGAAAGTGGTGATACGGTTATATCTGATAGATAAAAAAATGGGGTTCAGTCGGAGTCAAATGAAATTTAATCGGCTCAATAACAATAGGCGAAATCAATTTAATTAGATCGGTGTGCTGACTAATTCCGTTGGCTTAATCTAAAACTCCCGTGAGTCACAGAGTCGAATCACAAGCTAATTAAAACGATCTCGAATCAATTTATATCGCGAGTCAATTAAGCCGCGTTAGTCAACGATTGACAATTTTGTTTTTTCTTTCCTCGGTCCACATTAATTGAGTGATTATCGTTGATACGTTTGATTTGATTTAATTTTATTTTCTCCTGGACGTTTTCACTCGGGGCAATATTTGCTGTGTCCCCCCCGGTGACAGACGGGACGCAAACTGCACCGCGCGTTTCCATAGCTTCCATACCGAGAGCGTGTAACGCAATATGCGCTCAGCTCGCGCGCGGTCATTAGCCGCGCGCGAGAACTCGCGGATCATTGCTTCAACCAGGAAATGAAATGAACGGTGGCGAATTGCACGTTTTCCCGCGATTACTGAAAGTGTGTCGGAGTCTCCGCTGGGACTCGACTCCCTCCCTCCCCGCCCCGCCGTCGGTGAAATACACTAAAAGTGCAATAACTCGCCTCTCGTTGGCGTTTTGCAACGCGTCTAATATTCGCGCCGACAGCCGAACGATGGAAATGAGCAGACAAACAGCGAAGTCTGCGCAATTACATTTGTAATCAATCCACCTGGGACGAGAGGGCAGCTGGGAGGGGGGGGGCGGGTTGAGAGACAGCGAAAGGTTTGATAAGTGCAAAATATCGCGGCTTATCTAATTCCGTTGTAAAATTACATCACATGAATGTAGATCGAGATAAGACACGAGATTGGATCGGTTTGTAATCCGAGGGCTGAATTAATCAACGAGGAAGAAAAATTGCTGACACTAAATCCGGTCGTCACGACTTGTTAATTTGTTTGTTTTTTTTCTCCAGTCTGTTGGCACAACAAAATTCGACAAATAGATAAACCGCGTGTACAGCCTATTTACATTTCAGTGAGCCATTCATTTTCTCGCGGGCAGCTGCACAAAGGTTCGACAGCCCGTGACCAACGTCGATCCGGACACTCAATTTTTGCTCTCTCCCTCTCGACGAGGCGAAAAATGATTTGTCGTTTGCAACGCTGCGAAAAGGCGCGCGCGACCCGCGTCGTCGCGTAGGACCCGCTCGCGACTCGCGGTGTTCGCGCGGACGCATTAGCGGAATAAATTGCTGCGAGGCGAACGTGCACTTTCTCCCTTGGCAAAAGTAAAAGTTTTCCACAGGACAGGCGACGCTCGCGGTTGCCGGTGCCTCACACACGCAGACACCGAGTGCACTCGCTTCTCGTCGGCGAGGGAACGCGACGCGGTGAAACGCTCCGGTCTACTATTGTGTTTATTGCTGCTAATTTTTCTTTTCGTTTCCCACCAATTACGCTTCTTTCGCGCACTAAATCTGTTTGTCCGCGGAATTGCTACAGAATTTAATTTTGTAATCTCGATTTCTTGAATTGTTATGATTACAACTTGGCTTGATTTTTATTTTTGTTTTGCTAGCTTCGCTGACGCGCGCGCCTATGGGACGTTTTGCACTGCTGCGCTCTTTCTTTTATTTATTTATCATCATAGCAATGCCTGAGATTTAAATGTGTTGCTTGGTTACAGTGCTTGACTGCACAGACCATTTGCAGCACGAATAGAAAAATGACAGTGCTTTCCGTCAAAAAAAGAATTTTTTGTTACCTGAATTCATTTATAAATGTTTTTTAACGCACTCGCCCCGTGTGACGGCCGGATTTTTTAAAATCTTTTTGGGGTCTTTTTTTTACGAACAATAAAAATATAGAAGTTTGAACTTTTTACTATATATTTATTCACATTTCAACAGTAAGTCAGAATATTTTGAGACAAAAATCTTCATCACAATGTGTGGTGCGCCACTCCAAAGGCACTCATGTCGAAAAAAAGTTTGTCGACGATCTCCATGATTCCGATTGACTGGTTTATCTGAAATAAAGAAACCAAACGGCATTTCAATCTCTGAAGCTGTGGCTATCGAATGAACTAGAATCATTCGCAAATATTGAAAATTGAATAATTGACATGATTTTAAAATTTATTTTCAAATTTCATGATTTTTTTCGATTATTTCGTTACGAACAAACAAGCGACTCGGATTTTTGCATTATTTTAGTTTAATCGACGACTAAACATGTGCCGAATCTACCATTAAAATTTCAAAGTAATCCGTCAACTTGAAGAAAAACGCGTTTAAAAGTTGAAATATGATTTAAACTATGAAATCTTTACTCACCATTAATCTGCTATGCCTGGTTCATAGAAAATCATTTTACCAGCATATTTAAGAATCAATTTACGCAAAATCATTCGTTTTTTTTTTCGACATATCACACGGGGTGTCTGCCTTAATTGATTGCAGAACATGATGCAAATCAAGAGACGTTTTCGTATGTAAACCGGCCTTTTCACCGGCCTCTTTCGCGCCTCGATCGCGCTTTCTTTCGACTAAAATAATTATCTGTGAGATCGCGAGACTTGCGGCTCGGCTATTGTCGCGCGAGGCGGAGATCGACGCAGTCAAAGCAGCGCGAAAGGAGGCCGCGAGGACGGGAATACACTTAAGAGTGGCGCGAGGGGCGCGGGGTCCGTCGAGCAGTGTGTGGCGTTTATGGGCGCAAAACGTAACGGAGAGTGCGAGACGTTGGGAAAAAAACGGGGGAACGGAGATAAACATCTTTTCTTGGGGGAAAAGTCGTTAAACGGTTTATCTCGATGGTCGGCTGCTAGGGTCGCGATATACAGGTATACGACGCGTGGAAACGCGAACGTTAAATCGTCGAGTCATAAATGTCTCGCGCAAACGTTTCTCACCCTTTTCGCACCTTCCCGAAGCCAACGTCCTGTGTATTCGCTGAAAAAAGAAAAAATAAACAGTGTGAGTTGAAAAAAAATCTTGAAAATCTATACCGATCAACGCGAAGGGACTTTCAAGGATTTCCAGGCAAACAGGAGATAACAGCCACGACCCTTTGTGCTTCGCAGATTTTACGGCAAATCGTGTTAGCTTTGGGGCAAAATCCGTGCGGATAACCGTCGAGCATCTTTGCCGACTGAGGCCTCAATGTCACTTTTTATTTGAACACAAATTGAGGGATGATTCTTTTTTCTGAAGCATTTATGACATTTATCACTGGTGATTTTTTTCATGGAATCTCCAAAACTATAAAAACCGCTGTAACGTTAACTCTTAGGCGATTTTCGTCAACGACATCGCCCCATCTCATAGTTTCCGTAGTGTAGTGGTTATCACGTGTGCTTCACACGCACAAGGTCCCCGGTTCGATCCCGGGCGGAAACAAGTGAATTTTTTTTTTTTCCCTCAATTCTCGTCGTCCTCGACAATCTCAACATTTTTGGCATGGGATCTCGAAAACTGCAAAAAACCGCTGTAACGTTAACACTTAGGCGATTTTTGCCAACGACATCGCCCCATCTCATAGTTTCCGTAGTGTAGTGGTTATCACGTGTGCTTCACACGCACAAGGTCCCCGGTTCGATCCCGGGCGGAAACAAGTGAATTTTTTTTTCGTCAATTCTCGTCGTCCTCGGCAATCTCAACATTTTTTGTATTATTCCTCATCTCCTAATTCGGTCTCCCTATATATTTTTTTCAAATCCTTTGTCCGACATTCAAAGTTTCTCGTGGCAGCGTCGAGGCTACATCTATAATGCTGCTCAGTCGCATTATATATATGTACATACGTATATATATATTTCTGTGTGCAGCGGACGAGGACGATGATGCACGACGGTTAGCGAGGGCCGGGCAGGGCAGACCGAGCTGTCTCAAGGTCGGTTAGGCGCACAAGGGCAGCTTCAGTCTAGTCTCAAAAGACGAAGAAGAAGAAGACGAAGAAGAAGAAGAGGAGGAGGAGAGGAGGAGGAGGAATAAGAAGAGGAATAACACGAAGCCACTGCAAAAGCGTCGCGGCCGCGTGGCAGCCGCGCCCTTCGAGGTCGCGCGCGGGTATCTCACTCCCACACACACCTTTATTTTTCCTTCCATGGCGCGCGCGCGCGCGCGCGCCAACGGATAATATTCCGTGGAGCGCGACGCGAGAGCGGCAGCGGCGCGGCGCAGCCTTCGAGTTCGCAGGCCAAGTGCCCGGATTGCACTCCGGTTCGCTGCGCTTCTTTCGCGTCCCACCGACCGCACCGACCACCCTTTGTGGCTCTTCGCAGTCGCCTTCGCGACGATTTTATCGCGCAAATGAACATTTCCTCGGAATCCACCGAGCGTCGAGAAATGAGGACGATAAAAAAAAACATTTAAAAAAATGTATTGCAGTTTGCAGTCGACACTGCGATGACGGGAAAAGGCGAAAAATTGCGTCCGCGTGTCAAGTCGAAATAATCATAACAATCGTCAAAAATGTATGAGGTCGCGTGGACGTTTCGACGGTTACGTCGACGGTTTTTTTTTTCTGCAACCTCGCGAAGGTCGCGGTAATTAGCATTTAATTTGGAAACAGATAAAAATGCGCACGTAACTCAGGGGTTTCAGTTATCGATGGAATAATTGCGAAAAATAAATATATGTATTTTTTTTTTTTCTTTCGGTATTTAGTCATAACTCGCGAAATTTATTTCACCTCGGACTTCGAGCCAAGCGTACAGGATGAACGAGGGACACGAGTGACGTTGAAATCGGCTGGCCGCGTGCGAGAATCGCTTATCGGCGTGGCCAACGAAAAAACGTCGGTGTAATTCCACGCTCGGGCCCTAATCGCGGACCTTGACGACGTATCTCGCCGAATATCCGCCAATTGCGCGTGGCCGGACGAACGTTACGACACTTCGATCGTCGTGGGGAAAAAAAAATCGACTTTGATAAACACGTCGAAATGCCTCGATGACCTTGACTCATCGGTCGGTAATTTATTGGCTCACGATTTCTTGTTTTCGCGTCCCGGGAACACCCAAGATATTGTTGCTCGTCGTCCCCTCGCGCGCGGTGCGCAAACAGCGCGCACCGAGTGCCGCTCGGCCGATTGTTTTCCACACGCGCGACGCACCGAGAGAGCAAAGACAATCGAACGGATAAAAGCGGCTCGGTAGGCGGGGCGCAATCGTTCATCGCACTCGCTCGACGCGCTCGTTACACATAGACATGTGTGCACTTGAACGCCACCATCGGAGACAACGGCGACGTCCTCTTCCCCCGGAGGCGGCGAGCGCATTAAAATCAACGCAAATAGCCGCGCGCGACGGTGTCTAAGGTCAAGTTCGTCGTGGCCGCAACCATCGAGTCCTTTGCACTCGACTGGGAGGTCCCGGGAAATTGTTGATCGAGGCTCTTCGTGATTTTTTTTTTCAGCAGCTGAATCTACTTTATCGTTGAGAAAGAGAAATATAAAAAAAATGAATTTCGATTATTTATCGAGGCGAATATCCTGACGTCTGACGTGTTGAAGATCGTCTGGGTTCTGATGCGCTCCCTGCGCGCAAGGTGACAGTTATTTATAGCGCAATGTGGTGGGGGGACCGGGAGCAGAAAAAAAATAAAAAAAAAGAAAGACACTGTCGTGTGTGCTAACAGTGCGCTTTATCACGTACACGCGGTTCTTGAGTTCACGGTCAAAGCGATACGACGAACAGATATACAACCAGCGCTAACGGCCGGAGGGCGAGTCTCGCCCACTCGTTTTTTGTCATTCTGCCTTTTGTCTCTCGTGTCGTAATTGGCTTTTTATTTTTTACGCTTTTTCGTTACCGTTTCTCGATTTCACGGAGTAATAATGTTCTGGTTCGAGGGATTAAATTGGTCGATAAATTTCGAAATTTTTTCGTGACCGATGATTAACGATTTATCGACGCACTGAAGCGTTTCTGTCAATCAATAAGCTGCGAATCGCGTGGAGTACAATTACGGTTTTGCGATTACAGCGTAAAAAATAAAACTTTTAACGTAAAAAAGGCATTAAAAGCGCATCTGCCGGAGAGTTCACGACCTGATGTTTGCATTATCCACGGTAGGAAGGGTTCCAGACAGCGTCCTACACGCGGAGTTCCATTCCCTAAGCACGCGATCCACTCGCCGCGCACGCCACGCAGAGGTTTGCTGCACTCTCGCGCGCTAAGCGATCGAGAGACGCGACGTGTTCACGCACCGCATCTACTCGCGCGACGCGCTCGAGTCTCGTTCGTGTGTGCGTATATATCGCATTGCATGCAAGGGCGGCGAACTCTCACGCTCGGATGGCTAACAGACTCGACGCGCGCGGCTAGTCGACTTCCGGAGATCGGAGAAATACGAGATACATCGAAGGGACCTACCCTACCTCCCTCACTGACCGATTTCTCTGTCTATGTACAACAGTTAATATTTTTATTTTACTAGCCCATACGAGCGCTTCGCGCCTTTTCCCAATTGATGTAAAGAAAAAAGAAAATAATCAAGTTAAAAAAAAAATTGTTAAAATTAGTGCGTTTGGAAAGAAGCGAATGGCGAATTCGTTGTGTACGGTCAAAAATACGTCGAAATAACATTTTTTAAATAAAATAAGAAGTGTTTTCGCACTTTCTTCGAAGTTTCGTCACTTCACTAAAATCGACGTTACTTTTTGTGGAGCGATCGAATCTGGATTCTCTTTCTGCGTTCGAGAGAAAACGTAATAACGAATAAAATTCCACAAGGCGGAACGCGATATCTTGATTACTGAACTTTTCACAGGACTTTAAAGTCGAACCCTCAAAAATCGTAAATGTAACCTCATTCGATGGGAGATTTCCCGATGTTTCCGAAAAGCACCGTTGTTACCTGAAAATCTGAATCTTCAACGAGAAAAATGACGCGAAAAACGCGAAAATTATTTTTTTTCTCTACAAATATAATATTATCAGCCCACACGCGCGCCCGGATAGCCTTCCCGAAATAACCTTAACAAAGCTTGAAACCTCGCACGCCCGAGAACAGTCAAAATACAATAACACGACCGAAACTGCTCGTTGGTTAGCAACGAGTTGCAGGATGGCTGTCAGGACGAATCTGACAGCCAATGAGAGAACGAATAACCCGACAACAATACTTATATGAAAAACGCGATATTTTCCAAACTGATTTTTTAAGAGGGATTTTTATTATTATCGTTATTTTCATGTCTATTTTAATTGTTATTATCGCTATAATTATTTTTTTTCTCTGACTTAAGTATCATAATGGCAAAAAATTAGCAATTCAAATGATAACCCGGCCGGGCTGCAATTGCATCGATTGCAATCTGAGAACTTCTGTACGCCGAAAGATTTCACGCTCTACGCTGATGTCGAGGCCGTTAGATGCCCCCACACACAGATTCGATATGTGAGCGATTTCTGCGCCCCTGACCGGTCATGGGGTGAGTGGATCGTCTCAGGGACCCTGCTGCCCCCCGATCGCGCGAGTGGCTCGAAGTGGCCGGGGAGTCGAGGGGCCCGCAGGCTGCGCACGAAGGGGAAGGAGGCGGCGGAGGAGACGGGGGGGAGCGTTCGAGCGAGAAAAAGGGATAGGGCGTCGGGTCCCCCTCGCCCCCCCTTCCCCCGTGGAAGGGGGAGAGGGAGTCGCGAGATCTCGAGCGCGCGCTCTTCACGACCACGCGGCCGGCTCCTCCGCTCTCGGACGCCGGGGTTAACGCACCGCGGTAGACGCAAAAATCCCTCCAAGGTCGGTGCATCCCTGCGCCTGATGTCGGTCCGTCCATTCGTACGTCCGTTTCTTCGTCGCCCCACTCGAACGCCGCGGCGACGGCGGCGGCGGCGCTCCCGCTCTTCGCTAACTTCGCAACTACCTCAACCGTTTCTCCGCGCGTCAACGAATCGAGGGAATAATAGCCGAGCGCGTGCAGGTTTCCCCCACCCCCTCGCGACGCTCGAAGAAAATCGAGCCAGGACTCGCCCACGTGGTTACTGATTTTTGCGGGGTTTAATTACTTTTCCTTTCGCCAAATGATTTGCCTGAGAGAATTAATTTTTATTTTTTATTGAAAATTATTGAAAAATATCGAACATTTTTTTCACGCTGTGGCCTGCGAAATAAATAATTTCCAGCGGAGGCTGAACGAGGGTTAAAAAAGTAATAAATAAATTAAAAGAAACAATTAAAAAGTAAATTCATAGAAAACTCATAACTCGGTTTCATCCCGCTTCTTACCTGATTCACAGACGCCAAGGTCCGAGCTCCCTCGAGGAAAAGAAAAAAGAAATTCAAACACGCACTACGAGTCAGCTATTTCGGCGAAGAATTTTTTTTGTTTTTCTTTCTTTTTTTTTCCTTCTTCGGCAATGGCAGCTGCGGCGGCGGAGAGAAAGACAGAAAGAAAGTTCGTCGAGATGAGCCGAGGAACAAAACGAGCGGCGTATAAAAAGAAGGAGGAGAGGAAGCGAGAAAGAGAGAAAAAGAAGGGAGGAGAATGAGCGCCATATAACCCACGGATCGCCCGGTGCATCGCGCGCAACGAGTGCAGCGGCAGCGCCGCAGCAGCGGCGGCCGAAGTGCAGGGGCAACGCGGGGTTGAACGACCGGCCGTGCATCCAGACTGCAGACGCCCAATAAAAATATCTTAAATCGCGTCGTCGACGCCGCCCTCGCCTGATATCCCCGGGACGATGTCGCTCCCTTTGCACCCTGCTTCATTGGTAAATTATTTTTATTATCCCCGGCACCAAAACCTCCGCGTCTTCTGCTCTCGTTAATCAGCCGGGCCTCATTACCCGCTCGAGGGTCAAACGACGCTACAAGAATTATTAGCTCACTTTTTTTTTTTGCTTTTCTCATTCATCTGAGCATTCGAGCATTCGGCTAAGAAAAAGTCTTGGTGTCGACCGCAGCGACTGTAATGGGACCAGATAAAATCTCATGGAATTATAAGTCAAGAGCCCAAAAGTGGAAACATCTTTTTACGATTTATGCATCTGATCGTGAATCGGATATTTGACTGACGAAGATCGCTATTGTCTTATTCATCAACACCGTCAATGTAAGGCCATTGGCACTCGCCGTATGTCGATGCACAATATGCAGCGCGAGAGACGTCGCGCTGCAGTCGCTCTGCAATAAGGCTAGATAGAAGCTGCGGTGGAGCGCAAGTCGACGATGAGCCCTCGGCTCGCTCGCGCTATCTGCTCTTTGTTGTTGATGCGCGACGTCGTCGTGCGTACAGGGGCAACGCACCCGCGTGCGCGTTTGTCTCTGCGCGCGGAGCACCCGTCACTCTCGGCAGACGCGAAAATAAAGCAAAACGAATGCGCGCTCGGGCCTCGAGGTCCCGAGCGCGCATTCGCTCTCCACCGCTGTGCGCTACTCGCATCAACAGCATCAGCTGCAACGTGCACTTTGCTCGCTTTGCCCCCTCAGCGGCTAATTGGAGTTTCTTCCTCCGGTTATCGAAATTCCCGTCCCCGCCACTCGCGAGAGGAGCGGGGGGGGGGGGGGGGGAGCGCTTGTCAGGCTTGAAACGTCGACGAACCTTCCTCTCTGATATCCCCCCCCCCTCCCCCTCCCCCTCCCACTCGGCCCCTAACCGAACGACGATCGCAACTTGCATGAGCGAAGATTTCAAAGGTCGACTTTGGAACAGTTTGACACCCCGAATCGATGGGGTCGAGGACGATCGGGCAATGACGAGGGTCGACTTGTCACTCGTCACGACTTATTCGCCGGGAACGCGTGCGGAAAATTGTTTAATTAATTTCGAACGGTCGGAAGCGGTGAGTAATTAACAATTAATTAACACGAGGTGGCGCCATTTTTATTGCGAGTGAATAATTATTTGCACGGAAATTATTCCGTCAACTGGCCGGGAAATAATTCTGATGCCACTTCCAACCGGGGTCAAATGGCGGCGGTAAACAATTTTAAAACGAATGAATAAACAAATTGATTTTCCGTTAATCAGGCTGCGCAAATATTCTCAATAAATAATAGGTGGATGACGGCAAAAAAAAAGATAAAAAATGTTTCCGCCCGGGATCGAACCGGGGACCTTGTGCGTGTGAAGCACACGTGATAACCACTACACTACGGAAACGTAGCTTCTCAACATGGATGTACAATCGGTGTCCTTCAATTTCGCAAAAGCCACGCACGACACGTGCGACTCAAAAACGGTGACAACGAGCGTCGGGTGCGTGGCTAACTTTTCCTCGACCCTGACGAAATGTTGAACGAAATTTTTATCACCGATCGCAAAGTGCAATGGAAGTCAACGCGTGTTACCCTTTGTGTTATACCCTCGACACGAGCGCGCGGCGTGCTATGTGTGTCGAGGCAACAGCCGAGCGTTGTTATATTTTGCAAACATTTTCCTCGGCGCGCGGCCTCGAGCGCCGCTGTACTCCAGATCTGCCGTACGCGCGCACAATTGGTCACGCTCGGCGATTGCGCCGGGGCGAAACCGCACGAAATTATGTCAATTCTCGAAGTGGCGCGAGAAAGCAGAAAAATACTGGAAAAATATGGACTTAAAAAAAGATTTATATTATTGACTTAAAAAATACATTTGTTATATCATTGACTTAAAAATTACAATTTTTATATCATTGACTAAAAAAATACAGTTAAAAAATAAAACTTAATACGACTTAAAAAATACATTTTTTGTATCATTGACTTAAAAAATGAATTTTTATATCATTGACTTAAAAAATACATTTTTTATATCATTGACTTAAAAAATACGTTTTTTATATCATTGACTTAAAAAATACATATTTTATATCATTGACTTAAAAAATACATTTTTTATATAAATGACTTAAAAAATATATTTTTTATATCATTGACTTAAAAAATACATATTTTATATCATTGACTTAAAAAATACATTTTTTATATCATTGACTTAAAAATACCCTTTACGAGGGTTAGGCAACACCGAGATATCATTGACTTAAAAAATATTGTTAAATATATATTATATATTACTGATTAAAAAATTAGAAACTCTAAGTCAATAGATGTAATGCTCACACAATTCAAGAAATTCGCTTCATTAAAATTTCAGAGTTAAATCGATGACATTTTTTCAATTCATTTTCTGCCTTCCAGGCGCAAATTAAACCCATGACTCGCGCGGTCAAAATAACCCGGCCATCTCTCCCGAAATCGCCTCACGTCGCCTGCGGTGGAAAAAGGCTCCGCTAAAGCCGTATTTATTTGTATTAACCGCAAAGACCAGGCACGACGCGCGGCTACCGACGATAAAGTTGGGACGCGCGTTGGCGTTGAGCGCGTGGATCGTACGCGATTCGGCTCGACGTTTTATGTCGTTGCGCACGAAGCTCCAACGCTCCGCAGTACGTGCGACGTTACGGCCGACATCAATGACGTGGACCTAAAGGCGTCATCGATGCGGTCAAGCCACATGTTATTCCCACGAGAGAAAAGACGTAGCGAGGGTGAACGTACAAAAAAAAAAGAAAAAAAAAGCTCCGCGTCCTCCATTCGTAAATGTGCTCTGAATTCTGGTGCCTCGCGCGTGAACCAATAAACACGTGTAACGCATTGGACGATGCACCCGACGGGAATTGCACTCGCGGTCGCCCTCCAAACCCCCGGCCCAGCCGCGAGGGATTCCACGCGCGACGTTAAATACGTGATTACTTCGAGCCGACCGTCACCGTGCTTTTCCGTCTCGCACGTGCTTACCACGACTTTTTTTTATTTTTTTCTCGCCCTCTGAATATTTAACACTCTGTATCTTTCACGCTGACGCGCGTTGAATCCTCTCGCGGCTACAGAATTGTCACTTCATTACGGCGAAATTAATTCGCCGGCATTCTTATTGTGCTCTCACTCAGCTTAATTTAAATCCCAGCGAAAATGTATTAGAAACTAAATTTGAAATTCCGAGAAAATCAAACGCGGTAAATTTCGTATTTTTCAATTTTTTATTATA
This sequence comes from Pimpla rufipes, assembly GCA_963932165.1. NCBI lineage: Eukaryota > Metazoa > Arthropoda > Insecta > Hymenoptera > Ichneumonidae > Pimpla > Pimpla rufipes. The sequence goes on from OZ010636.1 coordinate 14,876,315, forward strand.
AATTCACCATGAATCTCCAGATGTCCCTCGTGTAATACTCAGGTATAATATAAGTGCCGTTGTGGTTCACGCGGCGAGCGTTGAGACATTAGTTTTTGTGTATCCGCGGATAATTCTCGCCTATACATGTATATGTGTGTACGCTGCCGAATTCTAACGACGGTTATGCCGAGACGCTCTCTCGTCAGTTCGACCCGATCGCGCGTAGCGAGCACCACGCAAATTTAAATAAAGACGACGACGTTCGACAATTGAGTTTTCATATTTTATTAAACCTGACGCCTCCATTTACCAAAGTGTACTATGGCTAACACTCGCTAAATTTCGTCTCGCTCCGACTTTTTTCCGTTTTCAATACGAACGTCTCAGCCGGCCAATAATAGCCGAGAGCTGCAGGGCGAAATACTCAGCCGGTGCGATTCTGCGTGCAGCTCGAATTATTTCGAGCTCCCACGGGGCGATAAGTACGCACTTGCGCACGCACTGACGAGATCCGAGCCGAGCGTGTATCGAAAACTGTCGGAGAGCCGGGACGAGTGGCAGATTGCGCGCGCTCGGCCCGCGAGGAACGTCAGCTCGATGAGTCATGAGAAGCCCAGGCAGAGCCGAATGCATCGCCCGTGAGGCATCGCGGATTGTGACGCACAAGGCCAAGGCCAGTCGGGCGGTTATCATCGAATAAATTAATAATACGACCGACCGTCCGCCCGCCCGTCCGTCATTCCGTTGATGTATCGCGACCGCCAACGGCGACGGGACGGGACGATTCGCAATGAGGAAAACAATGAGACGATCTGACTTTGCATTCTCCGACGTGGTAGTCGTCGTCGTGTGACCGCTGCACGAGCTCGGGATTCATTCGAACATCCGCACGACCGCACATCCTTTGTATATCGCGCATGTTTATTTTGCATATATCACAGTTCATTTTTTTTTGTGAAAATTAATATACAGCGTAGGAATTTTTTTTGCAACTACCGCGTGTACTAAATGTATTATCGGTAATATAATATTATAAAGATTTCAAGACACGTCTGCATATTAAATGGAATTTTAAATAAAATACCGTCAATAAAAAGAAACAAGAAAATGTGTATCTCATACTTGCTCTATTTAAGTTATATATAAAAAAAGGAAATTGAATGTACAGATCGAGGGCTGAAGGACCACGGTCGATGGCCCATTGGCAATAGGCAATAAACACCTACGGTGTAAATATAAATGTAAAGCTGTAACCTGTTTTTTTTTCTATTGTCAATAAATGTACTACTACGACTGCTAAAATACCGTATATGCAACAACAAAAAATTCGGTGCGTATATTAAATGCAGAAATATTTTTTTTAAGTTTGCCTACCGTACGCAAGACTCGTGATAATGTAGCACGTAAATAGTTCGGACCGTTCGACGAGCACGAGGAAAACGATCAACGCACGCACGTAACCCGGCTGTGCTTACACGCGACAATCGCGCGAGCCGCACGTAATACGCTGCTATCCACTCGAGGAGCAACAATTTTCCAATTACCTGAGAGCGCGCCGCGAGTGCCGCGTGCGCCACGCGTACACGTCTTGTAGTACACAGCGACGCGGCAGCCGGCGTATATAGCGTTATTATTGGACAGCTCGCTCGGCTCGCCCGTCGGTTCTTCTCTCCTTCGCGCGGCGGCTGCCGCTCGTCGTGCTCGCCGCTTCCGGGTGCGCCCGGCTCGTGTCGACGGAATGCACTGATATTATCAATCGCTGCTGGCGAGCTCCCGGGGCGATTGATAATTTAGATAGCGGGCAATCGCGATTGTTTACTCAAAGGGGCTGAACTCGCCGACCTGAAAAACTCAACATTAACAAAAAAACACATAAAAACCAAAGACCCCAATTTTGTTATTAATTAGATTTTTGATTGAAGAAAATTGATAAAATAAATAAAGAAACCACAGTTATATCCCAGATAAAAAAAAATGTATGATAATATAATTCTTTTCAATTGCAGCTAACGATGACTTGAGAACAAAAATTAAGAAGCTGATATGGAAATAAATTTCGCGGTAAGTTTCGGTCGCCAGAAAAAAGAGGTACTGAACGAGGGGGGTGATAATAACGTTCTTGGCTATGAGGAGCTCCAACATTACACGTACAATATTCCCAGGTGAGTATGTGACCTCAAACTCCGGTGACCCCCTCCCCCTCCCGCCACCCGTCGTGTACCGCGCAGCCGATTGACCCTGACCCTTGCGCATACGACGCAGCAGCGCCAGTAGTTACCCTTGCGCACACACACACACCGAGAGTGCACAACGTAACCGCACCACAGTGTCACCCCTTTCACTGCCGCACCGAGTCTCAAGTTCACGTGCAGCGGGAGGAAACAGCGGGTCGCAAGTTTTCCAGGGTCTCCTGCTCGCCGACCCCCCCCCCCCCCCCCCCCCTCCCGCCGGTATATGCGAGGGATCACCGGGAGAGTAACGAGTGCTTTTGCATGTCCGTGAGGAGACCGAGCGCGGGGGACACACGTGCAAGTGTAATAAAAGCACGTTATAAAACTGTCACGACTGACGTCTACTGTGCGGCGTCGGTAATAAAAATATTGCGGCCCCGGTGCGCGCCGGGCCATAAAGCTCGATTAAAAAGTTATCTTCCGCGTTCAGCTCTTCCGTCCGTCGCAGCCGCGGCAGCTAATACGCCACGCAGCCGCCGCTCTCAGTAAAATCGCCTGGTGCGCCACTTCCTCTCGTCGCAACAATGACATTTTCCACGAGACAATAAAAAGAGATGTTAACACAAACTAATTTTTTTTTTAATTAAAATTTAAAAAAAAATCCCCAGCCGCGTAATTCGGTGTATTGTTGTGAAAGTAATTTCAATGTAATTCCTCCCCTGGACGCGCGGCGTGGAGACGCGACGAGAAGTGGACCGAAACAATGCGGAGAACGAGCGCCAATCTCACTTTCAATGTAGCCCCCTCGTTTACGCCACGCAATTCAATCGTAATACCTACCCTCATTCTCGCCCCCCCCCCCTCCGCCTCTCCCCCACCCCGCTCCCCGCAGACTCTAACAAAGTTCGAGGCCTCCACGCCATTTACTTATGATAGACGTATAATAAAGATGTGGATACGCTTCCGTTGTGTCCGTGTCTGTGTTTTGTAATCCCAATGGCCTTCCACTGTCATCCAGCGAGCAGGGAGGGCGGGAAGAGGGGGGGGGGGGGTTTGTACAACACACACACACACACAACACGCACACAAATACCTACACACACATCACATATATTTACGTGCGAGAATAGAGTATCCTCAACCTTCGCTCGTTTGCTCGCCGGCTCCTTGGCCTGCGCCCCACGGTGTAGGGATATCGAGGGGCGGTGAGGTGTGAGTGAGCAGGTGGGGTGGGGAGGGGGGAGGAAGGGGGTCGAGGGGGGTCGAGGGTGCGAGGTAGCCAGAGGCGGGAGCAAGCAGATCGATGAGGCCAGTGTCAATGTCAGGCCTAGGGCAGTCGGGGCGGGTCTAGGCACCCCCAGCACGTGGTGCGCGTTGCGTCACGGCTCGACGTCAGAACGACCCCACGGTCGACTCCGATGCCCTCTGCTCGTCTCACCCTCTCTCTCTCTCTCTCCCTCTATCTCTCGCTCGTTTCGCTCTTTCGCCACTTTTGCGCGTCGATCCTTTTTTACCATCGCCGCTGCCGACACGGGCCAATCTCATCTCCCGCCGCCCCGACACTCGCGCGGTTTATATTCTAACCTTCGAAGTGGCTCGCGCGCTATCGTCGGCACTCGCGGCCCACGCGAGGCTTTGCGTCACTTAACCTGTTGATTTAGACGGAACGCGAACTCTTCCCTTCCCTTCGGCGGGACGCGGGATGAGAGGGGAGGATAGACAGGCGAGCTAGCGCATTCTCTCCACTCTGTTCCATTATGGAAAATACCGAGAGTCCTCGGGGCACGTCGAGGGGGTGAGCCAATCGATTCCGGGGGGGGGCTAATCAGTCGAATACGCCGGGACGTGCGGCCTGTCGATGAGGCGCTGTGCACCGGGAGCGACTGGAATGCGCGAGGGATGATGGATGTCAGAGGAGGTTGAATCAGTGTTAATGGATTTTCAAAACACGGCTGCGTTTGTTCGGATCGCAATAAACCTCCAAGGTATTCGAGAAAAAAAAATTGCGGAGGCGGATTATTAATGAGGGCAAATCCGAGGCGAGACGCGAAAGGGTATGTCTGATTTTTCTGTTGAAGCCGCGGCGCTTTCTTTATTTTTCAATGATGGTCGTTAGCGTTATTATTTCCTCCTTCGTTTAGAAAGGAATTATAAAACAAAAACCGACAACTCTTTTCCCGCCGCTGCGAAGTAATTATGAATAATTCGCGCGATAAGACGACCGAAAATTGTTAATCTCAAGGTCGCGGGATATGAATGGGAGTCGATCCGTGGGGTCCGGCTTAACGATCCTCGCGCCGTCCATTCAGCGTCAAAAGCGTCCATTCCGATGCACCGTCCGCAGTCCATACGTGCCCACGTTTGTTTAGTTCCTTCCTGACCTTCGTGATACGCGCGCGATTCTCCTCTTTGTCGTCTCGCAGTGTGCGCGAACGTCACGCGGCACAAGGAGGAAGAAAGAGACGCGCACCGCGAAGAAGGCCGCGCGAGAAGGCGACACACACGCAATCGCGGTTTTGTTCCATAGCGCCAGAAGGTCTTGGACGCCATTGACGGTTCTAGTCGATGCAGTCCGATCGGGTATTCTTCGGGTCTCAAGGCGACTACGCCCGCCGCCGCGTGAAGCGACGCGGATCGGTCTGACGTCCTCAGCCGCCGATAATTGGACTCCGTGCGGCGACTGCAAATAGCCTCATGGATGGCGAAGTACACGATCCACGTGCTCGAGTTGCACGGCTGAATTACGAGACTCGATTGTCCTTTCGACACTCCGGGTCGTCCCCGGTTGCTACTGATGTTCCGCTGCTTATTTGCGATAACTGGTCGGAAACTGTTCAGGCCCCGGCCAGGGACCGGGTGGCCGGGCCTGGGCCCGACCCAGGCCTGATCCGGACCGGATTTAACGCCGCAGATGTTCCAGGTTCTGGCGTGTCTTCGTCTCGTCCATGTCTCATCGGTCGAGGTTCACAAGGCGAGAAGATATTCCCACAGGATTCGGCGAGTTCGCTGGGCTCTCTAAAAAAAAAAGAAGTATTCCCGCTCAGACAACAAAGCTCGGGAGAGCAGAGACAAAGGAGCTCGGAGGTCCTTCGCCCGGTGCAAAGTGCACATCGCCGTCCTTCGCCAATCTCCACCACACACACACACACACACACACACGCAGTGTGTAAAGTGGAGGTTGGCGCAGAAAACGCACGGTTCGAGAATGGTCAACCGTCGCGAGTGTCCGATTTCGGTGCTGCCCAACGTCGGACCCAACAACGATTATTTCGGGTGGTCCACTTCGAAGGTTGTGTCCGCATGTATTTTCACGCAACTCGGGTAAATGTCGAGTAAGCTGGAATAAAGGGAGCGTATTAATAGCGATTTGATACATTGTCGACGGTGTCGATGGGAGACACCTGACGAAAACGAGAGCGAGACTATTCGCGCTATGACGGGCAGACACTCGCGAGACAGACGGAGAATTCGACACCGTGGGCCAAGGCGACGATGGAGACTACGGCTGCGGAGGAGCCAACGGCCCCGACGAGTACCCAGCCCTTTTCGGCGGGGACCTGCCGCAGAGTGCGAACTCACTTCGCCGTGCGCCCACTGCTCTTTTAGGCTAGGTTGGCCACCTGCCGCGAGCGACCGAGCGTGCTGGGGTGGGCAGGCCGCGAGGTCGTTGCGCTCGAGGTCGTGTGCGGCGCAGCACGCGGCGAGGGCTGGCTGAGACTGCATTGCCACGTAGCTTTGAGACGTCTGCGTCGAAAAGAACGGATGTCAGCGGCTTTTGCAAAAACCGGTTTAACGAAATTTTCGTATGCTTCTTTGAAAAAGTGCATGAAAGCATTGTCATAGTTCCATACAATTATTCAGTTTAGTGTCAAATTTGGCATAATAGGACAGGCGTGGCAGAGAGCAGCGCAAAAACGATTAGCCTATAATAGGTGCAATTCTTAAAAAAAAAAAAAAAAATGCTGAGGTCGATTTTGGCGATTTTCGGTCCGGAGCCGGATCTATGATTCCTGACAAAAAAAACGTCGCTAAAAATTATTTTTTCAAAATCGGTTATACAAGGTTGTTAACCAGTGTTTTCGGGGGTAGAATATGCGACTTGAGAACGATGGTATATAGGTTAAAAGTCGATATTTTGAAAAGAAAAAAAAATTGGGGTCGGTTTTGGCGATTTTGGGCCCGGAGCCGGATCTACGATTTCTGACGAAAAAAAAAAATGTTCGTGGCCAAAAAAATATTTTTTTTCAAAATCGATTAAAAAAGTTTGATAACCAGTGTTTTTAGGGGTAGAATATGCGACTTGAGAACGATGGTATAGGTTAAAAGTCGATATTTTGAAAAGAAAAAAAATTGGGGTCGATTTTGACGATTTTCGGTCCAAAGCCGGATCTACGATTTTTGACGAAAAAAAAATATTTTCGTGACCAAAAAAATATTTTTTTCAAAATCGATTAAAAAAGTTTGATAACCAGTGTTTTTAGGGGTAGAATATGCGACTTGAGAACGATGGTATAGGTTAAAAGTCGATATTTTGAAAAGAAAAAAAATTGGGGTCGATTTTGGCGATTTTCGGTCCGGAGCTGGATCTACGATTTCTGACGAAAAAAAAAATTTTCGTGGCCAAAAAAATATTTTTTTCAAAATCGATTAAAAAAGTTTAATAACCAGTGTTTTTAGGGGTAGAATATGCGACTTGAGAACGATGGTATAGGTTAAAAGTCGATATTTTAAAAAGAAAAAAAATTGGGGTCGATTTTGGCGATTTTCGGTCCAAAGCCGGATCTACGATTTTTGACGAAAAAAAAATATTTTCGTGGCCAAAAAAATATTTTTTTCAAAATCGATTAAAAAAGTTTGATAACCAGTGTTTTTAGGGGTAGAATATGCGACTTGAGAACGATGGTATAGGTTAAAAGTCGATATTTTGAAAAGAAAAAAAATTGGGGTCGATTTTCGCGATTTTCGGTCCGGAGCCGAATCTACGATTTCTGACGAAAAAAAAATATTTTCGTGGCCAAAAAAATATTTTTTTCAAAATCGATTAAAAAAGTTTGATAACCAGTGTTTTTAGGGGTAGAATATGCGACTTGAGAACGATGGTATAGGTTAAAAGTCGATATTTTGAAAAGAAAAAAAATTGGGGTCGATTTTGGCGATTTTCGGTCCAAAGCCGGATCTACGATTTTTGAAGAAAAAAAAATATTTTCGTGACCAAAAAAATATTTTTTTCAAAATCGATTAAAAAAGTTTGATAACCAGTGTTTTTAGGGGTAGAATATGCGACTTGAGAACGATGGTATAGGTTAAAAGTCGATATTTTGAAAAGAAAAAAAATTGGGGTCGATTTTGGCGATTTTCGGTCCGGAGCTGGATCTACGATTTCTGACGAAAAAAAAAAATTTCGTGGCCAAAAAAATATTTTTTTCAAAATCGATTAAAAAAGTTTAATAACCAGTGTTTTTAGGGGTAGAATATGCGACTTGAGAACGATGGTATAGGTTAAAAGTCGATATTTTAAAAAGAAAAAAAATTGGGGTCGATTTTGGCGATTTTCGGTCCAAAGCCGGATCTACGATTTTTGACGAAAAAAAAATATTTTCGTGGCCAAAAAAATATTTTTTTCAAAATCGATTAAAAAAGTTTGATAACCAGTGTTTTTAGGGGTAGAATATGCGACTTGAGAACGATGGTATAGGTTAAAAGTCGATATTTTGAAAAGAAAAAAAATTGGGGTCGATTTTGGCGATTTTCGGTCCAAAGCCGGATCTACGATTTTTGACAAAAAAAAAAAAAAATTCGTGGCCAGAAAAATATTTTTTTCAATATCGATTAAAAAAGTTTGATAACCAGTGTTTTTAGAGGTAGAATATGCGACTTGTGAACGATGGTATAGGTTAAAAGTCGATATTCTGAAAAGAAAAAAATTAGGGGTCGATTTTGGCGAAAAATTGTTCAGGCACGCGCGCCAGCGCCTGTGATTAGTTTAGTGGGAATTCAAAAAGCGTTGATTTATTTTGTAGTGGTTAAAAAAAATTGTACAAAAGATATCACGCAATCATTACTGTCTCAGGCTGTCTGAAATAATTACCCGCGTATGGCACAGTAAGAAAATGCGTAATCCGCCTTCGAATGCGATTCTAAGCCACGTTTTAAACCACGAAGCCCGAGTAGCCAGGTGTGTCTGTTGTTGAACCGCCACGAGGAAACGTCGACGAGGTCTCATTTCTGGGTCGTCACCGTCAGCCGGACACCGCGAGTGCATTTGGCGCACATGTGTACGACGCTCCGCAGGGCCTCGTAACATAATGCCCAGAAGGGCTGCATACTGTGTATTCGCAGGCTGCTGCAACTGTCCGGACAGGGGGTGGAAAGGGAGAGGGGGAGGATGGGGCGGGTGCTCGGTACATACAGACTGTGACCTATATTTTTTCTCATTCGCCGGAGCGAACCTTGGATAACTTCTGTAAAGTCGCGTGTCCGTGTAATACGTGTTACACATGTGTAGCGGATCATCTTGACACATAAATTTTAAATCGTCAGCTGCCGCCCGCGACACGAGAAGGACCAATTTGCGACGCTGGCCTCGCGGCGAATCAGCAGAAGGCGATACGATCGTTACGGCACCGCGAAACGATTAAGCCGGGCTTCTTGCTCTCCAGTAATTCGGCGCGTTTTATAGTGCGGGGAGCTGCAAACTCCTCGCAATCCTCGTCGATACTAAAATCGACTGGTCAAGGAACCCCCATGCATATATTTCACTTTATGTTTCGTTCCACTCGGATCCCTTAGAAGACCGAGGGTCGCGACTATTCGCTCGCGAAGATGCCTAATCAATTCGCTCAAATCCACCGAAAAATACAAATAATTGGGTGGACCAAAACGGAACTTTTATTCGCAAATTGCAACACAAAAAAATAGCTTATAAAAATTTCGTTTTAACCAAATACGAATGATTTATTAAATTACGTTTTTTAATTACACAAACAATTCAGCCGGACGTCAGCAGCTGTGACTATTTCTTTAGTGTCTAAAGTAAAAAAATCAAAAAATTTGGCCACCTCCCCGAGACAGTGTGACCCAATTAGCGGTAGGGATTGGCGTTTAGCGTGTCCACGTCTCGGTCCCGAGACTCGTGAGAGGTATTTTCGGGTCGGGCAGGTGCGAGAGAAGGACTTGAGGATCGCGGCAGCAGCACCCGATGCAACCGCTCCGAGTCGAGGGGCCACCTGCTCTCTTGACTTCAATGTTATTATTGTTATTATACGAGAAACTGTATACACACAGTTTAGTTCAAGGATTACATTCGCACCTCCGAGGACCAACGGCCCCCAGACACGCGAAGTGAAGCAACCGGTGCGACGACGCCACGCCACGTGCCCGTGGCCCAGTCGCGAGAACGCCCAGGGGATGACCAGGGTGAGATCCGTCAGCGCGGCCGTGTAAGAAGAAAAATACGCACGAATCGAATCTCTCCGGCTACGCGCGAGGCCCCGCGGACTCCACGACACCATAAGCGTGCCAGCCGGCGGCAGGTGCGACCCCTTTTTCCTGCAGCCAGTCGCGTACACCAACGCCCGAGACACTTTCTACTCTTTTGTATTTTATAAGCGACGCGTAATGTGAAACACTCGGTGGACGCGGTGGACGGTGGACACGCGAACGGCAATTGTTTCACGCATGGGATCTGGAATGTTGGATCTCGAAGCGTCGCTTTGTCGGTCTCGGAAATATCTTCGAATTGTGAAGGATTTTGCTGCGTATCTGGTTGAGACACTTGATGAAATTACGCATTTTTCAAAGGTTAAAAAATGGCGTAAAAAATCCTGCTTCAAAAAATCAGTGGGTAACTCGCATTTTCGATATAAGTATTGTTGTCCGGGTTATTCGTTCTCTGATTGACTGTCGGGTTGCCTGCAACTCGTTGCTAACCAACGAGCAATTTGAGTTGTGTTATTGTATTTTGACAGTTGTCGGGTGTGCGAGATTTGAAGGTTTGTTAAAGCTATTTCGGTAAGGGTGTTCGGGTGAGCCTAAGGGTTAATGTTATGATACTATTTGCAGAGAAAAATAATCATTCTTCGCATTTTTCTCGTCGGATTTTCTATTTTTCGGGCAAGCAACGGTGCTTTTCGGATTTAGCGGGAAATTCTTCATCGGATAAGGTTTTCAAACTTTACGAAAATGAATTCTTTTTTCGCAAAAAACTTGATGATTTCCGATTTTTCTTTTTTGCACCATCTGGGTAATGAAAGCGCATGTATGGGTTAGTTTCATTTTAAAAAATCAGTTTACCATTTTTCGATAATTATATTGTTTGACATTCCAACATTAGCTTTGCAGACTGAATGAAATAATGGAGTTGTAAAACAACTCCACTTCACGATCAGTGTTGAGCGCTGCAAAACGACGCGACCATTAATAGGCAGTGAAAACGCGGCTTAATGCATGCAACCGTCAATGAGGAAGAAGAGCCTGGGGAGCGGGGAGGCAAGAGACCGGGGTGACGGGAACTTCGCTCCAAACGCGGAAGTACATTGAATACATTGAAGTGACAGTACTTTGCCAACCCCAACATTTACGATTGCTCGTTAAGCGGGCGCTATTAGCACGACATTGTGCGGTGTTCACCCTCCGTTCGTACTTCATACTTCCGGCGCGCCGCCTGACTGGCTCGTAATATACCCCACACAACGAAGTCGCGTCGCTATAATAGCGACCCGAGGCTTATGTAACATAAGCCAAATGCTCTATATCGTTTTCCCCGAGCGCGGTGACGGAGACTCCGCGACCCGAGGTGTCGAAAGTGCTTCGTGCTCGAGAGGCTGCACCGCGCCGCCGTCGCTCCCACCGCTACTTACGGACCCACCGACGTAAAGTCAATTTACTCATTAGTCTTTAGTCCGCGTCCACCGAGAGTTCGCCGGAAAACCTGGCGGCGTCGTAATAACTGCCAAGGTTAGACCAAGCAATGTTTAATTTTTCATACATTTTTTCCTAGCATTTAAAAAAACCCAGGTGTGACGCACCGCGCGACTTTGACTCATTTTGTCAACCCGGCAAACAATTATTAATGGCTCCTCTTCGAAATTGCCCGATTAAATTAATTTGACAGCTCGACGCGCGGGCAATTAATTACGACGCAATTTTCGAGGGTGCCGGTTGCGCGGTATATAACTTGTCGTCTCCCGCCCGGGTCTCTGCCTCCCTTCAACCCCGAAATGTTATTTCACGATTCCCGCTCGTATTGCTCGTGTTTTATCACCGCGCTCGGCGACTGCGCGTATTCTTCACCCCATTACGGATTTTCGGCACGCGCCCCACGTTCGGTCGCGCGCAAGGACGAGACCCGAGGAGTTCATGGTCGCGAGGGAAGGGGGGGGGGGGGGGGATACGCACCCGCTGATGTGCGTGGCCGACGCGCGGGGGCGTTTCGAGCGGTTGCCGGATTCGCCCACGAGGCGCTACGGTGTATTCGCTTTGCCACCGATGAATGTTGATCGATACGAATTTGCGTTTGAGCCGCTTCCGGGACGCGGCGCACGGGAAATGCGCCACCACCTCCCCCCCCCCCCCCCCCCCTCCTGCCTCGGCTCTGTCGGAATCCCGATACATGCAACGTTGCCCAACGTCGATTTCCGACATTCAATCTACCCAATATCGCAAATTTCGGCGATCCAGACAGATGCAATTTCAAAGATTAAAAATTGTTTAACGATTTTTAACTTTACTATTTTAATTAGCTTAAAGAAATTGAACGACAAAAATGACAGGCAGACATTTTTACTATTGTTCTTCCACACCGATATTTCGTATTTCATCATTTTCGTTCATATAAAAAAGAAGATATGTAATTTTTCGAGTATTCGATAATTACACTTTAATACGCGTGTTATGAAACGTTGACGCTCCCTCAGGAAATACAACGTAAAGTTGTGTTTACCATACGATTTCCGAGTGGCGAGAAACGCATAGGCGGTGGCTTATTACGCCCCCCCCCCCCTCCCCCCTGTCATTGGTGTCAATTAGCGGGAGAGCCTCGTGCATTTTGCTCGGGAATTATTAATGTCACGAAATTATTAAACCACTGGGGAACTTGACGAGGCACTTTTGAGCCTCATCCCCCGGCAACGCCGGCGCCGCCGTCGGCCTCGTTTCCCTCTCGACTCTCCCCCTCGGCACAATGGTTAACCTTGGTGAAAAAAAAGCACTCGTGTCAAGGCCCAACGAGCACACGACTGGCAGAAACGTCTGTCACCGTCGGAAATGCGCACCTGCGGTCCCGATAGAGAATCGAAGTGTTTTGTCGTAACCAGTGCATGAGCGTTCGACAAATTTTATTCATGTAAAACTAATTAAAGAAACGGCGATATATTTTTCAGTCGGAAAATAATTTTCTCCCAAGTCATTATTCTAAAAGGGCTCAAAGGTTGACATTTTTTTCAAAATATTTCGACGGTTCGATTATTAATTAAATACAAATAAATAAATAAATACGAATCGATTAAAAAACGGTAAGACAAAGTCTAACTCATGGCCTATAAATTTTCTTTTTTTCCGAGAAAAAAAATCAACCGATTGAAAAAGATTAAATAAATTCTACTCGTGTGCCGCGGATCAGAAAGTGAGCCACCGCAAATGTGATGCGAATTAATACCTCTCGTTCGCAGTTCGTAAGAAACTCGCGTAGCGAAAATCCGGCGGTTGCCTGAAAAGAGGAAACGTTCGGGGAAGCGGTAAATCCGATTACTTCCAGCTCGAACGAGATTGAGCTGGGGGGGCCCCACGTATACAGCGGCGCGAGACAGTTGGGGTGAGTCAGCTTGACTCACACGTTGCATCAACTCGGGCACCAGCGACACGGAGACGCTGAATCACGTTCATTCATCGCAAATAGGCTGAGCCCGCGTGAGCTACAGTTATACGAGCACCGAGAGACTTCTCGCGTTTCCGAGTAAGAGAGCGACCCATCTGCCGCATCCAGCCTTTTGCTCCCGAACTCCGCTAAGGTCATCCGCACGCTATCGCCGATTCGAACGATCGTCTCGCGCGAGCGCGCGCGCCCGTCGACCGGACCTACCGGAAATTGAATGTTAACCCTTCTAATTGACACCGATCTCTCGATCCCCGTGGAATTCGCACGACGCGCTTCGCGAAAACAAGAATATCGCGGCCAACCGGTGACTAATACTAGATCACCGTGTGATCTCATCGTGCGCTAACCGCAATTTTAGTACCCCATAAAAAATAATACGAGCGCGAATTTGCATGCTAGAAACATGCGAAGAAAATTCAAAGCTTCCGGTATCAATGTGTTTGACGCTTCCACGCGTTAATTAATATCTATTCCCTGCCCACACCGAGAAATTTCATTGAAAAAAGTATAAAGCTGTTTTATTGAATATTGTGTCGGCGCAGTGAAAAAAAAAGAAAAAAAGGGGATTCAATGAAAATCGCTTGCTATACAGAATTTAAGAGCTGCGAGCCGCGTGGGTGCTGCTGAATATTGAAATTGAAAAGCAACATTGTAGCGTAGGCAGCTCCGCCAGCGATAGCAATGCAATCGCGAGAATTGTTGCGTTGCACGTTAAACTGGCAGGAAGACGATTTGCATACAACAGACGCTCGGCGATACACAAAGTTCAAAAATAGTTTTTCCATATCGTATTATGAGAGACACCGCGTGAAGCCGTTTTATGTACTCGTTGCGCGACGTCCGGACCGTGAAAAATAATTTCCAGACGACCCGAGAAAAATCGCGGTCGCTGCCGATGCCGATTAGGTGGCGCGGGAATTGCGCGCCGGTGGCGCCCGCCGGCTAAACTGGTCCGCCGCCGTAAATTAATAAACCAGTGTAATTAAAATGATCTCTCTGAGTCACCGCACGCCGCTCGGGCAGGAAGAGAAGGCCGCGACCGCGTTGAATTGACGCGATCGCGTAATTAGCAGCCACCTTTCGCAGTTTAGCCGTCGCTTCCGTCGCTCCCGTTTGCCTTGCGATAAGCGCACCAAACAAATCGCGAGTGCGCCTCGTGCTTACCGAGAATTCCACGCGAAGTTTGCCATCCGCTCGGCGGCGGCAGCCACTTCAATTATTTACGACGAGTCGAGGATCCTCCGGAAATTCAATGGAGGCTCCCGCAGCATCGCTGCAAACCCCGGTGGCCAATCATTTCCGAGCGACTGAACGTTTCGCCAATTATTCTGTGTATACACGAGCTTTCCGTCAATTTAGTAATAATTTAATGAGCCAATTTACCAATTTGCCAGAAAACAAATAAACATTATCGCGTTGTGCGTTGGGTGAAAATATGAAATACGCAAAATTATAAACACTTGCCAAAATCATCGATTTAATAATAATTCGGTGAGCCAATTAAATAAGATAGATAATTTTGTTAAATGTATTAATTAATACAGATTTGTCATGGATTTACCCTGACATGAAATCTCGACTGTGCGGAAAATTCGCCTCCAGTTTCAATCGGACCCGAGAGACCACTTTACCGCCGAATATGATCTCGTTACGCGGCACGAACTTTGACATCCTAGAGCAGGTGTCGCCCCGTGTCGGGGGAGTTTCTCATCGTCGTCAGTCTCCGTCAGCGTCACTGATGGGAGGGATACAGTGCCACTCCCTCGCTTCCACTCCCGCGTGCATGTTCCAGTTACGGTGTACCGGAACATCTCCTGCTCGATATACGTGAATAGTACATATGATATACAATAATATAGCTTTATATATACTCATATACATTTTTATGTACTAGAGCAGTAATAACATTTTCTATGTATAGTACATTATATATTACATGCGTACTTATATGAGGCGTTCTCCACCAGATCAGCGCCACTCTTATTTTTTATTTCGCAGTTGAGGCCACAATAAAAAAAAATACTAGCCCATATGCGCGCTTCCCCAGTTGTCACTTCACTAAAATCGAGGTTACTTTTTTTTAGATCGATCGGATCTGAATTTTCTTTCTGCGTTCGAGAGAAAACTCTGTAACGAAGGTAATGCCGCGAGACGGAATGCGGTATCTTGATATCTGCATTTTTCACATAATTTTGAAGCCGAGATATGACGTGCGTTTTTCGTAAAAAAAAATCGGTTTCGAAAAGTTTGAAAACCCTATCCGATCGGAAATTCCCCGCTGATTCCGAAAACCGAGATTCACCAAGAAAAACGCAGAAAATTATTTTTTATCTCAGAAAATATTAGGCCATATACGCTTCGCCCAAACACCCTTCCCGAAGTAACGTTAACAAACCTCGAAACCTCGCACGTCCTCCGAACTGTCAAAATACAATAACACGACTGAAACTGCCCGTTGGCGAGTAACGAGGTGCAGGCAACCCGACTGCCAATCAGAGAACGAATAACCCGACGACAATACGTATATCGAGAATGCGAGATATTTTTCCACTGATTTTTTGAAGAGGGAACATAGAATGACTGAACCAACGGAGAACGCCGCACATACGTATTGCACATAGGTACCAGAGCAGCGATACGAGTTTGCACGGAGCGCGCGCACCCTGGCGTTGCATTCGGTACCGTCAAAGGTCACAGCGTCCTCGGGGGGGGTCCTTTCTACCGTGACTGGTGACAAGGACGAGTGGGGTCAGTGCGTGGGTTGTTGCACCGCGCGGCGGCAGCGACGGCGGCAGCGGTGGCAGCGGTGGGGTGATTAGGAGACGTACGCTGCGCGCTCTCCGTGCGGATCGATCCAGCCTGCACACCAGCCCTGGGGTGCACCAACCCGGCGGCGTAGCGAGAGCGCGCGGGGGCGGCCGCTCCACGGTTCCGAGCACATCGAGCTCGCTCTAGGTGAACTCACCCGTTGCCCGCAGAGCCAGCGATCCTCTTCGCGGGCTGCACCACCCCCGACCCCAGCGGTGCTACATAGCAACAGGCAGGCTATTTACGCATCCAGGAAACGCACGTTCCGATTCAATTAACGTACACTGTCGGGGCTTTGCCGGTCACTCGCAATTGCCTCCGCGCGTGGAATATATATCTCGCACGCAACCAGCTCGTCCAGCTGCTCGTATGTGGAGCACTTCCGTTTGACGCCTGTGTCTTCCGATTCCAGAGTAGCTTTCGAGTGACATCGAATATTTTGTGGAGCGCAAATTTGCAGTAACCACGCAAATTCGACGCGTTGAAAATGGTTACGATAGTCGGAGATACCGGCCTCTCAAGACGAATTTACGAAAAATTAATTAAAAATCTGATCACAACACGGAGAGAACTGTCTATGTTACGACAACAAGACTCAGTTTGCTGGCTGTTGGTTTGTTGCCATGACAATACGTAATGTAATTGTAACGTTCAGATTGTACGGCCAACCAACAAATATTTGTTACGGTAACTAAAAACTGTAGGTTGCTGATTATCTGTTAACGTAACAGATAATTGGTTGGCTTGATCTTTCTGATTTTTACTACAATGAATCTGATTGTTACCACAATGAACCTGATGATTGTTACTACAATGAATAAGTTATAGTACGACGTTATTCTGGCAAATGTTATTTGTTGCTCTAACAAATAAAGCGCAACAAATATTTTTTTGTTACCGTCACTATATTGACATACAGACTTTGTTGCAGTGACTTGTGGTGAGTTGTCCTAACATAGACAGTTTTCTCCGTGAAGAGACACCAAAAATGGTGGATCGAGAAACACGTCGCAATGAATGGACAATCGCGCAAGGATGATATAATTCCGAAATCGAAACGTAGTAGGTACGAGACGTACCAGCCTCGTGAACTCGCATAGACGAAAAATTGACCTTTAGCAGGCGACTCCGATAAAACAGAATTGAATATCTGGTGCGTGCTCCGTCGCGAGGCGATGGGCGTCGGGATTGGGGTGAGAAGCCGTATGCTTTATCCCTCTGAACCGTGGCAACTGTATCACTGTAGCGACGAAGGAAATTGAAAGAAAAAAAAGAAGCTCGCAAGAGTGAAAGTAGAGGTGAAAATTCCGAAGGTCAAAGGTAAAAAGTTTCCGCGCGTGTGTGTCGCGACTACGAGGTCAGTGTCTGTCTGCCGAGGTCCCGTGACCCCGCGGCGCGTCTTTTTCCTGCATCCAAAACACGCACACGGGTCGTTCCAGTCAGCTTGGAAAAAAATGCTACAAATCAATTTGTCGAACCGTTTTTTCGTGTCAACCGACCTCGTGACTTTTTTTTCCGCCTCCCACGCTTTAAATCCCGCAAATGGGTCGGGAAAAAGTTGAGTTGAAAATTCTAAGCGAAGCTCTTAATCCGAGCCTACGATAATAAGCAGATTAATAGAACTCCGATTAATTGAACCTGAGTTTTCCGCGCGGAATTGCGCGTCGAACGAGCTCGATTACTCTCCACGTTTCGCGATAAACCCAACGCATTGAATATTTGAAAAACTAAAAAATCAACCTTCGCGTGATAATTAATTCGCGATAATTGCTCCACCGACACTCCAGTCATCGTATTTCCGCGTTGAACCCGCTCGAAGTGGCGACCTTGCCCGGCGATCGGTGGAAAATTCAGCCCCACTCAAAGTCCCGCGCGGACCTCGTGTGTCGTCCTCTCGACGCATGTCACTTCGACATTAATTTTGTTTTCGGGTATAACGACACGAGGCGACCCGGCGGTTCCTGGCGCGTAACGCGTGGGCGATTTCACCTTTTCACCTTTGTCTGTCTCTCGCCAAGGTCACAATCGCGTTGGGGGAGAAAAAGAAATCAAGCCGAAGAGAGGGTGGTATATGATGTTCCCACATGTGGACACGAAAATCATGCACACGGTACAACCGACAGCGAATTAACACTAATCGCATTTTTCACTCACGGCGCTCGTTGCACCTGCGCGCTACGCCCAAAATGTGGTGCTGAATACTTCGGCCTTCGACTGCCATGTCCAGCGGTCGAGGACGACACGAGGTCACCAGAAATTTGGTGCCGGAATGAACAGCTGCCGTTACTTCGACACATTATTATTCAGGTTTATTTTAAACGACTTGTCGAATAATTCACAAGTCTATCGACAAGATAAAAATTAATCATAGATCGACGATTTATCTAAAATTATACATAAATATCTACGTGTTATGTGCTAATAAGTTACACAACTCTGTGCATGAATTTCGTTTGATCCCTCAATAATTGGCAAAAAATACGACTACGAGGATTCACCGTCTCTCATTTGCATATCAGCGTCATAAATTTAGTTTCCCCCCGGTAATTTGCGAGAGAAAACCGACGAATGACACCGGTCGTTGCGTCGAAAGGTCTCGTGAATTGACGCGCACCCTGGTTGGTATTTACTCCGCGATCGAAAGAAGAAATCCAGGATGGCAAAGGTGAAAGGTTTCGTGGATCAACGATCGATCAATCATGAGACAGCTCTGCGGAGTGCGTAGCGTCTGCGTAACGTGTAAATAAACCGGAAACGAAGCGCGATTCGAATCGCCGCGCCGACCCCGAGGATGCGTTCCACCTCGTCTGCCTCCCGCGGTGTTATTACTCTTGTTCCAGGCATCCGGACTAAATCGGCTCGGTACCGCGGCCGCGCGTTCGCGCGATATGCAGCTCGCGCGCAGCCCCCGAGCGCCATTAGCGGGAACAAAACGACGGTCATTAGATTAATTACGCGGCCCTTTTAGCGCGAATTCATCAACCGGTGATTTATGCCTGCCGCGCGAAACGGGTGGGAAAAATAAATCGCTCGAGTAGGACGGCGGAGATGTATAACGGAAGAAAAAAACTGGCAAAAAGTGCAGGTCAAAATAAAGCTAAAAATAGACAGTTTGTGGGCTGAATTATAATCACAAATATTTACAGCAAATTACGATTCAGTCAGACAGCAGAAATCCCCCCTCAAATCAGTGTGTAAAATATTTCGCATTTTCGGTATAAGTATTGTTGTCGGGTTATTCGTTCTCTGATTGGCTGTCAGGTTGGCTACGACTCGTTGCTAACCAACGGGCAGTTTCAATGGTGTTATTATTATTATTTATTGAACGGATTACTCCTTTTACAAAATGATTAAACACTAGCAGGTTGTAGTGGCTCGCGCGCTTCGCGCGCTCGCTATATACTCGAATCAAAATTTGATCGTTAAGGAAATGAACGTGAAATTAATGTCCAAACTTTACGAAATCGAGAAAAATGGAATTTTCGATTTCGTAAAGTTTGAAGATCCTATCCGATGGGGAATTTTCCGCTGATTCCGAAAAGCACCGTTGTTTGCCCGAAAAAAAGAAAAATCGACGAGAAAAACGCAAAAAATGATTTTTCATTTTTTTTTTCAAAATTTCGTGACTTTGCTAAAATCGAGGTTACTTTTTTTCGTTCGACCAAACCTGGGTTTTCTTTTTGCGTTCGAGAGAAAACTATAACGAAGAGAATGCCGCAAAGCGGAACGCGATATCTTGATTTCTGAATTTTTTACAGCATATTAAAGTCAGACCTTCAAAAATCGCAAATTTTTAGAAGGGGTACTTTCGTTTTTTTTTTTTTGCAGGTGGTCTGATTTTAACATACTGTAAAAAAATAAAAAATAAAAACATCGCATTTTGCCTTGCGGCATTCTCTTCGTTATAGAGTTTTCTCTGGAATGCAAAAAGAAAATCCCGTTTTGATCAATCCTGAAAAAAAGAAAACTCGATTTTAGTGAAGTGGCGAAATTTCGATATGGTCGGGTATTTAGAAATGATGAATTATTTAATTACGCACATTTTTATCATTTGTACCTATAAAAAAATCGGTGACAATCGCAATCAGTAAAATCCGATGCACTTTTTACCAACAGCCGTGGACTGTATTCGCACGTGGGGGTCGATTCCGTCGGATGATTCCTCAGCCAGCGGTGCCCGCGACAGTGATAGCCGCTGAGCTGCGGTCAGACGTGCGCGACCCGTGAGAGCCAACAAGCTTTAAAGCTCCCGGGTGCGGATGGATGACCTCGGTGCCCGGCACGCGCGACTCGTGTCGTCATTCGATCAGCCCTAACGACGGTGAACGGGAGTTGGATATGAGTGTCGGCCAGCCAGAGGGATGAGGGATGAGGTACGGGAGGAAAGGTGGGGACGGGGTGAGATGGGGATGAGGGAGCGAGCAATCTAGGAGCGGTGGGAGGGAGCGAGAGGGCAGAGAGCAAACGAGAGAGGAGGGTGAGTGCCGGTTGATCGATGAAGAACGGGGGAGGGGGAAGTTTAGGAGGAGGGGGGTGAAGGGGAAGGCGAGAGGGTGAATGGGGGTTGCGAGCATCAGGCTGGGTCAGGGTCATCTAGTCAAGGGTGAGGCTTCTCGAAGTCGCGGCGTGAAGAGAAAGAAAGAGATCGAGGAAGAGGACGGGTGGGGAAGCAAGGGGGAGGGGGGGAGGGAGGTTAAAGGGTCCGACAGTGGTAACACCCGGCAGCCTGTGCCACGGTTATTACCGAAAGAAAACGATTTCGCTTCTGTAGATATATGTATACACATATTTCGCTCCGTATATACACACATATATACTATGGATGTATTTATATATACATAATACACGCAGTAAAAGATATATAAATATATGTGTACACGCAATACACGGAGGAAAATATATAAATATGGTGCACATATAATACACAACGAAATAGGGATAAGGGAAGCAGGAGGAGAGAGGCAGTAACGAGAGATGACTGAGACCACGAGTGGGAAGGCGGGGTGGGGGTGATAGGGGACACAACACGAAAGTGCCGCGACGCAGCGAGGGTTTCTCGTCGAAATAAACGACAGACGTAGGACCTTTTTTTTCTCCGACCCTATACGCACACGACCTCTAAACTTTCCAAGAACACGCACGTGCCCCGTGTGGGATTTTGCGCCTCCGCGAAATACTACAACACAATAGCTCCGCGCGTGACGCCGCGTTTTTTTCTTTCTCCTCTTTTGCCACTTTTTTTCCCCTCCATCAACCGACACCTCGCGATTTTATACACGGGTAAAAAGCACAGCGGCCTCGTCGTCCCGCCACGTAAAAGGGCTGTAAATCTGTAATGGATATACACAACACGCATAGCGCGAGTAATCCGAGATTTCCTCGATACGCAGGATTAAAAATAAATTTCGCAGGGTGGACACGGTCTTTTTTTATTTTCGTTCCGGGATTAATAATTCATCATTAATAAACGTCGGGACTATCGGTTTATCGGTATAACGCGGAAACGATCGGGCGGGCGTGACGGATGCTTTCGAACATCTGCGCGGATGCCGTGCACGAATTATTATTATTATGCTGCAGAGGTTGGGTGGCTCTTCTGGAAGTCAGCGCAACAGCCGGATTCGTCCTTCGGCGTTCCAAGTTGTTTTACGATCTCTCTCGCTATCTCTTTATTTCTGCAGCTCTCTCACTCCACTCGGCTTCGTATCTCTTTCTGTGCATGTGGTGGATGTGAATTCTATACGTGTATCTCGGAAAAGCTCCTTCGCCGTCGCTTTCATTCCACCCCGAGAAGCAATATTTAATCCACTTATCCGCACTGCGAGAGACGAGACTCGCCGTTAGGTATAGACCGACCGTGTAGTGCGACGAAAAAGCACAGCTGAGGGGGTGGAAAGCCAACGCGCTACCAGCTGAGGTCACCCTTTTACAAGTTTCTCGACCGTAATATACGTTCTCGAGCTCTTTCTGTCCTTTTTTTTCCGTCCCTCTTGGCCGGAGCGTCGCTCGGCCTTCGCGGAGGGCGAGTCTGCACTCCGGGGTGACCCCCGTGTATATATTTCTCGGTCTCTCTGGGAGAGGCCAAGGTCGTTATACGAGCAACGCCAGGATAACAGCCCTCGTTGACGATGTACCTATTCATGCCTCGCGCTCGCCTAGCGCCACCGGCGGCAGCAGCTTCTTTCGCTGCCCCGTCTGGCCGAGAGAAATTGCCGGGGACGAGGGACACGTGGAGAGAAAATTTCACGACGGGTGATGTAACGCGATTAATAGAGCCATATTAGTCAATTATTAATAGCTCGATTATTTAACGAATTGTACTTCTCTCTCTCGCGAGTTGTGGTAAATGTCACAGCGTTTGAACCCTTAAAATTGCTTCATGACTGAAGCTGCAGACGAAAAATAATTTTTTGCAACGCATGCGTGAGAAGTGGTACTTCTCGTGCCTGCCGCGCGTGGCGTAAGTGGCGCTTTATAGCCAGTGACGACATTTTACTTCTCACACGCACTTCTCGCACGCGCGCGGCATTATACTCGGTAGCACTTCTCACGCATTTGTTACAAAAAGTATGCGATACAGAGCGAGACAGCGACCATCATACGACGGTTGTGAAATTGATCGCACGAGCCCCACGAGTATCACAGCAGCACGAGCCGAAGGCGAGTGCTGTCTGTGATACGAGTGCGGCGAGTGATACGAGTGCGGCAACTTCCCAACCTGCGTATAATGGTCGCTTTCTCGCCCTTGTATCGCAAAGTACTATTTTAAATCTTTATTTTTTAGTAATAACAGCCCATATTCACACTTACCCAGAAGGAATGGTTTTTTTTTTCTTTTGCAAGGCCCCCTTGCATTTTTTTCAAAAAAAAACCCGTTTTTTTTATTTGAAATCCCTAACCGATGGAAAATTTCTCGCTGATTCCGAAAAGCACCGCAGTTTACCCGAAAAATAGAAAAATCGCCGAGAAAAACGCGAAGAATAATTTTATTCTCTGCAAATATAAAAAAATTGAAAATAATGAAGTTTTTTTAGTTTTTCGTGAAAACTATCGCGTTTTGAAAAAAAGTAATAGTGAATTCGTTGCTCGGCCGAGGAGGCTGCTTCTATTTCTGAATATGTATTGCATTCCATGTGCAGAATCGGTGTTCCTGCTTCTAATGTCGGCGCAGACTTGTAAGGAAGTGGGCGGTTTAGTACATTTTAACGTAGTGATGCGGTATTACTGGCTGATCAGTCGCAAGTGTGAGAGAGATAATGTCGCTTGTGGAGCGACAGTGGGAGAAAGAAAGAGAATGATAACATGGAACACATCACGTTAAAAATGAAAAAGAATTAGGAGAATTGCGTCGCACGTGACAGACTACACAAATGGGTCTTTAGACGAGATTCGAGTTTATTCACCTGGCTTCGCCCTTGCATTGACCCTTCGAGGACGAGACGGTAAATATATTGACCCTCCTGTTAACGGGCCGAGTTAAGACTCGGCCCGTCGGCTCGTCCACGTGAATAGTTCATTCTCTGCTTGGGCAGAGCCCGAGATCTCCGTGGAGCGTCGTGAAAATACAACAACGTAGCCCGACGATCGTCGTCCGAGTTGCCTCTCAATGCGGGCAAATTATTTCGCTCTCCCGGCGCGCGCGAACCTGACAGCTTCAATCCCAACGAATTAACGAGTGACACTGAATGAGACGAGCCGCAGTCTCTCTGGCCTTAATGGTTCGTGAAAATCGAGCCAAGCGAGCCGCTCGCCCCTGCTCAAGGGCTTCGCGGACGCAAAGGGCGCCCGAAATAAATTCTGCCTCGGGTCGCGTAACTCGAGAAAACCCCCGGGCGAAACGTTCCGGATCCCTTCGACTGTATACAACAATCGCGGCAGAAACACGAGATTAAATTCTCGTAGAAGTTAATAAATTTGCCACCCTAACCAGCGACTCAAATAATATTAAAAAATGTGTATCTGACATGGACCGTTTTTAATTTTATGGGCACTTAATTGACAAATAAATAAATATGTAAATACAAAAATTTGAATAAAAGTAATGACACAATTAAGCCACGAGGATATAAATGTCAACGAGCATTTTTCTCGACAAACAATCGGAGAGCAACGAAAGTGGTCATTAAACGGCGCAGCCACCGCTAAACTTCACCGGCTGACGAGGTCTTCATATACGAGTGGTAAAAAGTTATATACGAGTTCGAGGATGCAGTATCGTTTTACAATCCGCGATGCTCGTAAAAACGACTCTCGGGCGCAGATATATTATTCCTCGATGTTGATATAACGCTGTTGTCCCCGACCTGGAGGACACCGAGGCGCGAAATATACGCGCGGAATGATAAATCTGCGCCGCGCGAAAACAAACCGATGATTTTAATAATTTAACGACTCTGGGTGGCGCGATTAAACGCGTGTTGTCTTCCTTACGATCGGCTCAGGGACTCGCGACGCGCTTACCATTTTTGCCGTCGCGTCGGTGATGACGACGACGGTGAGAAAGTCTCTAATGCAAATCGCATAGACAAATCGTAAAACTCGTTGTCCTTCTCTCGGACCACACGCTACGTTTTTTACTGGTTGTCATCCGGGTTGGGTACAAATGAAAAAATAAAACCATAAAACAGCGATGTTCGCTTTTCGGAATCGCGCTCATTTCGCGACTGGCAAAAAAAACAGAGAGAAAGAGAGAGAGAGAGAGAGAGAGAGAGAGAGAGATCGGAGCAGCCTTGAGAAGAATTGAGGGTGCGAAGAGACTGGACGTTTCCGGGGTAGAGCGAGAGTCGTTCGAGGAATCGAAAGGCCGAGGCCAGTATGAATTTTAACCAAGGTTTTTTTTTGTTCACTGGAAGTTGCACAACAAAAAATGTTCGCAGTTTGCGATCCGTTGATCACTAACATTATCAATTTTTTTTTTATTAACTGCTGTTAGTCCTAAATTGGAGCAATTTCGGTCTACGTCATTTTTTTCCGAATTTGTTTTCTTTTCACCTCCCGGTCCCGCGAGTCTTTTGGCCAGAAATACCTGCGTCAGCCCTTTCAATTGTTTTTTAATTTTTTTTTATAATTTCCAAAAAAGAGACGGATTGGTCCTTTGACATGCCACAAATTCAGCCACCGAAGGGACTCAATAAGCGCGACACACGTGTCGCGGAATTGCGAAATTGCATGACGCGCGTTGCGAAAATAGAGATGGCGCACACACGGTAGGAGCGTTCTCGATATATTTTTGCACAATAAAGCTTATCAAGCTATCAGCTTGAATGGAGTCGCTCTTTCTGTCCGTTCATCTCCCACACCCGGCAAAATGCTGAAGTGCATATCGATGTACGCGGCCCGCTCGACGTGTGCGCGGCAAACGAGTCGGCTACAGGCACAGCGAGTGCAGCGTGGTTAGAGTCGTCGGTGTGTGTGTGTTCAGCTGCATCTATAGCTCAGCACGACAACGACGCACGTTGGTTGACCTTGCGCGACGCGGTGGAACACGAGAGAAAAATAATACGTCGCCGCTGTGGCAATCCTCTTCCTCGTGGCTGGCGTGCAGTCCACTATACAGACGTCGACGTCGCCGCTGTTATCAATCGGCCGGCAGGGACAGAGGCGGCCTAGTCGAACGCGCATCAACCGCGCGTTGTAGCTTCGGTACCGCGACGTTGAGATTCGAGCGCGCTCGAAGCTCGGGGTGGGAGCGCCGAGCGGCTCGAGCCAAGTTCAAGGATATGAAAAACGTGACCGCGCTATCTGTCCTCGCGAATGGCTTCAGGAAAAAGGCCAGGAAGTTGCGGAAAGAACGGCGACAGGGGAGGGGGAAGAGAGAGAGAGGGAAAAGGCTAAGGAAACTCGTGTCGCTTCGATAAAAAAAACCGTGTCCATTATGTTTCTCCTTGCACTTGCGGTGAAAAATGCTCGCACGTGCGACGACTCGGCGCGGTTTATCGGACGCGCGATTCGATGTCGGGGATAATGTGGGTCGCACGAGTCGGCCGAACGCACAGGACGATTTTTTTTATTGAACAGCTCACACGCGCGCTTCTCGCACTTATTCAGTTGATGCAAAGAAAAATCGAGTATTATGATGTTTTGTAAATGTTTCGAAATTTTTGCAGAGGAGGATTTTTTTGACACTGAACCCAGCGATTGGGTCAATCAGTTGCTTCGAAACTAGAAATATGGATTTTTCACTCTTTACACAGTCCAGAAAAAAACAATATTAGAATTGGCCTCCACTACGGCTCAATATCTTTGTAGTCACATTTGCTATTGATTAATAATAGGAATTTTGTTTATTATTATTAAACGTAAGTTACAGAATCCCTCTTTTAAAAAGTTCATGAGTAATGGAAAGCATTGTTAGCAAACTATTAGAGCTGTGATTGGTTGCCAGGAAAGTTCGTGATAAACAAAATCAATTTGGTGTCAAATTTGAAAAATGTCATAAGAGGACAGGCGGGGCAGCACTCGCAACCGTTTAAAGCTTTATAAGAGCGGAGCAGCACAAAATTGATTAACCTATTATAAGTCGATATTTTGAAAAGAAAAAAAAATGGTGGTCGATTTTATCGATTTTCGGTCAGGAGTCGGACTTGCGATTTCTGACAGAAAAAATATTGTTTTCGTCGCCAAGAAAATATTTTTTTCAAAATCGATTAAAAAAGGTTAATAACCAGTGTTTTCGGGGGTAGAATATGCGACTTGAGAATGATGGTATAGGTTAAAAGTCGATATTTTGAAAAGAAAAAAAATTGGGGTCGATTTTAGCGATTTTCGGTCAGGAGTCGGATCTGCGATTTCTGACAGAAAAAATATTGTTTTCGTCGCCAAGAAAATATTTTTTTCAAAATCGATTAAAAGAGGTTAATAACCAGTGTTTTCAAAATAACCGGTTAATAACCAGTGTATTGTTTTAAAAAAAGTGAACAAATTTCTGAGGTCGATTTTGGCAAGTTTTTCAGGCACGCGCGCCAGCGCGCGTGTGATTAGCCTAGTTATTTATTTTTAAAAATGGTGATAAAGTTAGCGTCAGTGATATGTGAACTCGTAAGAAAAACCGAGTTTTTCATACAATTTTGAGAGAAATTATGAGAAAAATGGACAAGCACACTCCATTATTTTCGCAATGCATTAACAGTATTTCTCCATTTTTTCTATGAGATTGCCATGAAGTTTTATGGGTAATTAATATTTCTTTCCTCTATTCAAAAGTTTGCATATCTCATAATAATTACAAGTTATTATTATAAGAACATACTTACAAAGCCAATTGTACCATCAATTTCATTTCCGTAAAGATTAGGGATTTACAACTCTGCTCAAACCCTCATGACAGAAATTGTAAAAAATTTGTGCTTGAAAATATAGTTGCGGCTAAGATATAATATGGGTCAGCAACAAATCAGAGAACGAATAACCCGACAATACTTATATCGAAAATTATTTAAAAATTGTTTAAAGATAAAAAAATTTTGGAGAGGGATTCAACGCTGCAGCACTAAATAGTGCGCCAGTTTTTTTTTCCTGTTCACTTTCGTAAATTCGAGTACTTGGAATTCGCCTATACTCGGCACCGTCTTCACCGTCCAGAATTGCGCGGCTTCCTTGCAGCAGTGACATTGGAATTCCCCGAAGAGGAACTTAAACTCGGATATCCGCGGAGCGAGCGCATTCCCTGCAAGATATTCGACCCTCAAATTCCTCAAACTTTAGTGTTTAATTTTGACAACAGTTCCAGACTTGGACCCAGAATCCTTGGCTCTTGAGCTGGATCCTCGCAACCTGGTAACCTCGAACGCGAGGACGCGGGAGCAGCGAAAGGAACGAATTTTTTTTTATTATTTTAACCATTGCTAATTTTTTTACGTCTCTAAACTAATCTGTCGATGCTTGATTATTTTAGCTATCTTTAATAAAATGTTCAATCTGTAAAAAATTTGTCTATCTTATTGTCAGAGTCCACAGATTAATAGGGAATTCTTGAAAAAACTCCGCAATCTACGAAAAATCGTCTATATCTTCGACGAGTCCATAGGTGGAACTGAGGATTTCCCGCTAAGCGACTATCCGTGTCACGTAGAAAATTCTTAAATCGCCGCGCGGATGCTGATCGAGTCCGATAAGACCCCGTTCTCGCGTGCGCGCACTTTTCGCCCCTTATCGCGCACACGTTTATAACCGGCCGATTATCTCTCGACCTTTTTTTTCGCAGTGTCGCTATTAATCGACGTTTTTTTCACAATCTCTCCCTCTCCCTCTCTCTATCAATCCGACAATGTTGCCCCGGCGTCGAGTATTATCGTGGCAACATAGTTGCAGGGATCTGGCCGTGACTCGATGGCCGTAGATATCATTGCAGTTTCCGATACCCGCGGCGTCAGCCAGTCCGCAACGCACGCCTTATTTATTATTATGATAGCCTCATATCTTCTGTGACTTTGAGCCTTGATCGCATTTTCCGACTGCTGGTGATTGGACAAAATTGTGACTGCGTTAAAAAAATGCAGTAATATTTACCCGAGTAGAAAATCTGCAGCGTTACATCCGGCTCGAATTAGGCCCTGTTCAGGCCCTGACAAGGCTAATAGGGCCTGATCAGGGCCTGAACAGGGCCTGATGTAACGCTAGAGATTTTCTACTCGGGTATCGAAAACTCCTCGACGACACCCTGAACTCGTTGGCCATTTTTAGGCGCATCCATTGTGCCACGCGTGCGTCATCGGGATTTTAATCCACGCACGCACCGCCCCAAGTACACGTGTACTCTCCTTTCTCTCACGTGTACCGCGAACACGTGAATCACAGCATATTGACGATGATAGCGCGCGGTCGAGCCGCTGCCGCGTTACGCGCTCCAATCGTCCGTCTGTCATTGCGTAAATTAGCATACGACGAATGCAACTCGTCACGTAATGTCGCTCGAGGATCGTGTATATATACAGGACGTCTGACCTGCGAAACTTCGAGACTCTCGTGTCAACAGTTGACACTGCATTATCGAATTGCCTGGCGAGACGAAAACAAGAACGTTGCGTAGTTTTTCATCTATTTTATTTTTTGTTTTTTTTTTATAGAAAAAGAAAATTCTTTCAATAATTACCTTCAGTCGTCACGCTTGGCGCTCCAATTTAATGTGCACCAGTTTTCGCAGCGCGATATATCGACAAAACGTAAAAAAAATGCACACAGATGCGCAGCTTTTCAGGTTAAGGTGACGCGATAGACTTTCCCTCGGTATAATTAGTAGCTTCATGGAACGCATTAAAAAAAAATAATAATAATAATACAAGGGGAACGAATGTGGCTCTTCGCTCGCGTTTACACGATTCCGTTTACGCGATACCAGCGCTGCGGTCGGCCATACGTCTCGCTTGTTGTGTACGCGTGGCTGACGCCCTAGCAAATCGACTCATCGTCCAATGTCGCGAAACGTCCCTGAATCCGCGTATCAACCAAGGGTAATGGCACCATTTTTTCACGCCATACACATCGTTGTGGCGTGTCGATTATACGTTTTGATAAACGAAAGGACATTCTCGGTAATAGGATATATTTGTATTGTCTGATGAGCCTGCGCTTGAAACTCAACCACAGGTTGGACCAGTAAAATATTACGGGACAATTTTTTCCCCAATATTATTATTTTTGTGTGTAATTTACCGAGATTTATTACGTCGAATGCATCATTTTTACTCCAGAAATTCCAGGTACTCTGATTTATTTACAATTACATTTTTTTTAATACTATTTTTTTTAACTCACGCGGCATTCGAAAAATTAGAGACAGACGCGAAATCGCAACACATGTTTGTGGCAATTCGCGCGAGAGTTGTTATAGAGTCAATGAAATTCTTCTTTTGTTCGGCCGGGCGTAGACGTAGCACGCGACTGTTAACACGTACTGACACATAGCCTCCGCATTAGTGGAAATGAAGAGGGATCGCGTGACCGTTCAGTGCAACGCGTGCGGCCGCTGTACGCGCGCTACGTGCCACCGCGCGGGACGGTCGAAGTGCGCGATACAAAGAGGATCGCAGAGGTGTGAGAGTGACGTACGTTGACTTCGTGGCGCGGCCGGACGGGAGTCGTAACCGGGGCTTTGGTGTAATTGCAGTCGACACATGACGATTCGTCCAACCTGCCTTACGTTAAACTGTGGTTTGTCATAAAGAAAAAAGAATGCAACAAAAATTAATCCTAAACACAAAAAGTGTAAAAAGTACAAAAGAAAATCCACAAATAAATTCCAATTAAATGGAATATCAAAATCTCAGTTTCATCGAATCACAAATATGCAAATTCGTCCGATACACCCAAACGGCGCCGTGAAATTATTTTCTCACGTCTCCGTCTCGTCTCCCAGTGGCCCAAAGTCGTCTGTCCCATCATCGGGGGATCCAATTTGCAGAAGGGCAAATATCCCCTGCCCCCGCCCCGCACCCGCGACGACCCGTATAGTCATTCGGGGGTGTCACGAGTCAGGGGGGGCGCGAGGGCGAGAGGGGGAGGGTCGTCTGCCGGGAATTAATGAATATATATCGCCCGTCGACGACTCTCGGGAATGCGTGAGTCACGAATCAGCGATGCGTGCGGCCATAGCAGTTCGCATGCATATACGCGCCGAACGAGCTGGGGAGCGACGGAGAGGGAAGACGATCACGTTTTATATATACAGTGTGCGAGACCCTGACCTTCGTCTAAGTTCCTCGCGTCCTTAGTGTTTCAGGCGAGACGAAGGAAAATAAAGTAACACGACAATTTGTTATCCAACGTCTCCCCGGACTCCCGGCGAAGCCTCGCAGCCCGCGGTGTTTTCATCGGCATCGCCGCGGCTCCCGGGGTGTCAGCGTCGATGCTGCGACGAGACAAAAAAATCATCTCCCCCAGTGTCGTCGCCTCCGCCGCCGCCGCCGCCGCCGCCGCCGCCACTCTCGGTGTGTCTTACGCGAACGGCTGTCAATTTGGCTTCGCGCGCTCCTCGCGCGACGAGCAGTCAAGGACGTGGACCTCGTTTGAATATGAATTGGCCCAATTAGGCTCACCTTTATTCGCGTCGTCGCTGCGTCTGTTTGTTCGCTGATTGGCCAGGATTATAGGCCGTATCTCCGTGCTCGACGCGCGAGGAGCGCAAGGCGCGCGCGCGCTTTTTCCGCTCTGCGCGACGGACGGCTAAGCGTTGCGCTCGGTGCGCGCTTCTCGCGTTATACGTTTCTGTGCTGCGGTTTGGCGGCGATGTCTAACGCGCGCTGGCTGAACGAGCTCAACTGTGGCCCGAGGTCAAGCTCAGCCGTCTTGAAGGGCGCGACCTGCGCGCCGAGCTTCGTCCGTGAGATGAGATAGAGCAGCTATAATACTTTATACTGTACACGAGGCATTCCATGTCAATAAAAAAAATGTCTGGACATCCGACCAGGTAATTCCTAGACACCAAATTTCAATTAATTCAACATTTTTTATGGAATCTATTATTCTTTATTATATTACTTTTCACTGAAATATTTATGTCTCGACGGTTTACGTTATTTACCATGAAAAAAAAATTAATATAGACGATTTTTTAAGACCTACTAGAAGAGTTGTTCAAATTTAATTGCACAATTTTTAGATATTTTTTATTTTGTGTTTAAACTGATATGGAATGCCTGGTGTACAGAATGGAGTATTATAGCCACGGATACAGCTACGCTCGGGGCTCGTGGAGGCGGAATCGTCGTACTATAAGTAAGTAGGTAGGTAGAGATATATACAACCATACCTACCACCTATATCCTACACATATTGTGCCGCTGCGGTGTTATCATCGTCGCTTTGTCCTATACACTTTGCTTGCTCTTTTCTTTCGCAACGCGTCTCTTCCCCGGCGTTCGCGCCGAGGATACGCGCGAGGGCCTTAATTGAATTTGCGGCGGACTCACGGACGCCGCGTGTGCATCGAGAGGCCGCGGCGATTAGCCCGCGCGCGACCGTTGCTCATATATCCTCGCGCGTGTTTCGAGATCGAGCGCGGCTAATACAGCGAATTCAAGGCTCCCGCGCAGGACTCCACGGCGTCTCTGCGCCGTGCAATCGAGAGAAGCGAAGAACAGATCGCGGCGAGTCTCGAGGTTCATCTCACCCGGTTGGCTCGGGCGAAGGACGAGAGGAGAGGCGCGCGAGAAAAAAAAAAAAAAAGAAGAGAAACGAGAGCTCGCTCGCTCTTTGGCTGCCACTGCGGTTACCGCGCCGCTCTTCAATACTACAGACGCCCGTGCCACGTCTGTTTTGACCTCGAGAGCTAATGGAATCTTCGTGATTTCATCGCGCTCCCCCCCCCCCCCCCCTCCCCTCCCCATCATCCTGCAACCCCCGGCCATTCGCTGCCCTCATCCTCCACGGCCCCTGGCAATCGGCTAATCCTCACTTAATCAATAGAGAATTGGCTGTGATAATCACCCACCCTCCACCCCTCGCCCCTCCTACCCCTCCTTTAATCATCGCCGGGGCACACAGCTTTCCTTCATTTCTTCGCTCCTCATCGCAGCCGCCGCCTCCGCAAACCTCGCTATCTCACTCCGTCCACGCCACCTTTTTTTTTTGTTTGCTCAGCGGTGACTTTTTTTAACGCTTTTTTTTGCTCTCTCTCTCTCCCTCTTCCCCCTTAAGCCGTCGAGATCAGGAGCTGCGCCGTCTGCGCCCTTGGCTCGCGGATTTCTTTCCCGAGTCCTTTCTAATAGGAGGCACGAGAAAAGCACGCGCGCCGGTGGTGATGGCTTTGGTGGTAGTGGTGGTGGGTGGATTGTAACGGAATTACGAGTTTCGACAGCCGAGTTCACGAAGTCCTTGAGAAACGCGGCTGGGTAGATTTATACTTCCGGTTGCGATTATCGTCGTCCGTAAAATTTAATTCCTCATACTAATTTATATATTTATGCGTATTCGTGACAATTTAAACGTGATTTATTGGCGATAACCTCGACGACATAAAATTACCGCCCTACAGGGTCAAGTTAATTAAACTAGAAAATTAATTGCTCGCGATAATAATAACAAACGAGAACCTTGCACATTGCTTCCTCGTTATCCCCCACCTGTCGTGTCACCTCCCGGTGCTAAGCGACACTGCGAAAGGTCTTGATCGACGAATTCACGAGATTCTAATCGAAACAAAAAAATTACAATATCCACCGTGTAACACTGAATGAGTACTACAATACGGTTCAGCCGGGTTTAACGAGCGCGCGCGACATTGACGCCCGACATCCTGGTGCGGAGAGAAATGCCTCCCGTAATCCCCGCATGTCCTACCCGTTCGAGTGTCGCGCGATAATCCTCGCTCGTTGCCCGGTGAGTGTCGCAAGGTCGTCGGACAGAGCGCAGCGCGCGAGGCCCAAGGTCAAGCGGACGGCGCGGAGCGCGCAAAGTGTACACAAACACCGTAAAATTGCGGCGCCTACACACGGAACAATCGCCGTCCTCTCCCGTCGTCGCGTTTTCTCCCGCGCGCGCACGACACGCGGGATAACGGAACAGCGGATCTCCCCCCCCCCCGCCCCCCCGCCCTCCACGCTTCGCAGAGTATTTATGCGAATGCACAATCGTCGTGTCGCGCTTACGTAACGGTCGCGCGCGCGCGACCGAAGAGAACTGGAATAGCGGGAACTGGTTTCCTTCGGCCGATATATAATTGCCCCGCGTCTTAATCGCAGCTCGCTCTCTCTCGCGCGCCTCTCGGCCTGACCTTCGACGAGAGTGCGAGCAGCGTCCAGCTACGCGCGAGCCTCTCGGACGCCTTCGACGCGTCTTTCACTCGCGTCGCAGTGACGACGGAGGACGCGAGCCGGATCGACATCTCCCGCCTGTGCGCTCAGCGGCTCATCAATGCCATCCCCGCGGCATCCCGATGACGAACCCGCGCACAGTCGCGCGGCGGGGAGTCAGGGACGCAGGTAATCATCGACCGAGGAAAGTATAACGCGGGCGAAGGATCCGCAGCGGCGGTTGATTCCACAGTTGGGAGGTGTAAGAAAGGACCTCGGCCTGCTTTTTACGCCAAATTGGATTCGATTCTCACGAGAGCGAGGAAGAGCAGCAGCGTGCGCGCGCCGCTTGTATTGCGGACTCACCTTGAGGCGAATATCCCTTTACGAGCGTCGACCCGCAACGACCAATCGCGCGTCTCGCGACGTCACGGCGATGTGCCACACGTTGAGATGTGTGCGGTAAATTTGTGATCGGTCACACGTGACCAACGGAAAATAGGCTATTTCGAAAGTTCATTTATCTATGCGAATTGACAACTCATCAGCTGAATTTATAGAAATTGGCATTGGGCGCTATAGTCATAGAATTGACGTGCAGTATTTGGTTAACCTATTTTTTACCGTTTTCGAGAACACAGGGGACAAAGAAATCGGTGAAATCGGTGGATCGTCGTGTAACGCATAACTCCCGTCTTTTTTTACCCAGATGGGCAGTCGGGAGTTAAAAAATGACGCTTCAGTGACAGCCCAGGGCCACCGCCTACCGGCGGTAAAAAAATTACGATTTTTCGTGACCAAAAAAGATATGACGGTCATTACCCAACTATGTTTTTGAAGGTTCGTAGCGAAAAAAAAAATGGAATTCAATTTACAACTATACAGCTGTTTTACGCTATACATATGTTTTCGAACATTCCCTTGAAAAAAATAATGATTTTCGTGACCAAAAAAAAAAAGAAAATATCGTATCTGTTTTACGCCGGTTTAACCGCACATTTTTGGCGCACACAAAAAAATTATCGTCATTGCACAACACGAAATTCAGCAACACGAAAATGACGGTTACAGGGCGGTCATTTTTTTGTCAATTGACGCGAACACAACATGACGGTCAATGCACATCTCCAGCCACACGTCGTACATCGTTCCCTCTCGCTCTGCCGAGAACAACAGCGATGCTTCGTCTTTCTCGCAATCGCGGCGACTCGACCGGTGCGGCAGGTCACCTCAACACCCGCGCCAATTGTCCGAATTGCGTAGCCGCCTGAGTGTCCCGAGAAACGAACGAGGCGCGCGCGCGCGAAACGTGTAAATAGCAAAAATTCTCCCGTCTAGCTGGAAGAACCTTCGAGCCACCCACGTTCCACGTCGCGGCGAAAGAGCAGCTGCGCTCATTCCCGCGATACACGGTGGCCATGCAAATTTCGTGCTTCGGACAAATTGGCCGTGTCCAGAGCGCGAGCTTCACTCGTGAATTAAACTCGTTTCAGCGGGAATATATCCACAACCACCTACACGCCCGTCACATTGTTCCGCGCGAAATGTCGCCTCGCGTAACTCGTCGACCGCGTGTTTTTTTTTTTCTTTTTTTTTCTTGCTCAACCTTTGTTCGCATTTGCATGGTAATAGATGTAACTGCAAACAACGAGCACTTAATTGGACCTCTTGGAACTAATTCCCCGTGGGCTTCGGCGTGTAATTCTGTGCAATTTATGGAAATTGCGGGAATCCGTGTATTATTTTTAAACGAATTTTTAATGGGCATGAAGGCGGGATTCGAGGTTAAGCAAATAAAATAATGTTACGAGTGATTTGTACTTAATTTTTTTTTTTTTCTTTGAGTCTAGAAAATTTTCCCGTACTCGACCGATCGCTTCAATGTCGACAAGTCGACTCGATAAAGACATCTATCGCGGTTTCCTGCCGACTCGCGCGCCCGACGCCCGAGGAGGAAAGTCGCTTTCCCGGTACATTAATTAATTAATTTTCCTCAAACGATCCGCACTATTCGCGCTACGGTGTAATCAGTGGTGACGACGATCTAATCAACCGCGAATCCAATAAGTCGCGCTCGCAAGCGGCGTCGGTGGATCGCAATCGCGAAAAACGTTCGACTTAATTAATTCCCCTAATTAAGAGCGAGACTCATGTCGTAATTTAGCGAAACTCGTGCATACGAAAAATACACCTGCTTCGCGGTCCATAACGAGACACGTAGAGCGGTTGGCTCGGATTACGGGCAAAAAAACACTTTCACCCTCCGCCTTATTTCGGAAGTGGAGCCTCGCGCGTCACGAATTCCCTTTTGTCGCTCTGACGTCTTTTCGCTCAGGACGCTCGGACGTTCAATTTATTTTCTCTCGTTATTCCGCGGGGCCGCGCGGCGCAAATGAGGAATTGGACCGGAATAAAGTAGTTCGGGGCTTTCGCGGTTCGCTCGGGCCTCGAGAAACGTGGTCGTCGTATGTCCCCCGAATCCGGTGCCCGCGGCCGACGCTTCCGGACCGGATGGGCGAGACCCCGCGCGGCGCACACGAGTGTAAACAGCTACACCGACTCGCGCGGTTCGACGGTTCTGTAAATGGTAATTTTCGGGCTCACGGGCTCGTCGGGCGTCGGGACGATTTAAAATTTCGACGGTTCCACGCGTGGTCAATCGCACAGGCTATTAGCTCCACATAATAAAAATATATACATGTATACATATATATTTATATACATGACTCCCGATTTCCCTTTTCGCATCAACCGTCGCCATGGCCCGCGGCACAGGATATGGGCGCGGGTGTCGTGTCACGAGGATGACGCGGTCAGTTGACCCTGGATTTTATTTATGTTTCCCCGTGGCCCGACGTAAAAGCCGGTTACACACATGAAGAGGCAGAGACGCGCGACGCGCAGACTCGTCGACGAATATATATCATGTATTTGCTTTGTCTTCGACTCGACGCGCGACTTTCGGTCCCAAAACCTCAGCGTTTTTTTATTTTTTATTTTTTTATTTGTTTTTTCTTTAACGACGTTCCTAGACGAGGTCACTCTCGATAATCCAGCCGAGTTTATTTACGGTCGCGAGGACATTTTTCAGGCTCCGCGACGACGCGGATCAACCCGAACGCGAATATTCGACCAGTTTTGTGATATCCGACTGTCTTGGACTGCAAAGAAAATCGAGATCCAGTTAAGGAGGTTCGGTGAAAAACGGGAATCCAAGATAAAAATCTGAAATTTTTTCAAGATGTAGGGAAAGCCTTCATAGTAAAGTCAGTGTAAAGTTCATGCTAAAGTCAGTGAATTTTATACGTGTTTAGTGGATCAGAGGCATGATATCTCATATTTCGATTTTTTTCTAATACTTAAATCCAAGATATAGTTATATAAAACACATGATTGTGTTCGTTAGATATTCCCGGTGATTAAGAAAACGTGAAATACCAGGCTTTTTTTTATTTTTTATTTTTTATTTTTATTTTTATTTTTTTATTGAACCAATAAAAAAATACATCGACTAAATATGCGGGAATATCTAACGAACACAATCATGTGTTTTATATAACTATATCTTGGATTTAAGTATTAGAAAAAAATCGAAATATGAGATATCATGCCTCTGATCCACTAAACACGTATAAAATTCACTGACTTTACCATTTAATATCTCGGAAACTGTGCGGTAAATCCATCGCAAATTTTGCATACGCATTTATGAAGGCTTTCCCTACATCTTGAAAAAATTGCAGATTTTTATCTTGGATTGCCGTTTTTCACCGAACCTCCTTAAGCAGCGTCGCGCGCGGTGTAGACGAGGAAACGCGTCTTTGTCCTCGACGCTGCGCTCTCGGTGTCCAAAATTCCGGCCGATTGCTCGCCCGATCTTGACCATTCTTTTCTCCTCTCCCTCGCTTATACATTTCCAGACGAGGTCGTTCCCGATAATCCAGCCGAGTTTATTTACGGTCGCGATGACATTTATGGCCTCGCCAACGAAAATCAGATCTTGATATCTTTTTCGCCTCCTCACTTCGAGACTTCCAGACGTCACTGCCGACGATCCAGCCCGGGTTTATTTGCAGATGACATTTTTCGCTCGCACTCGGAACGCGAATTCGACTCGCGGCCGCGTTCGAGATCCAGTTAAGCGCGCGGACAGCCGGCGGCCGCGTAGAGGACGCGTAGAGCGCGCGTGTCTCATTGAACGTAATCAACAAGGAAACGCTCGCGCTACTCGTGCACCCGGTAAACCTTGGACGTCGTCCTTGACTCGCGCTGGGAAACGTCTCGATGTGCGTCGACGAGCTGCGTGCATGCAGGAGCCATTTACAGAGGTATCTGTGACGCTTATATGGTACTAGCAACAACGCGCTCGCTTCGCTCGCGCTCCTGACCACATTCAGAAAAAGAAAAGATTTTGTGTCACAACAACCAAAAAAGGTTGATTTAACAAAATGTTCTTAGTACAACAACGAAATGTATTATTGTCGAAATAAAACAAAAAAAAGTTGAACCATTTCCTACGTGATACAACAGCGATATATCAGCATCCTAACCAATTTGAAATTGTCGAAGAAACCAGTCGGGCGAGACTCGGACAATGAACACATCGGTTATCACAATAAATATGGATCTAAGCAAATCAAAAAGTTGTAATTCCAATCAAGCATTTTTCCGTGATGAATGCGAAGAAAATAAAAAAAAACGGGAAATAAAATGATTTTGTTATTTCAATTACATATTATTCCGAACGCATCGAGCATGTCACGGTGTGTTTGAACGTGCGCTCTTGGGCCTGGCGTGTAGTTAGGGGGCGAACCACAGCCACTCGGGAGACGAATAAAATGGCATCACGATTATCTCGAACTTCGACTTCAATTGTCCACGTCTTTTTTGATAGAGGATATACCGAGGACTGGCGAACCGTCGAACGTCATCTCGTGACACTAGAAAATAGTATTATTGTTATTATTATTATTAATAATAATATGATTGTTGTTGTTGTTGTTGCTGCTGTTGTTATTATTATGTATGCGCAACTTCCGCGACGCACGATCTACACGATTTCCCGCGCGAAATAGCCACACGCTTTGTGGAG
This sequence comes from Pimpla rufipes, assembly GCA_963932165.1. Lineage (NCBI taxonomy): Eukaryota > Metazoa > Arthropoda > Insecta > Hymenoptera > Ichneumonidae > Pimpla > Pimpla rufipes. The sequence continues at coordinate 14,914,967 of OZ010636.1, forward strand.
TCGCGGGAGGAACAAACGTGACACTCGTTGTACACACACGTAGCGTCCCGCGTTTCGTCCTTCGCCGTACGTGAGGGACTCTCGAAATTTTACGCTCGGGATTCGTAATGTCATATCCGAAATAGATTTAATGGATCGATCATTTGCCAAGCGTTTTGCGCGCCCGCCACCGGCCAGTCACAATAGCCCTGAGGCGCGGAAGCTCAACGCGGTCGCGTGTTATTCTCCTACGTACCGCGTGTGGTGTGCAATACGTTTGCGGCGAAGAAAGTCGCACACGCGCCGGGAGGTTCACACACTGACCCGCCGAAAATACACGCTGGGCCGCGCGGTCGAGCTGTGGGAGCGAGCGCGACTTCTCGCGCGAGAAATCGGGGTGGAATGACGGCTCATTTCCGTCATAACCAAGTCCAATTCGTGCGGCATAGTCATCAATTATATAGTCTGAGCCGTAGCTATATGTCAATGAGAAGTATAGGAATTCTGTTCTGACGTGGGGAGACATTTGACCTGGAATTGCCACCAGAGTTTCCTGAAACGAGACGTAGATAAATCTTGACATTTTATTCTCTAAACTGTTGCCAGATTTTCCTTATGATGACCGACAAAAATGTCCCGCAATCTGCGAACATTTCTTCGCGAGTAAATTTGTAAAAAAAAAATTATTGTTTGCACGGAAAAGTAAATTAGAAATTTTTCACTGCACATTGCCATTATAATTTTCCATTTTACGACGACCGATCAAAGCGAATGTCTGGCAATCTGCAAATTTTTCTTCGCGAGTAAATCCGTAAAAAAAAACGAATTAAATAATTGGTTGCAAATTGGTTTTACCGTACAAATGCACGAAAAAACGCATTAGAAATTATTCATTACACGTTGTCATTATGACTTTTCGTTCGTAATTACGCGTTTGAAAAGTTCACTCGCGCGCTACGAGGATAATAACGATGATTGTGTCGCGTGTCTCTCGAGGAAGGCAAATTTCACTGGCGGCCCGAAAGAGGCACGAGAAGAAGAAGAATAAAACCGCGCTCGGAACGTTCACTTTCCCATTCGAGCGGCTATACGCGGTCATGAAATCGGGTCATTGTGTATCTCGGTCTCACCGGAGAAAGTGAGAGTACGTGGCGCGCACTCCATCACGCTTTTATCTCCCGGGACAGTCGAGCGCGAGATATACGCGAGTCGCAGTGCCAGCTGGCGACGTCGATCCAGCGTCGATAAATTAATAATTGTGGTGCCGAGATTGCGCGCCGGGTTCCGATATTGCTCGAGAAAACGTCGTGTACAATTTCTCTGAAACAACAACAAAAAATCGCAGCTGTACCGATTCCGCCCGTGCGGCAGATATCCAGCCCGGCCGCCGCCACCGCCGCCGCCGCCGCGACCAACTCACGCCGTACTTTATTATTCCCACCGACGATCAACCGCGCGCGCGTTCGCTGACTTACCCCAAGTTTCTAATTCCCAGATTTCTAATCTACGTAACTGACTTTCGCGGCGAGAGTGTCGCATCGATACAGCCGCGCCGGGCTATAGAAAACGCGGTTTGCTCTCTTTTCCGTAATATCGTTGGTCGGTAAATTCGGCATAACTCGCTGTTTGCGTGACATCAAAAATCTCCCGGAAGAAATTAATTAATATTTTTACAGTGACAATTTTTTGTATCTGTTCTCGAACAGAATTATAGTCATTTTTGAAAAAATTGAAAAAATGCTAATTACTGCAGCTTTGTCGCACGTGTCACGTGTCGTGATGGCGGAGACTCAGCCCTCGACCTGTCCGGCACTTCGTCCTGCGCCAACACGCGAGTCGAGGTAACACGTCGAAAGAGTGTTCAATTTGAGCCAAGCGCCGGGCAACGTGGGTGGGTGACCTATTTACCCACTTATAGCATATTCATCATTGTCCCAGAATAGAGGAGCCTTCTCCTTCGTTCCTCTAGTCCGCATTCCAGCCTCGCTTCACAATGGCCCCCACTGTGATATATCGAGCCGCGTCGTCATATTAGTTTTGAAGAACGACCCGAGAAATATTCAGACGTCTTCCTCTGGATTTTAGAGAGAAAAAACAAATTGTTACGGCCCTGGGAGACCCGAGAGCGAGAGAGATTAGTCAGCCAAGTGGATCACGCAAGTCCGGCGATGACCTCTGCGAGCACCGAAGGAGAAGGGCTCGGTGTTTACAGATTCGAAATGCCATTCGCTCGCGGTTATTCGGGAGCGGGGGGAGGACGCGTCGTCGCTGTCTAGTTACCAATATATTTTTTTTCAAGGTCACGCCCTACTTTAAGAGGCCCTAAAAACCCGAATGGCCTACTCGGTGTCCCCCGGCCCTGACACCGAGTGTCATGGGGTCTCGTTCTCGCTCCTCGCGTGTCGTTATTAGATGATACGTATAGAGCGCGGCGGCGGTGGTGTCGTCGTCGTACCGTCCCTTTTGTCCTCGGCGGGCCGGGAGAAAATGGAAAACGACAGCGCCAGCCAGCTCGCCGAGGGTCCTACGCCAGTCGCTTCGAGACGTTAACAAAGTTTGTCCATCAATGTTTTACAGCGTCTACGAGGGTGTTTTCGCCCCCCCCCCCCCCCCTCCCTCTCAGCCCCACGGGAGGGTCTCGGCATTGTGTGTAACGTCCTCGGGCGCCTCGGGACGGCCCACGATTTCTCTCCCTCACATTCGATTATCCACCCACGTCGTGTGGATCCTGCGATTCTCTTTTTTTTCGCCTCGGTCTCGAGGTGAGTTTCAGGCGGACCACGAGACTAAAGTCTTCGCCTGTCGACTGTCGAACATGAACAGTCGAGAAGAATTTTATTTTAACGAGTTCATTATTTATTTTACGATGTTAACGTTGAATTATTATTATTAGCCTCATTGTTGTGCTCATATTTTTATCATTTTTCATCGTCTCCCGACGACGAAATTTACGAGCTTCCGACTGACAAAAATTCGTAATTACTGTGCGGGGAGCAACTAACTCGCTTCCTGAACTAAAAAGAACGCCTACGCGTTTGCATGGAAAATTGCGAGCGATAAAAACGGGCCGCACTTACCTAGTACACGCTTCAAAGTGCTTACTTACTATCAGTGCTCGAGTAGGTACAGAGCAAAACGGGTTAACGAAAAAAAAAACAGAAAAATCAGAGCATCGGAGCGTGGAAATTTCTGCGTCCCGCGCCTGTCGTCCCGGCAATTACCGATCGATTTTGTTGTCCCATAAACTCGCGGTGGCGTTCGAACCGAAAACATAACCTATTCTCTCTCGCCCGGCGGCGGCCGAATCGATCGTCGCGTAAGTGGAGGACGATTACTCTACGCGCTCTCGCGGCCTCTTCGGCTTCGCTCGCGCACACTAATAACGGAAGAGCGCGAAGCACGTGAGGGCGTCGAGTGCGAGGTTTCCGTTTTACGAGGCTGTCAAGACACGCCAGTGGCGTCGCTGCCGCTGCTGCTGGGCGCTCGGAACAACGCGGAGAGCGAGAACGCGACGAGCGTGGCCCTCGCGTGCCTCGAGCCTGTGTCGCACGCGCGCTGCAAGGCTGACCGGCTTTTACGACTTTATTCATTTACGATTATTGGTGCGACTTCGATTTCGATACACACACACAGCACGGAACTGAAACGAACGCGCGGAAGACTCGGACGTTCACTCGTTTACTCGCTAACCGTTTGTCGTGCCTTAAAACTTTACAGCTTTAACTATAAAACTAATAGACTGTAGTGTAATGCGAGGGTCGGGCGGGAAGCGCGTGCCTCATGCGACTCGAGAGGCGCTGCTGCGTCAGGTAAACAGCGCCCATAACTCGGCAGCACGCGCGCGCGCTTCACCCGAACACACGTCGAGCCCTGCAGCGGTGGAAAAGACGCACCGGGCGAAATAGAAAAAGAGAGTCGAGGACACGGGCCAGCCGAATTGTGCAGCGTATCCTTGAGCCAAATTGTAGACCGGTTAGCGAAGGGCGAAGAAAAAAGGCAAACAGAGAACGCGAATGGATAGGTCGGGAGTCTACTTTATTTCACGGCGAGGAATTCGCAGCGAGAGCCCCGCCGAAAAATCATCGGGTTCCGTTCGTTTTCTACGCCGGTGTAATATATTCTCTAATTTATGTACCGCTGACCTTCGCGCGGAATGCCCGAAGGGAATTTTCTCCTTTTCTTTCTTACCCGTCATTTTTTTTTACTGACGTCTGACTCTCGTCGAGTTTACCAATTTTTTTGCGATATTAAAAAAAAATGATATGCATTTTCATGGGTTAAAGAGAGAGTTAGTTAGCTAACCACAATAACATTTCCATCCCCCCCGCCCCCACTATTTTTAAAAATAACGGCTCTTGTCGAACTCGCACCAATATTTTACATCATTAAAAAAATGTAATACAAATTTGTTGTGGGTGTTCGTTTCTAATTTTGTTGGCTAACCAATATAAATTTGCCAGACCCTCTCCCAGTATACACAACGTCAAAACCACATTTTCCAGCTAACTGACCGGGCGCTTACGATAACGAGCCACGAGAATTGAGCGCCGCGCGTAATCCCACCGCGATCGATATGCACGCATGTAACCAGAGCTACAACGCCACGTCATCCACGGTTCACTAATCACGGCCGATATCGGTATCCCGGTTAACAGCCCGGATAAATCCTGCACGCGCAGAAATCGAAAGTATACCCTCTCGTCCGCTAGAATTTCAGCGCGCCCGTCGGCTCCGGCATCGCGAGTCTCGTTACGCAGCGCCGGCCCCGACGTCGTTCCCGCGGCGCTCGGCACACACGAGCGTGTAAAGTGCACGTACTACGATGTTTATCTGCCGCGCGGGAGCGTGGCGAATCGCGTGAAAAACGTGGCCGCGTCGACGGTGCCGACAGGTGTGAAAATACATACCGGGTTACGCAGGTGTTTCACCGGCTCGTGCGTAGCGGTTTCCCCCCGCGACAAATCTGTATGTGTACAGGTGAATTCTCCATGAATCAAAGAAATCACGACAATCTCGGCTCCTGCACACCAGTTTTTTTCGAGGTCGCGCTTCAAAAAATAAAAAATAAAACAAAGAAAAAAAATGGCCCTAGCCTAACCTCCGTCGTCACGATCCGATTGTGCCTCGCGTCCAACCGTCAAATCGTCTCTCAGGCCTCCCGGGGGCAAAGGGGATCGGAGATGGAATAGAAAGCGTGTCCGGGCAGAAGCCGCGAGACGACAAAAATCCGTTGCGACATGATCGAAACGATAGATGCTACACGGGAGACCCTGAAATAAAAGTCATCCGCGCTGTGGTCTCGTTGGAGCGTTGGAGATAACCGGAACGCGCGCGAGCCGGTGGCGATGCGGAGAGAAAGAGAAAAGGCGCGGGCGCTGGAGGGGGGGATACGACGGGGCGTGTAGGAAGCGAAGTAGTGAGCGACTCTTCCGCTAGGCGGGTTCAACGGGTTCGAGAGCGCCGCCGCCGCTGCCGCTGCCGTCGCCGCCGCGCGGAGAGAGAGAGCTCTTTGTTGTTCTCGATGTCCCAGAAACCCCGTTTTTCGTTGTAACCGCGTCGAGCCTACCAACCCGATAAACACACGCGGAGACACGCGGTGTGTTCGGGGCTGCGCGTTTGTCTTCTCTCTCTCTCTCTTTCTCTCGCGCGCTGTGTGTACCGAGTCCGCACGTGTGTTTTGTAAGTGTCTCGCAGGGAAAGTAACGCGCCTGCGCGGCGTGGGGAAAGTGAAAGCAGCCGCTTCCGGGGTAACCGTCCGTTCTGCGTCGGGCGTCGCTCCCCACGCCGCTCGCGTGTCCGGCAAAAAAATTACATCGTCGAGGAGGACTGATATTAATGGACGCCGGATCACGGGGGTACATCCTCCGCCGCTAAGTATGTAAGTAGGAAGAGGCGCCAGGAGTCGACGAGTCTCTTCCCCCCCTCTCGCTCTCCTCGTCGATCGTCGCTCGTGCGCACGAGCGAGGAAGCGACGGAGTGAATCACCTCGGCGCGCTCGCCGAGCGATTAATCACGTCGATCGTTGTGCCGCCGCTGCTTTTTTCTCGTCGGATGTTTCACTCGGCCGCGGGAAACGAACATCTGGGAAAGTGATCAACGCGCGTTTTTTTTTTCTCCCGTGGGACACGGAACTTTCCGATTCGATAATCAATTACGCGCGGCGAGCGTAAGAGGCGCGCGACAGGTTTTTATCGTCGGCGATGTAGAATCGTTTTATAGTTTTGTTAACATTCCTTCGTCGCAAGCTGACGCGGAATTGTTTTATCAATTTGTCAACATTTTGTCGTTGTAAGATGATGCGGAATTGATTTGTTACTTTATGAAGATTTTTTTTCGCCGAAAATAGCCTAAAAGCTGTGTGTATAATCGGTATATATATTTTTTTTTTTAGCCCGAAACTCCGGAACGCCGGCCCGAGAGATTTGGGTAATCGAGACCTCAAAACAGCGGAAAGGAGGGGAGAGAGCGAAACCAGTCGGCGGGAAGGTCTGGTCTGGAAGAGCGAAAGGAGAGCCGGAGTCTGGAAAGTGGAACACGGCCGATGGCCCGATGACCTCGTGACACACATTTCCCGAAGCTACGGACGAACGAACGAACGAAAGTGAAAAGGCCGGGGAGGGAGGGAGAGAGCCGCGCGCCTCGGCCGCTCTGGCGTTGCTGCTCACCTTTATGGCTGGACGCGAGCGACGAAATTTATGGTTACGGGTACCGATTCCGCGACTCCCGACGATGCTACGACGGCTCGCCGGAGGCTCGGAGAGACGACCGGGCATTGTCCGGGGGGCATCGTTCTTGCGAGATCGTTTTATTGTCCACCGTCGCAAAATTACGAACTTTTCCAGCTTGCGAAAAATGGTGTTTTCGCAAGCGGGGAAAAGGTGATCATTCTGTTTGCGCGAGTAAAACCTTTTTTGTCCCGACGGACAAAAACAGGCCGTGTCCATAGATATTTTTCGCAGGCACGGAGCTACGAGAAGCCGAAATCCTCGAGACCCTCGTAAATCATCGGCAAATTTCGCAATAGCGCGTTTCCTCGCTGCGAAAAATAATCTCTCGCCGCGACCCGATGTTTCGCCGAGATAGATACATTTAATTGAGCGAAGAAAGTGAAAGTGCTCCGCGTACGTATCACGATAATGCAACACTTCCTTTGGGATATTTATAACCAACGGGTGAAAATTTGCATGTCAGGTGATTTACGAGGGACTGGACGCGTTTTCGTCGGACGAGTTTCGCGCTCCCCGCTGTCGCTCAACCTCTCGCCGACTTCCGGCGCGCGGACGCTGCCGAGTTATACTTTTGCGATTTCTGCAGCTCGGACTTTTACCCGTCTACGCAAAACTGGCTAACGGTTCGACGTGCGTTTACAGCGCCGAGGTGGAACAATAACGAGTCCCGTTCGACCGTGTCCGAACCCTTCCGGCTGCCTGTGTGAAATTGCGATTACGCCGAGGACTTTCCTCGAGCTCGACGGGGGACGTTTCCCGCTTGGCATCCCGGGTCACACCCGACCGCATCGAGGTCTGGAGAACATCATCGTCGGCGGTGAAAACTCGGTGTCAACTGCGCCCATTGTCAGTCGCCCTGTGGCCTTCGAGCCCTCATGACTTTCGTCAACATCCCGCGACCCTCCGGAGAGAGAAACTTCTGGCTCCGAGGCCTCGGGACCGGCTCGGCAGGATGCGCTCAGTGTCATCCCGGCGATGCCCTTGAGACAAACACAAACACGCAGTAACGAGAGGAAGAAGATCTTTTCGAAAAATGCATAATGCACGGTTACTCGTAAAATTCCCGCGCTACTTTCCGTTCAACTGAGGGAGGAAAACCTGAGCACAAAAGAAATTATTCTTAAGGTTTTCCGGTGGAGACGATGCAAACCGTATGATTTCAGCGGCTGGAAAAGAAAATAGTTAAAAATCACTATTTCTCTATAGATATTGCTACGGATTTGCAGATAACTATTCGTAAGAACACAAGATATTAGAAAGGTTTGACACTAGACGAACGAACGGACGATTGAGGCACGATCGATCGTCGTTACAGAAGAGTCTTGATGGGACATTCAAAGAGAACAGACATCGAGTGTGATATTGCGATCGAGATATTTAGCCGCTGTGGTAGTTAATAATATCCGCCCCAAAACCAAACACACGCGTTACTTATTCACACAGCAGTTTATACACAACAGTTTATATTTAATTGCGATTTTATAACGATGACGTGTAGCAATTATAAAATTACATATGAACTCGAATAGCCATAAGAAAAACCGAATTATTCATTACATTTTGTGAAAAATTGTGAGAAAAATGGACAAGCACAGGTCTCCATCATTTTCGCATTGCATTAACAGTATTTCTCCATTTTTTCAATAAAATTACCATCAAGTTTTATGGGAATTTAATATTTCTTGTCCCTATTTAAAAGTTTACACATCGTATTATAATCATTAAGAGTTACTATCATAAAAATATAATTACAAAACTAATTGTACCATCAATTTGATTTCTAGCAAAATTAGGGATTTACAACTTTGATTACCAAAGTGTGGCTGTGGGTAACACTTTGGGGGAAACTCATGGAATGAAAGGGGTTCAAGGAGAGTGGGGAGAAACGTAAAAGCCTGAAGAAGGCATACGAAGGAATAAAACAAAAAGTGAAGACAATATAAATAAGAGTGACCGTCGTCGCCCGCTGACCCGCATTCCACGGTTCGCTCCCGCCTGCGCAGACTCAGCCAGCCAACACCATCGGAGTCCGAGCGCGTGTGTCTCAATGTCAGATTTTTTATCTCCTCACAATACCGCGCGGCCGTGATTTCGTCGGTACAACGGAGAGATAATATCCAGACAAAGGGTACAAAAGAATCGGGGCCGATGCGGCTGCTGACGCGCGCCGAGCGCGCCAAGAAAGATCGAGGACTCCGAGGAGTCGCGCGAGCACTTCCGGATCTGCGCGGGACTCTCGCGTTTCTCCTTCGGTCTCTCGCGCTTTGTCGTATGCATATGAGATACAAGTGCGGCCTTAAAAAAAAGAAGAAAAAAACAAGAAAAGAAACGTCAAAGCAGCGTCACACGACACTCGTACTAATTCAGTATAAATCGAAGGCTTCAATGTGCACGAACGGCTCGTCGTGTGAAAGTACACAAAGCCCCGAGTCGGTGTGAATAATAGCGGAACTGCACGAAGGCCACATCGGTGTGGCTTGTGCCGGCGCCGGGAGACTCGGCCTCGCGGGTCACAGTCGTTAATGGCAATGGCCAACGACGAGCGTCGAGCACGCCCGGTTTGACCCTTTTGCCGGACACGCTTTACCCTCAATCGCCTTGGAGCTGTCTCGGCTCTCCGCGCACCCTTGACTCCGTTTCCATCCCCGAATCAAGAGCAAACCGCCGCCGCCGCCGCCGCAGTCGCGCGTAGACGCTACAAACTCGCGCGTCTGGATGTGTTATTACCGCGAAGGGGCGCGCGCACACGTGTTCCGCGTGGCGTACGCCACGTGTGTTTGTAATGCACTGACGATTGTGCGGCCGGTGTAGGTGCGTAATTACAACTGGACGCCCACGCCGAGCGCACGGACCGTAAAGCCCAAGTGGAACGCAGTCGGTTTGTGTGCGCGGCTCAGGTGAGGGCGAACCATTGAATGGTAACTCGGGCGGATATGACCTCTTTTCGCTGTGTGAGCGGATTATTGATTTTTTTTTTGTTTTGAAAATTTCATCATTTTTTTTAGCATAGAATATTTATTGAAATATTCTATTCTATGTATAGCATCAGCCATCTTACTCGGAATCGCCTATCGGAAAATCGGGGTTTTCCAAACACCACGCAGTTCGAGAGCCAGAGACGAAGCTGCGTGCGCGCCGTCTGCGCGCCTCGGCATGTTTTATCGTGTGCACGCTGATTGACCGCTCAGCGTCCGCGAATTGCTCGAACAAGCTAACGCAATTTTCCTCTCTGCCGCAGGTACTCCGCCGCGTGACCGATCCGGAAAATCCGCTGACTCGCCGCGGGAATTGGCGTCCGGGAAGTCGACCGGGGACGCGGTATATCGGATTTTGGACTCGTAATCGGATTACACCTGCCAAGAGATACATTAACGGTGGCACACTCGCCGCTTCTGTACCGACAGCATCCTTCAACGTCGCTCTGTGCAATATCGAGCCGCTCACAAAGTGTGCATTATAGTGGGACGTACGCGCGTGTCGCGAATTTCGAAGTTATAGCTCTAGCGATTCGCAATACCGCGCGGCAATAACGGTGGCTCGTGCGAAAGAGAGAGCGCGAGAAAGAGAGTCTATTAATAACGCCCAAATGCGGAACCGGCCTTGAACGGTCGGGAGGAGAGCGCGAAGCTGGTCGCTCTCGGTCGCTCCAGGAAGCCACTCGGTCAACGCGCGTTCCCCGTGTACAGCCGCATCGTCCACCCCGATATCTCCGCCTCCACATGCCATTTATTTCACAGCCGTATAACGCCGCGACGATTAATCCTCCCGGCATTTTCACCGGTCCGCCCGGCTCGCGGCTTTCGTTTCTCCGACGCGGAACCTTGGCGAGCGGTGTGAAGTTTCACAAAAGCGATACACACCGCGGGCGCAAGAAGCGGGACTGCAAAGTTCCACAAGTATTGTTGTACACCGTCGAGCGCAAGGCGCGGCTGAGCCTCGAGGGTCTATTAATAGGCGAATAAACTTTATTGCGCGTCACTAGCCTCGCGTGCTGAAAACTTTTTTGTGCGTCAAGAAACGAGAAAGTCGGGAACTTCGGGAAAGCAAATACGCCAGGTTGCCACTTATAGACTGAAAAAGTAATAGCTCAGTCCACGTGGTGGCAAAAAATTAGAAGGCGGTGATGTATTTTTTGCTTACAGACAGAAATCTCAGAAAGTCGGTTCAGAAAATTCACGCGTTTTGAAATTGAGGGGGAAAAAGCCTGTCAAGACATCGTTGGGATCAAAACAATTTCAGAGTCATGTGCTCCACTTGCCACTTGCAAATATACATATGTATTTTTTTCTGATAATACCAAACATCATTCAATAGGCTGTGAATGAGCAATTTCGTTGAGCGAATCGATCACCGCACGTCGCATGAATATGCATACAAACTAAAAACAAATTTGAGGCCAAGCGAATATAATCCGAGATTGTATGTTTGCCGGTAATTTATCCCCGCGGCTGTCCGAGAGCTCGTTACACACGTCCATCGTCCAAATCCCGCTCGCTATATCAGTCGCATAACTTTCACGTCCTTCATAAATTTCATTCGCGCCGCCGTGTTAATAAATTGAACGCACAGCCGGCCAAGTAATGGACTTTAGCGCGATACACCGACTCTCCGTGTACACACGTGAATCATCGGGAATATTGTAACGACGTGGAATTGCTCAATTCCATCGCGATCCTGAAACTTTGATTCGCGGAAATTCTCCGCGAATAATGCAAACGGCGGGTTTGTCTCGATTACGTGTAACGACGTCGTCGTCTCAGCGAGGCGGATTAATTCCTGGTTTGCAGCGAGAGGCGGGCGCGTCCTTCCGAGTTAACGGTTTGTGCCCAGCAGCTACGACGGCAGCAGCAGCAGCAGCAGCCACGAAGGCAGCGTCATCCTCGCGCTATAAACCATTGTGTAACAGCGACTATAGCGACGACTCTGAGCCGGTGAACGTGACGTTATCTCTCTATATTATAAAAAGATCTCGCCGCCGCCGCCGCCGCCGCCGCCGCCGCCGCCGCCGCCGCCGCCGCCGCCGCCGCCGCCGCCGCCGCCGCCGTGTCAAGAATCGAGGGGGGTCAGTATCCGGGGGGGGGGGGGGGTCAGCATGTCCCGGTTGTTGACCCCCCGCCGGGGTGGTCGTGGCTGGCCGGGGTCAAATGACACACCCAGGCCTAAGGGTTAGGTTAGGTAGGGTTAAGTTAGGTAGGGTTAAGTTAGGTAGGGTTAAGTTAGGTAGGGTTAAGTTAGGCAGGGTTAAGTCAGGTAGGGTTAAGTTAGGTAGGGTTAAGTTAGATAGGGTTAAGTTAGGTAGAGTTAAGTTAGGTAGGATTAAATCAGGTGGAATTAAGATAGGTAGGGTTAGTTAGGTAGGATTAAATGAGGTGGAATTAAGATAGGTAGGGTTAAGTTAGGTAGGGTTAATTTAGGTAGGGTTAAGTTAGGTTGGGTTAAGTTAGGTAGGGTTAAGTTAGGTAGGGTTAAGTTAGGTAGGGTTAAGTTAGGTAGGGTTAAGTCAGATCGGGTTAAGTTAGGTAGGGTTAAGTTAGGTAGGGTTAAGTTCGGTAGGGTTAAGTTAGGTAGGGTTAAGTTAGGTAGGGTTAAGTTAGGTAGGGTTAAGTTAGGTAGGGTTAAGTTAGGTGGGTTAAGTTAGGTAGGGTTAAGTTAGATAGGGTTAAGTTAGGTAGGGTTAAGTTAGGTAGAGTTAAGTTAGGTAGGGTTAAGTAAGGTAGCGTCAAGTCAGGTAGGGTTAAGTTAGGTAGGGTTAAGTTAGGTAGAGTGAAGTTAGGCAGGGTTAAGTTAGGTAGGATTAAATGAGGTGGAATTAAGTTAGGTAGGGTTAAGTTAGGTAGGGTTAAGTTAGGTAGGGTTAAGTTAGGTAGGGTTAAGTCAGATCGGGTTAAGTTAGGTAGGGTTAAGTTAGGTAGGGTTAAGTTCGGTAGGGTTAAGTTAGGTAGGGTTAAGTTAGGTAGGGTTAAGTTAGGTAGGGTTAAGTTAGGTAGGATTAAGTTAGGTAGGGTTAAGTTAGGTAGGGTTAAGTCAGGTAGGGTTAAGTTAGGTAGGGTTAAGTTAGATAGGGTTAAGTTAGGTAGAGTTAAGTTAGGTAGGATTAAATCAGGTGGAATTAAGATAGGTAGGGTTAAGTTAGGTAGGATTAAATGAGGTGGAATTAAGATAGGTAGGGTTAAGTTAGGTAGGGTTAATTTAGGTAGGGTTAAGTTAGGTTGGGTTAAGTTAGGTAGGGTTAAGTTAGGTAGGGTTAAGTTAGGTAGGGTTAAGTTAGGTAGGGTTAAGTTAGGTAGGGTTAAGTTAGGTAGGGTTAAGTTAGGTAGGGTTAAGTCAGATCGGGTTAAGTTAGGTAGGGTTAAGTTAGGTAGGGTTAAGTTCGGTAGGGTTAAGTTAGGTAGGGTTAAGTTAGGTAGGGTTAAGTTAGGTAGGGTTAAGTTATGTAGGATTAAGTTAGGTAGGGTTAAGTTAGGTATGGTTAAGTTAGGTAGGGTTAAGTCAGGTAGGGTTAAGTTAGGTAGGGTTAAGTCAGGTAGGGTTAAGTTAGGTAGGGTTAAGTTAGATAGGGTTAAGTTAGGTAGAGTTAAGTTAGGTAGGATTAAATGAGGTGGAATTAAGATAGGTATGGTTAAGTTAGGTAGGGTTAATTTAGGTAGGGTTAAGTTAGGTTGGGTTAAGTTAGGTGACTTTTCTAAGCTCCATGGGGGTTCCCGAGGGATAGGGTTTCCGATTGCAAGGGTTCCCGAGAGAAAGGAGTTCCGAGTACAGAGTTATCGAGGCATAGGGGTTCGGAGTATGGGAGTTCCCGAGGGATAGGGGTTCCGAGTATGGGGGTCCCGAGGGATAGGGGTTTTGAGAGACGGGGGTCCCGAGGGATATGGATTCTGAGGGATGGGAGGGACGTCCCGAGGGATGGGGGTTCCGAGTTAAGTAGAATTAAATTAAGTAGGTTTACGTTTGGTAGTGTTTAGTTAAGTAGGTAGTAGTTAGGTAAGTAGGGTTCTGTTAGATAGGGTTAAGTTAAGTAGGGTTCTGTTAAATAGGGTTAAGTTAGGTAGGGTTAAGTTAATCAGGGTTAGGTTAGGTAGGTTTAAGACGCCGAGGGGGGGGAGCGCGCGAAGCGCGCGGGGGGGGGCGAAGCCCCCCCCCTGGGGTTGGCGCGCGAAGCGCGCAGGGGGCGAAGCCCCCTAGTATATATATATATATATATATATTTATTACGCGTTGTGCTCTGAGGCTGATCGTGCGCCGTGTCCGACCTTACAGCGACCTCAGAGTTTCGCTTCACTTTGCGTAAAGTCCCCCCCTCGCCTCCCGACGCGTTCGCGGTGTAGACGCGTCAACAACGCGCGATTATGCAATCCTTTTGGCAGTGAAATACCTCTCGACTCGCGGCGTGCATTACTTCCTCGTTGCCGATGTGCGACCGCAGCTCTTATCCCGTGCAACGAAGGTCAAAGTCCCCCTCCCGCCGCCCGCCCGCCTTGATAATACCTTGATATGCATTTTACACGTCAATTCCATCGCCTCGAGCCGAGGATTCCGCGTGGACGGCGAGCCGTAATGGAGAAGTCCAATTTATATGCAAAAATCAAGGTGCCGAAGAGTTCATCGACGGATTCGGAATTGACGGCTCATCGATCGGGCGCGCCCGAGGATGCTGCGAAATTATAAATGTTTCCGCGTGCCCCTCGATCACACACGCGATGAATCATTAAAGATGGTTTTATTTTTGCAGAAAAATATACCGAAAGCAATTTTCAAAACAAGACACAGACTGCTGAATAAAAAAAAAAATCTGCCACTTTGTCAGTACGCATAACAAAACTTGATTGAATAACGATTTAATATATCTCGCAATGTCAGAGCTTTACACAACGGGATTTAATTTACGTAAGCGGAAGGGGTCAAAATAATAACGAGCCCCGCGACAATTGAATATTCACAATTAATCATTTTATAAGGTCACGGCGCTCGGTGAAAATCGGTTATTCGTTACGCCGCGCGTGGCTCGCGTTTAATATTGCGCAATTTCCGACTCGTTGACTTTGAGAGGTATAACGCGGAAGGATCTGCAGATGACGCGCGGTTGTTGTACACAGCGAGTCTCCGTGTCTCCGCGATGATTAGTATAGCTCATCGCTTGTGTAATATCCCCGAGTGTCCGGGAGCCCCCCCGAGCGTCTTCCAACGAGACGAATATTGTAAAGGCATAAGCGGCCGTTATGCAACTGGCATTGACGACATCACAAACCCCCGTTTGTCCCCGTAAATGGTGTGTACACCATAACCACCGCCGTTGCCGTGTAACGCGTTACATACCTGTGTGGGTATAACGCGCCGCCGAGGTCGTGTCTGGCGACGAGAAAATTCCGAACGCGCGAAACAACACGGCGCAACTTTGAGTTTTCCCGATGATTTACGGCCCCACCGAACGGTCTGCACGGCTGGACCGTTATTGTGTACGCCAAATTCGTACCGATAGCCGATTTTACAGCGTCACGAAATTTCGCAACGCACCGAAGTGCGACATATATATATATATATTTATTTGGTCTCGGACGACACGAACACATTTTCAATGATTTACAGCGTCTTGTCGCGCACGCTGACCTCGGACCAAAGTTAGTCGAGGTCGCCGGACCAGAATTATGCATTTTAGCCGGGGGGAGCGCGGGGGTGGATTTTATAGAGGCGCAAACGACGACGGGAGCGTCGAAAAATGCGCAATTTCCTGGGTCATTATTATGGCTGTGCTAAAAATGTCCGACGAAAATTCCCGCGCCGCGCGCGGAAAAGGCAGAGCCAAGAGCGGAGGAATTTGCGAGGAGTCGGGGGGGCGAACAATGACGAGCGGAAAAAGGAGGCGGATTGGAGGGCGAGCGCGCGGCCTTCGTCGGCGATAACGAGGAAGACGTACCTGGTCGCTTTTAGGAGGCCATGATCACTGGTATTTTGCGCTAAATGAGCCGGGGATAATCGAAGATATTTTTTTTACGAGGTTGGAAAAATTTATAGCGTTTCCACTGAGTAGGACGCTTTTACGGAATTTTCGTAGTGAAAAACAAGTCCTCGATCTTCTCGCCCAAACTTTTTGCCTTAAATTATTCGATTATAAAGCAAATCGGGACTTTTTATTTGGAAGCATAAATCATTACCTTAACTAAAAATTCAAGAAATCACGTTCCCAGATAGGTATCAGTTTTTTTTAAATTCCCGAAAGACGTATAAAAAGTTATAAAAAGTAGTCGCAGTCGCTCGCAGCATCCCGTAAAAAAAGTTACGGCTTCGTCCGTGATATATATTGAATTCAATTAGTCGTAAAAAAAAAAAAGCGCGCGCGAGACCGGCGGCGGGATCGAAGGTGTTCGACGATAAACACAGTTATAGTGTTATCGGTCGGCCGTCCCGTGCGACGGCTGTGCGGACTGCCAGCGGCTGTCAGGTGGCCAACAATCGCGGTGCCACAACCTTTGCGAAATATAAGTCCCACCACCTGGCTGCGCCCGCAGCGCGCTAGTCGCGCGCAACTTATCTCGATTCAGCGTGTAATCGTGTATGCAATCGAGGAGGGAAAAAAATTCTTGGGAAGGTCGCGAATGCCAAGGCCATCGCGAGCACGTATACGGCTCTCTCGCGGCTCTCGCACCTGACTTACATTTTAATGGCGCGCTGTCTGCGCGCTTTGCGAAAAACCGGTGAGCGCGAGCGAGCGAGACAAAGAGAGTTTACAGCTATGCGGCTGTAATGCGCGACCCAGACCTGTCCATCATTATTACCCGCCGCGGCGACTCCGCTTCCGCGTCACTGGGGGTCCAGGCGTTTTATCGCCGATCGACGGAATTATCGAGGCGGCCCACGCACTTTTCCATCTGCACTTCTTTTAGCCTGCAGTGCGGAAGCAAATTGTTTCCGCGGAATCGTTAACCGATAATTTCGCTCGCGTTATCTTCGCTATCGCTAGCGACGCAATTCGCGGAATTGCATTGTTGCTGTTGGGCATTTTTAAATAAGTGGATTAAACCTAGATATCATAATTCGAAAAAAAAAAAACAAATTAAATCATAAATTTATGATTTCATTTTTTGAAAATCACTACCCCTGGTAGAAAATATGAAGCGTTACATCCGGCCCTAGTCAGGTCATCGTCAGGGTCACGTTGCCCCTGTTAGGGCCTGACCAGGGCCCGAATGTAACGCCACAGACTTTCGACCGCAGGTAAATTATCCTCTGACATGAGAAAGCAAGGACACTAAACGTCCAAGGTACAAAGTCGCGCATGATAATCGTATCCGCGCAACAAACGCGGACACCTGCAAGACACGTTCAGTCAGTGCGACAAATGACCTAAAAAGGTTAAGGACACGCAATCTCCCCGAGATTCCGTCGTTCGCTCCGGAGAATCGGAATTCCAATTTCATTGTAATAGCGCGAAGCTATTATATTAACCCCGATGGAATAAAAAAAAAAAAAGCGCGAATGGCTCCTTCGCACAAAAGGCTCATCCGGCCGTTCTATTCGATTGTCAAGGAGCTCGCAGTCTCCTATCGCGCCGGTTGCAGGCCGTTAATGTCGCTTCAAGTGCGCGTAAAAAGAGAGCATTAAGTGGCGCAGGTAGAGGTGAGCGATAAACGCGCACGTCCGCCGTATATCAAGCCCGAACACCTTCGGTTCTATAACCAGCGCGGCCGTAACAGAGCGAGAGAGGGAGAAAGAGGGAGCGAGGGAGTCGCTCGCGTATGAACACATTGGAACCGGTGTGCGCGGTGTCCGCACGTACGTTCTCCGTTGTGCTATATAATCCGCGCGCGCGGTACATATACCCCTCGTGATTTCAGGTCGATTGCCGTGACGTCAGCGAATCCCCGAGATGAAGTTCAAGGTTACCGCGCTTGAATGCCCGGCCCACGCGGACGCGGAAAATAGAAAGAGGCAGCGACGGCGACGGCGGCGCAGCGGGCGAATGGATTTTCCCGCTGGTCCCCACGCGAGCGGAAGGTGCGGGAAAGCAACGTCACGAACGGCCAAGTGGTTAAAGCTGATTCTCCACAATGAAACAACTTTCGCACCTTTCACGGCGTCCGGTTTCCCCCTCCCCCCCCCTCCCCCTTTTGCCCCACTCTCGTCGCGCCCTTCGCGCTAAGTTCCCGGAGCTCCTCTGCCCTGCTCGGGAATTTCCTCGCCTCGCATTCGCCTCGCAACGGTTATGCAAAGTTTAATGGCAGCTTTGATGGAGTTGACGAAAGTTCGGAAGACGCTCCCGAGAGGGCCGATCGGGAACTGCGCCGTGAATTAAGCGGAGTGGCTGGAACGACGGGTATTTGTTCTCCCCGAGCGTTTATTTAATTCCTCCGTGGAGTTTCGTTAAGTTGTAATTGCGGACGCCTGATGTAATGTTCCATTACGGACGGGCGGCTCCTTCGCGTTCGTCACTGTGCAGACGGACAATGGAACGACTTTTCGATGGATTCGGAGACACTTTCGAGTGGCTCGTTGCGAGGAGTATTTTGAATACGGTGATCGGTTCATGGACAGAACTTTATAATCGCGGTAGGCTTGGGACTGGTTAAATATTCATCTTGAAAAAATCAGTCAGTAAAACATCTCGCATTTTCGATATAAGTATTGTAGTATTGGAGTGAGAATTATAACCGTTTCTCGATGGTATAAAAATATGAAAAAAACATGCACATTAAAGGTACTGAAAAGACCAATTTTTAATGTTGAAATATTGTAGTTAATAATAATTCTAAAATGTTATTAACAAAAATTTTTTTTATTGTTTAACAAATATTTCGATGACTCAAGTTTTTTTTTATGAAAATGATTCTTTTGTTTTTCTAAATACGTATGGATTTTTTCAGATTTTTAAGTTCTGTTTGAAATTTGTGCATATTTTCCATATAAAAAAACCGAGATCTTGTGGCCTGCGCCACAAGACCCCGGCTCGAAGCCGCAGGTAACCAATACCGCCGATAACATGACGCATAACCGGTGCTGTCATGCGTAATAGGAAGCGACAATCGTATCTCCGCAGTCGCAAAGGAACTCGCAGCTATTTGCAGCAGCATCAGCTCGTACACACGCGATCACCGATTGTCGATTACGCGACGCAAGCGCCACGTGGACGCCATTGACAGCGGCGGGACGCGAGCCTGCGCGGTCGTCGTAAACCCGTCGATTTCCAACCGGTAATTGCGCCGCGCGCGTCCTCGGCGGAATTCACGTACGCTCGTTTCTCGTTATTCGTGTAATCATTAACGCGCGTTTAATGTCACGCGTGAGGTCGTCGAGCAGTCCGCGCGCGACGTCATCATCATCGGGCTCCGCGGATAACAGTCGCGCGCGAATTCCTTCTACCTTAAACACATTTTTTTTTCTTTTTTCTTCCTTCAGCATCCGGAACGTCGCGCGACACGAATTGTGCATCGGCGGCTTACGCAACGAAAAGACGAGAACCCTCTCGACGTATTCGTCCGTCGTTACGAGACGACCGCGACTGCTGATTCACGAGTCGTTGGAAGGACATTAACGATGATCTGCGTACACGCGAATCGGGCGATACAGCTGACGCTCGGAGATACAACAGTGCGACGTACACGCGACTGCACTCTAAGCCAAAGTGATAGTACGACGAGGATTATCAGTAAGCTCGACGAACCGAACGAAACTTTTTCTCTATAAATAAAAACGTTAATCTCGCGAAGGAGATGCTCATTGGTCTTTGCGCTATTAAAATATCCTTATCGCATGCTTTTCCAATCCTGTTTGCACCGACGATATCGACACCTTTGTACCCGGCTTATCCCCACGGCGCGATCTTTGATTGTCGCGGGCTTTCACCGCGAGAAATCTTTATCTCCCGATTCGAGTGCCTCGCGGGCTTCCGCACTGCGTTGGGGACGATCGGCAAGCCCTGAACACGAACAGCCACCCAGTTTGGATGTTCGGCCTCGTCCTTCCCGGTCGCGCGGAAACCGCTCGTTGGGCCACTCGACTACGCACACAAACTATCCGCTTATAAAATATATATATATATATACAATACACATCAGCGCCAATATATATCAACAGTTTCGAATTTCATCGTGGGTCCTCCCGTTCCTCCTCCAAGCCGCTCGACCTCATCGAGCAAGAAATCCCATTACCGCTGACAACGGACGAGATTGGTGCAGCCCGGAATGGGTTTCCAGGGTGCATCTCCCGGCCTGCAAACTATATAGCCAACCGATGCAGAGAGAGAAAGAGAGTGAGACGAAGAGCGAGAGAGCGAGAGAAACGGAGACAAACAGAGGTCACGTGATTCATGAAACTGGTGCAAGTACCAAGCGCCAGGTTTCCGGGCGAAAGAGCGAGAGCGACAAAGGAGTTTGTTGTGTCTCGGAATGGCTGCTCGTTTCGTATGTATACGAGGCTTTCCATACCAATCCGACCTGGGTCTGATCCTCGACCTCTCCGATTTGGTTCACAATTTTTTACATGATTCTTCTGACTCAAAATAGCAGTCAGCATTTTTTTCAAATTTTCAAAACCAAATTTGAGCACGATATAATTTTTTTATTTTCTTTAAAAACAAACCTCGAGGGCCGTAATTAAAAAATCAGAACAAATTTACAAAAATCCGTTGTCAGAAATGAACATTTTTAATGCTAAACTGTTGATGGCCAGGTTTTTTTCTATCATCTGAATTGTAGCTTAAAAAAGAAAAAGAAAAGTAATTAAAAATGCGTTCTGGAAAAATCTGAAAAAAAAAAAACAAATAAAAAATACTGCATTACATAAAATAATTCTAAACAACAGCCCACGGTAAATAGATGTCTGCTACTATATTTTTCTATTACTTTGGTTTAAAGCTGAAATTCACGTGGAAGCAAAGCCCGGGACATTATGAATTCTAGGGAAAAAATGTTCATTTCTGACACCGAATTTTTGAGAATTATTTCAGAATTTTTAATTACGACCATCACGGTTCTTGAAAAAAAAAAGACGGTAAAAAATTGTAGCCTACTCAAATCTGGCTTTAAAAATCTTTAAAAAATTCTGACCGCTATTGTGCGTCAGAAAAATCATGTAAAAAAATCGTGAACTAAATCGGAGATATCGAGGGTCATACCCAGGTCGAATTGGTACGGAATGCCTCATATACACGGTAAACCCGCGAGTGGCGCTCTCTCTCTCTCTCTCCCTCACTCTCGGTGTAATGGTATTTGGGTTGGCACGCCCGGACGTGGCCCGAACGCGGCGGCCTTGAACTTGTCCGCCCTCGACGGGGCTCGCCCACCCTCGATCCGCTCGGCAGCTGCCCCTAACCGCCCCTCGCCTGCATTCGCGACCCCGGACGTCTCTCTCCGCCATCCAACCCCCCCCCCCCAACCCCCTTCAGCGCCTCTACACCCCTCCCCACTCTAGCCTCTCGCCGCCAACTCAACTCAAACCGATACGTTCCAGGGATTCACCGATGAGAATATCCTCGACCCGACACCCCCGCCTTCCTTTTCTATAGGTCACAACCTCTGACGCGACTCTCCGGGTGTTGTGTTACACTCGGCTCGCGTGTATGTTTCGCGCATTCGACGACGACTATAGATAGGTTCGAGGGCTCCATGCCAGCGGGCGCGAGAACTGACCTAGTCAAAAATTGCAGCGCCGGTGTTATATCGATCACGCGGGCCGCCTGGTCCCCCCCCCCCTGTCCCCTCCCCCTCCCGCCGCCCGTCGCGCGAGCGAAGTGCACGACGCGGTCGGGTCGCGCGCTGATAGTTGGAGGACGTTTGACGGTGGGCGAGAGGGCGCGCGCGACGAACTTGGTGGAACCTAGTTCGAGTTTGAGGTTACGTAGGTCCCTCGCGCGGAGATGCGACAGCGCGCGAGGAAATAATGTGGCACCTTCGCGGTGCGCCGGGGCGTCTATAGGCCGGTCTAAAAATGGCTCGGTACTTCCGTCGGCCAGACGACGAGATTCAAGGTGACCAGTCGATCCGTCTATCGAGAACTACGGGCTCATTCACGAGCTCGAGAGTTATAAGTGTCGCAGCGCGATGCGACGCGCGGCGGACGACTGCGCGCGTCGAAGAATCTGACAGCGGTTAATTATTCACTCGTCCCGCGTCTCGGGGTCTCGCGCGGCGTAAAATTCTTAATTGAAAAATTACTCGCCGCACAATTATGCCCTGGCATTCGGCCTGCATATTTGTCCACCGACGTGCGGCGCGAGATTTTCGTTCTGACTCGTCGCGGCGCTAAATTGCGCTCCGACGATCGCGCGATCCGACGATCATGCGCAGTTGGGGAAAAATGTGTTGGCCCTTCGCGCGTCCGTCGATTCGTCATACGAGTAAAATTAAATCGCGAAATTGCGCGAGCCTCGCGCAATTTCGTGGCGACAATTCCGACTTCGATTATACTGAGAAAACGGGGCTCGGGTGATAAGTAGTAAATACTATATTTATTTGAAATATGCTATTCATATGGAAGTATGTATCGAAATAAAGACCATTTTTCCTACGCGTACGCGAATAACTACGAAAAATATGATACATTTTAGTATGCGGCATTGTAATAATTACGAAGAAAAAAAATGCGAACAGGTATCAATTTCCTATGTTCGCTAGCATTGAGTACACGAAATCTGGTACTAATTGCTATAGTATTAGACTCTGGTTTTCTCTGTGTAAATACGTTCGCGAACGGGTATCGCGCACGTGACCGCCGATAATATAAGCTCGACGGATGCGCCGACCGCGTCGTGTCTTCGGTCTGGTCCGAGAGCGCGACATGCAGAGAGGAGAGGCGCATTCGCGACGGGAGACGAGATTGCGAGAGTTGACGCAACGGCCGGAATCGATTGCCACCTCCACGCGAGCAACGGCACCACCGCCACTCAGGAGCGCGCAGTACACCCTCGAAAACTAATTATCGGTCCTCGCTCGGCGAGTCCCGGAGTGCACGGGGACCGTCCCGATTGCGGGGCTCTCGAACATGACCCTCGCCTCGTCCTTCACAGCGAGCGGCGCCCTTCGGCGTTATATATACACGCATGAGACACATTGCGTCGTTCCTCCGCCGTCTCGCAGCTCGCATTCATCCCTCGGCAACTAAATCAGCGAGATAGAATTCTCGCTGCACCGAGAAAACCGCCGCTTCACGAGCAGTTGGCTTACGACCCAATTTTCGCGAAACTCGTTCCTATTCATCGTTCGCCTTGTCCGTTCCGACTTGTTCGCGGACGCAAAAATCCTTCCAACGTGACGCCATCGTCAAGGACGACAGCCGGGATTTTCCAGCAATTGCGACAGGCTTGTAGGTATCGAGCTTCGAGATTACTTCATCCTGATTTCTGTTTAATCTTCGATAGAAATAAGGAGAACGAAAAATGTTACAATTTTATTGAACCACGCGGCAAATTATTGTAATTATTATTCACGTTTCGCCTTGAGGGCCGAAGACGTTTTGCCCCGGCCACAGTAAACTACGTTAGCCCGAGTCTCTCGTTAACCCGTCGGCCAGGACGTATAATCGACGGTCTTTCGCGTTAATCCCCCAACGGTGGAAACTCGATTCCACGTGGCTGCCTGCAGGGAGTTAGCGGTGCTTAGAGGAACTTCATCAACTGCACAACTTCCGCGCGACGTGCTCGCACATCGGCGCGTCCAACGAGGTCTTCGGACTATATAGAATGTACACAGACGGTGAGAAGAGGCGATATTGAAGTGGTGCGGAAGCGAGAGGAGAAATCCGGTACACACAACACAGAGAGAGAGTGAGCGAGAGATAGAGAGAGAGAGAGGGAGTAAGAAAAAAAACAGAGAGAGAGAGAGACGTTGCGAGAGAAGGACGGACAAAGTGTATAGAAGCAGTGCGACCGCGATTGGACGAAGAGCAGACAGAGACACACAGAGTATATGTGTGCGGCGGTGGCGGCGGCGGCGGCGTGTATCGAGCAACCTCGAGCCCGAGTTTCCTCGGGGCGAGCTGCGTATATAATAAACGCGAGAGTTGCCCGTGACCGGTAAGGACCTTGGCCATGGCTCGTGGCGTCCGGGACGCAGGCGTCGAGGCGCGCGCATCTCGCTCGATGGCGATGGAAAACCGAGCGAGGCGATGCAGCAGCAGCAGCAGCAGCAGCAGCAGCAGCGCGCAGCGCGCACACACTGCCGGCTATAGCTGTGCGAATGGCTACGGATAGGATGGGATAGGATAGATAGATAGATAGACAGTGGGTACTGTGCGCGGGGTTTATATCTGTATAGAGCGTAGAAAAGCTCTAGCAGCGGCAGCAGCAGCTCCAGCTCTCCGGTCCCCGCGGCCTTGACCTTACCGACGGGCTCTGGTCTCGACTCTCCCTCTCCCTCTCCCTCCCGCGTCGCCTCTCTGTGTGTGCACTTGCCCCCCAGGTCCATACCATGCTCCAACAACCTCTCCGTTGGCATTGGCTTCGCCGAAGGCCAATGGTACTGCACTTGGAAATCGTATAAAGGGCGAGAGGGAGGCACTGGATACATATGTATTATACGCCGGCGAATGCTGACTGCGATGGGGTAAAATCCACAGTCACGCCGACCTCCCCCCCACCCCACCCCCACCGCCCCGCGCGCAAATCCTTTATCGAGAAAAATAACCACCTTTTTTGCAGCTCCTTCTCGCTCTTTTTCTCCGTGACTAATAAAGGGTCAAATCGAAGGTCAACGCAGCGAGGGTGAAATCGGTGCATACGTACCCCGAATACCTACTCTCTCGGGCGCTTCGTTGGCATATAAGGTGGAAGGAAGGTATGTAAATATAGAATCGAGAGGCCCTTTGAGTGTTACAGCTTCCCGGCTTCTTGTGACGGCCATGGAAAGGTTAAAGTGGCGGATAACGATGTGATTTTTTTTTTATTACTGTAAGATGTCACTGATAATAACAATAATGTGTATACTATTAATAACAATAATATTTTTATGGAATTAATAACAAAGATATTTTTATGAAATTAAAAACAAAGATATTTTTATGAAAGTAAAAACAATATTTTTATGAAATTAATAACAATAATATTTTTAGGAAATGAATTACAATAACAATATTTTTTATAGTATTAAAAATATCCATTGCAGTATTAACAATAATTTTTATACTATTAACTATCAATATTATAGTATTAACAATAATTATTATAATAATACTGCAAAAGTAGTTATATTTTAGTTTAACTATAGTACACAAGAGAAAACCTGGGCAACACGACAGTTTATAGGCGGCCAGTACGCATCGCTGCGACCCCTCGCGCTTCAATGAACCGTAGTGGCGATGAAGTGTGGCCCGGCCCCGGCGGCCCCGGCTAAATTCGGCAGGACCACCATCGCCGCCGCGCAGAACCGGGGAAATGCGCGTCTACGAACGCACACCGCGCCGAAAACGTGACCGCGCGGGACGATTCTGGCGCAGACGGTCGCACGGGTCGCGACCAACCGCGTTGCGACGTAGCCCAGCGGCACCCGGGACGGCTGCGATAAGCACCAGGAGCCGCACTATCAGAGCTATATCCGGGAAAAATCTCTCAAGTTGCGCGCAGCGAACTCGCGGCGAGGAGGTCACGAAAGTGTTTGCTTGTCTCGACAGATTCATACGTGCAGATTAGGCGTAGGTATAGAGAGCGCGGAGTCCGGGGAACACGGAGGCGCATTAAAAGCGCCTCCACACGCGTGGATGAAAATCCCGAGGTCGCTAATGACGTTGGTTGGGCTGAATGTTTACACACAAGGGTGGCGGAGGGGGGAGGAAAGGATTGAGTCATTTTACGCGCCTGTGGGGATAAGAATTGCGCCTCACTCGAAGCGTTCCGCGCGCCATGAGAAATATTTGAAAAATGAAAGTTTTGCTGAATAATTTTTTTTTTTGTAAGTCCCGACGTGTCCTTGGAAGATAACGGCGAACGACCGACCTCTCGAGCGGCGTTTTGAAGCGTCGCGACGCTTCAAAACGTCGCTCGAGAACGAAGCAGGCCAAGTTCTATTCGTGACCGTGAGCTTGTGGGAGCCTCTTGTGTGTTAATACGTGCATGGATATAGAGATACGACGCGATATCCGTGTGTACAGGTGTGTGCATGTACTTACCGCTAATAGACTCCCCGCTTCAAAGTCGGCGCTCGTGGAAATATTCCCGAGCTCGTTACCCTTGGCCCTTTTTTCATCACTAACGACGCCGCCTAAATGGCCCACTCGACCCCTACGGAAATAAAAACACGAGTGCATAAATTGTTTAAAAAAAAATCGCCACAAAAATATTTTTCGCGCAAGTATAAACAATATTTCTTTTTACACTAGTCCATACGCGCTTACTTAGTTGATGCAAGCAAAACTATTTAAAAAATCGAAAGTAATCAAGTTTTTATAATTTTTTGTAAAAACTATTGCGATTAAAAAAGAAACTAATGGCGAATTCGTTGTGTAAATAAATTAAAACTGTTTTCACACTTTTTTCGAAATTTCGTCATTTCACTAAAATCCGAGATTATATTTTTCGGATCGAACAAACCTGATTTTTTTTTCCTTCGTTCGGGGGAAAACTCAATAAGTAACGAAGAGAATGCCTCAAGGCGGAACGCGATATCGAGATTTCTGCATTTTTCGATCTGGTAAAGTTTGAAAATCCTATCCGATGGCGAATTTTCCGGTGATTCCGAAAAGCACCGTTGGTTGCCCGAAAAATAGACAATTCGACGAGAAAGACGCAAAAAATGATTTTACTTTTCTCTGCAAACATATAACCCGACAACGAATGACCCGACTATACAATGCTTACATAAAAAATGCGGGATATTTTATTCACCGATTTTTTGAAGAGGGAATTTTCAAATCATATTTTTGTGCGCACTATTTTAACCTTTACGTTACGATTTAGTGTGCATGCGTACTGATTTTTTTTTTCCCCGGCTACCGAAACGTTCAGCTTGAACGGGACGTACGGCCATCCGTTTGTTTTCATTGAAAAATACTCGTTCCATTAGCCGAATGCTAATTGGGACCGAGAGTGCCTGATAAGGAGTCCACGGTCGGGTATATGAAGCGTGTATATAGTCATTATATGCGCGACATGAAAACCGCGAATTTCCCGGTCGACGCGCCCGCGCCGCTCGTAAAGCGTCGCGCTCTTTACGAGACGGCCTTGGCCTTGACATCGACCGCAGCAGCAGCAGCCGCCCGACGCGCTACGCAGTTGCATCAGAGCGTTCGATGAGAGCGCACGCGAGACGAGAGGAGAGGCAGCCTCAACCCCCCCCCCTCCCTCTCCCCGCCCCCTCTCCTGGCCGCCCGCGAGAGGCCACAATCGACGATGGACAGGTGGGTGGGGCGTGATACTGATAACAGGTGTCGACGCTTTTCTTCAATCATTTTCGCCTCCTCCTTCTGATGCGCGCGAACGACAAACAGAGACGTTTTGCTCGTCGCTGCAATTACAGCGAGACGAGAGATTCGCGCGGCCGTCACGGGAGATCGAGCGATAAGGACGGGAAAAAAACGAGAGACGCCGAAGAGATGCGCTCGTCCCAGCGAGCTCAGGCGCCACCGCGTGTAACAATGTTACACACGGTAAACGACCACGCGATGCCCGTAACTATAACGCCCACTGTGTCGACTGGCTCGGCTATTCCGCTACACTGAACTCTGAGGAGATTGATGTGAACGAGATATGAAAATATTCCCATGAAAAAAGCATTTCAGCAAGTATATTTTAGGAATAAATTTCCTCCGTACGTATTTTTGGGACGACTCGAATATTCATGTAAAATCTCTCATTGATTATGTCTTATCGGCTGACAAAAATAGGCCTGGTGCGAATCGAGAGCTTTCGGCGGATGAAAAATGCAGCGCATTGATTGCATTCGATGATCGAATGGACGCTGAACCACGGAGAAAATGGTCGGGATCGGTAGCTGCATTTTCGTTCGACGTGCAACTCGAACAATGTCGCTCGCGTCGCAAAAATAACACCGACTCGTTGAAGCGTCTCCAATATTTTTGACGTTGCGCGCGGTCAACTGTGATTTTCGCGACTAATGAGTCAGACAATGCCCGACAGAACGCCCGTGTCGTCAGGGACAAGAGACGTTTACATTGTGGCGAGGCGGAGGTGGCCGCACAATGTACGACTTACCGCCCGACAAAACTGCCGCGTGTCGTCGGGGGCCAAGAAATATTCACATTGTGGTGAGCACGAGCGGTTGGTGCGAGCACCACTTTGTCGATTGTAACACGGAAGCGTTGGCAACTGGAACGAGACGTTTGTTGGTCTGGGCGTGAATAGAATCCGATGATTAATGCTCAGCTCATTTACACAAAATCCCGAAACTCTATTCACCTCGTTTGTTCGCGAGGTGGACAAACACGTGCAGCTTCGAACATTCAGGCAGATTTGTAATAAAATATATTAATTGCAACATCTCATTTCACCGCGAAAATACATCTGCTTCAAGCAGGAAGTGTGTCTCAATAATTACGACTGTTTGTCAAACATTCTCGGCACAATATGTAGTCCATTAATTATAAAGACGGAGTTTTTCAGTTTCTCGATTTCGACGTCTTTTCCAGTCTTGTCCCTCATAACTTCGCTCAATGTCACAGATGTTCGATCAAAACAAACTGCGAGAAATCGTAATAAGATCGTTGAATTTTTGTGTGTTCCCCGTTAGTACGTATAGGTCTTATCGTTTCATATTAAAAAAAAACATATATGCACTTTGAGGTTAGAACGCGACGTCGAGCGTTAGCCAGAATCTCATGCACTTTAATATCGCGCCAGCCACCTACCTCCTAACCCCTCGACTATTTTCTAAAATGATCCGCGTCCCGACCTTGGCCACCCGAAGTTGCCGCATTGCGCGCGTGTGCGATTGAGCTTCGCGTTTCCCGGTATAGGATACCGTATATATGCATTACACCGGCGTCCCAGCCACGTTCCACCTACAATATAACTCGGAAAGAGATCCGCGTATCGCTGCTTCTCAGATTCCCCGCGGTCCGTTTCGCAATTCGCTCGGTTTGCGCCCGGCGAAAAATGTCGTAGCCCGCGATTTCTCTCCGTATTCCGGGAATTCGACCAGACTGCCAAGGACAAAGCCCGGGCGCGGTGTGGCCCTCTCGAACCTGTCTGACTTTTGAACTCGCCGCCGCACTCACACGTCACGGTGGTTGCCACACAGCTTTATGGGCGATACATACGGAGCGTTAGGACCGAGGAGCAACGCCGGGAGGTCATTTCTAACGAGCTGTATATCGCTACATGCGAAGCCCCGTAGACTTTCGAGCGTGATTCCCCGAAGCTGCTAATACTGTTGAGGCAGTCAGGCGGACGGCCAGACGAGAGGGAGAGAGAGAGAGATGACGACCGCTTGAAATCCGATCCGCGCGCTTCTGCTTCGTTGCCTGTTCTCTAATCTGCTGCTTCTCCTCCTCCTACTCCTCCTTCTCCTTCGCTAAATTGGCCATTCAATGGTCCCCGTTTGACCAGCCACGAGAGAACACAGGCGTCACGTTAAACTGGCGAAGACGCGGGGGGAGATCGAATGTGAGAAGATTTGATTTGCGTGCCAAGTGGTGATTCATTCGTTTCGATGAATCCTTTATTCCTTGGTCACCTTCGCGCGATTGAGCGGTACGAGGAGCAGCGGGCGCTGCGTTGGACCGACAGTGGCGCGTTACATTGTAGAATTGTAGATACGGCGAATATGTGGACGAAGGAGATCGGGGCTAGTTGGGTCACCCAATTTTTTTGACCGACAAGTGTTTTTATTTTTTGCCGGTAAAAAAATGTATTCGCGTCGGTAAGGTAGAAAGCATTATTTGGAGATTGTGAGAAAATAATCGTCAAGCTAAGTTTTCGGAAACAAGGATTTAGCGCGAAAGTCAAACAAGAGTTCGCAGCCCCAGAGGCTACGTCCGCAGCTGTAGAATTTTAGAGAGACTCGTCACAATTTGCCCGAGAATGAACAAGCCTCCCGGCGGCTCCCTTACACCGTATGTATCTCAATAAACGTCTCGGGGAAGGAGCGGCGGATTCATGCATAGGGTTTACCCCTCCCACACGTGTCGTAGATGTCAGGTGCGCACGTATCACCGTATATAACGCGCCCACGAGACGGCTAGCTGCATGTTGGCTGCGAGCGAGTATGTACTATGCATAAGTACTCGCGATATATGTATTGTACCAGCGCGGTATATACGGCTGCGCTCGAGCCTTCCGTATATAGCGTCATTACGTACGAGGCGGGGTTGCCTGAAATAAAGCAAGGTCAAGTTTAGCCAAGGCTGCATGCCGATAGGAGTATCGGCCCCCCGGGCGACGTAATAAAATTCTTTATTTATACACTTCGACATTCTGCTGCTCCCGCTCTTTCTCTCTTTCGTTCGCTTTTTATTTCCTCCCCACCCCCGTCGATCTTTCTCCGTCGCGCAGGAAAGTCGTGCGGAAAACGAGCTGATCTCGCAGCACCGATAACACGTCGCGGCAATTTCTCGACACATTTATAATTAACGCAACTCAGTTATTCTGCGTTCTACGGAGCGACACCGCCGGGCAAAGTGGAAACTGGATAAAAATTTAGGCCGTTGAAGCGAAGCAGCGGATTTTTCTTTTTGTCGGAGATGAGCGAGAAATTTAAAAAATATATATATCCTCGATGAATGATCATGAATTTCGGTGATACTCGTAGGAGCTTCGGTTTGGACTGTACGCTGCGCGCCTCGGACGCTTTGTTTTCCTTCCAGCTGAGCTGTATACCGCGAACAAACACGTGACGCGTTGTGTTCGGTGTATCTTTGACTCTCTTGACCTTGAAAACCAGCCAGTGTGTACACAATACGTGTATACGTACCACTTGCATGAGTCGAAGTCAAAGTGCAAGGCGATCGCGTCATCACGCGAAACGACACGATATTTCCAACGCGTGTTGCGCGCGCGCGCTGCTTCGCGAGAGTAGGCGAAGCGCTGTACGAGGATGTAGCGTGAACCTGGTATTCACGACCTTGCGAAAACGACCCGAGTCAGAATGCATTTCGCGTATCTTTTCAATAATGCGACTCGCAATGACAGAGTCGCACGACTCTCGTTGTCAACAGCTTACGAACGGCTCGTACTTTGTTCGCGCCAGACTAGACCGCGGAACGCGCGGGGAAAATTGGCACCTCGACCCGGATGAGAAATGGGTCGCGCGGATCGTGCGGAGTGCCAAATCGTGAAATAGAAACACGACCCTCGTACATTTCGCGCGCGCGCGATCAAGTTCAAGGATAGACTAGAAAGAAAGTCGTCACTACGCGCGTAAAAGCGCTGAGAATAGATTTCATCGGATTTTCCTTCGAACATTCGTCAGGATTTAATTAAACAATTATGATAAATGCAGGTTACAACGTTACTTATGTTTATTATACACAGTAGCAATATAGAATAGATTCTTCCGGGTTTAGTTTCTTTTTCTTCGTTTTTTTTTACAATTTCTCAACAGGTAAAAACGACTTCACTGCGATCGCAACGTACGATTACGTTGCCTTCAGCCGGATTGGAAATTACCTCGAAGTCTTAATTCGTTACTTAGCCTTGGTTCCCTTTTTCGAGGGCCTAGGTTTCGCTTGCGGTGTCTTTCGACCGCGTCCTCCCTTCTTGCCGCGTCCCTTCGTCTTTTCTTTTGCCTTCGCCGCTCGCAGATCCTTCTTCATCCTCGGGTCCACGACTTTGTAACGTCCCTTGACGCCGGGTGGTCGAATCGCGCGCCTCTGCGCGTCCTGTTTCTTCGCCACGACGTAAGTAACTTCCTTCTTGGGTTCTTTCGTCGCTTTCCGATACAAACTGAAAGAGAAATTAGTGTCATTGTAAAAAATTGAATATCCGATGCTGCATAAGTAAATATTAAGGAGAATCAAAATTCGATTTAAATTATGCGGTTTACTTACGCCTTGACCTGTTTCGCCTTTTCACGGTCGCTTATGTCGGTGTTGTCCATCAGAGATTCGACCTTTTTCTTCGCTTTCTCGAGCTTTTTCAGCGCGCGCCTCTTTTTCCTCGCTTTCGCCTCCATAACTTTCTTTATCGGTCGCACGTTCAAATCCTCCACGCGCTTCTTGTACTCGTCCACGAGCTCCTTCGGTACAGGCACCTCCTTCTTCATGTGCTTCTCCTCGTCTTGGACGAACCACTCGGGTAACTTATCGTCGTTGAACGCGAATCTGTTCCACGCTGCGTCGATCACGTCGCGCCGCGCTTTTTTGCTCTGAACCATCAATGAACCCAGGGCGAGATCTTCGTCCGTGAGTTTGTGTTTGCCCTTTGATTTCATGGCTGAAATTATATGGAATTATTGGTACAGTGAAACTGAGATTATGAATTGCAGATTTCGTTACCGACTGCGGGTAAATAGAATGGTTATTAATATTGCGACTCACGAGCATTTTTGGCGACAACTTCGAATCCGTCGCCCCCGCCGACCTTCTTCACCTTCTTCTCCTTCTTATCCGTCTTTTCATTGTTTCCCGGCGCCATGGCTTCCATATCATAATCCGAATCCGAGTCTTCTTCTTCTTTGACTTTTGCCACCGGCTTTTTGTCCTCCACTTTCGTTTCTCCGATTATGGTGCCGCCCTTGCTTTTGTACGCTTCGACCATTTTATCAAGCTCAAAGTCCTCGTCTTCCTCGTTTTCCAGATTTTTGAACACGTCCTTCTCAAACCACAGTTGAGCTTTGTGAATTTTCTTCGTCTTCTTGTCTCTGTTATCCAAATCTGTGATTAGTGGATTGTTTTCCGCATCGTCGCCGTCCTTCATCCGTTTAGGCTTCACGTCTTCCTTGTCGTCCTCGGCCTCAGAATCGCTGAATCCTGAACAATGATAAAAATGAGTCTGAAGAAATAATTGATTGAAAATCGGTACAATTGGATTGATTTCGTGGATTTTTCGTACGTACCGAGCCCAGATTTGTCGCTATCGGAGTCACCGTCGGAATTCTCCGAATCGCTGTATTCCGTTTTGTAGAAATGTCCCGAACTGTCCAAATGCCCCTCGTCCTTCTGATACTTAAATTTTTTCGGTAATTTTACCTCATCGTCGGAGTCGACGTCGCTCTCCGCCGCGACGTCGGGCGTCTGATCGACGACCGTGTTCAATTCCTGATGCGTTTTAATTTGATCGAGGCTGAACATATCGTCGCCTTCGAGTTTCGGTCCCTCATCGCCCTTGTGCACCATCTTCAAGTTCAAACGCTCGTTCAACTTCTGCCTCTCCTTGTTCGCTCGCTTCTTCTTCTTCTTCAGTTCGCGTGCGGCTTCGGCCTTCAAGTCGGCAATTTCCTTGTCGATCACGGCGTCCTCCGCGTCCTCCTCGTCCTCGATCGTCGCGACCTGTTCCTCCTCCTTCTCCTCCCCATCTTTCGCCTCTTCGGCGGCTTTGTCCTCGCTCTCCTTGGCGAACTCGGCTTTCAAGTCTTTCCACCAGGCCAGCAGCAGCCGCAAATCCTTCCTGCCCAAAACCTTGATATCCTTGCAGCATTCTCTGAGCTCATTTGTAGTCCTCTTGTGATTAGCTATTCTCTCGTCGTCTATCACGATCTCAGACGCGTTTTGCAGAGCCTCCACCGCACTTTCGTGAGCTATGAAATCCGACGCCTTCAGTTTGTGATGCAGGGTATAGTCGTTCTCGGGATATCCCTCCGCTTTGGCTTTCTTCTGCTTCTCAGGATGGAAGACATTCAATTTGTTCTTGGACTCTATGTCCAACTCCGAGAAGACGTATTTGGGATCCAAGAACTTGGGATCAAGCTTGTCAGGCGCTATGTAATACTGACAAACGACGAAAATTTCTGCTGACTCGTTACGCGAGGCCTGTGGCTTTGTGGCGTGAACTTTTTTAAAGAGTTGCTTGAGCACCCAGACCAGAGGATGATAGTCCTTCGATCTGAAGACCTTTGTGACGAACCACCCTCCGGGCCTCAAAAATTGTGTGGCAACTTTGACGGCAGCCAGAGTCAGTACCGCCTGCTGGTACGCATCGTGAAGCCAGTTTTTACCCACATTGGGTGCACCGTCGTTCAGAACAACGTCGGCCTTCCAGGTTTTCAGCTCGCGAGTAATAGCCACGCGGCATTTGTCGGTGGTGATGTCCTCGGTGAGACTTATGCAGCCGGGAATCTGTTTTATCGGGAAGAGATCGACGCCGATGACGATCGACGAGACGGGCATGTTTTGCCTCGCGACCTGCATCCATCCACCCGGCGCGGCGCAGAGATCGATGCATACTCGAGATTTTTGCAAAAATTCGAACTTACGGTTGAGCTGGATCAACTTGAAAGCCGCACGCGATCTGTATCCTGCGAAGGAATAAGCAGACAAGCGTTAACACGGTTCGAAAATTTCGAGGTTACGTCGGGCTTCGTGGTCAACACTTACCGGTCTCCTTGGCCAACTGGTAATACTTATCGCGCCGCTGCTTTCCGATCTTCGATTTTTTACCCATTCTCGGCGCTCAAACCTTCTCTGAGAGAAGGTGTCACTTTTGATCGCGACAATAAGTCGCACGACACGTTTTGCCCGCGCGCGTTTACCACAACCCGAGAGAAGCACGTGGAGAAACGTCCGCCATTTTTACTAGACTTCACGCGCGGCAAATAGGGGGAAAAAAAAATCGGTCCTAGTAACCTTGGCGCGAATGCAGATGGCACACCTGGCGCTTCGAGGCTATGCTAGGCGGCTAGGCGTTATAAAGCGTAGATTATTGTCAAGTGTAAAATTATAAACGCGAGTTTAAAGCAGTTGGCGTTAATTATCGCGACTTTCACGACTGGTAAACAAGTTTTTACGATCTCGCGGTCATTTTTTATCTAATACGGTGCATCACAAGTGCTCGCACTGGCGGGGAATGAGTTAGTGCGAATGAACAGTGTTTGTTGCATAGATCTCGTTTTTTCGCGACTTTCCCACATATCTACAACTCCTAATTGAGTTTACCTCTTGAAATTCGTAATACCCATCGATTTCCCGGGTTTTCTGTACTCGCACGAGCCAAAATTACATTTTGAGTTATCATTAAGGTTATACCCACGCTCTGGTGGTCCGATGCGATGCTTCCGCGATGCCTCCATTTCCGGCCAATTTATCGCGCGTAACTGGTGGAAAATGTATTTTTTCTTTGAATTACAGAGCGGCCTAGAGGCGACCGAGAATGGCGCAAAGGTTTCCAGTTCCTACGGCCGGAAACAATGGTCCACCGCCGCAGCGATATCCACCTCCGGCTGTGCCGCCGAACTTGCGACAGTATCCAGGTCCCAACTTTCCGGTAGGATCGGCCAGTCTCGGCGATCATTACTTTTTCAGTTGCCTCTGTTTGTAGGATTCACTGTAATTTGATATTAGGTGCAACAGAGATCGGGATTCACTCCGCCACCTCAGATGGGTAGCGCACCTGGTCCAGGTGGGATAATGCGTCCCAATCAGCCGTACTCCACGATGCGCCAGGGTCCCATGCCTGCTCCACCGGGCAGCAAACGCAGCGCCGATCAACGTATACCTATGTCCCAACAGAAGCCGTAAGTCTTTTGTGCCATTTGTCAAGTTGTTACGAGCGAAAGTGTAAACGACTGGAGATTATGATTCACTGTGTATCTTCATTTATCTGTGCTCATCACGATGTTTGTTTGTTTCATTTCGGCATTCCAACGATAAGCGTGCACGCGACGGCCCAAGCCGTAAACCGCACACATATCCAAGTTTCCAAATTTTCTTTATGATTTTTCAATGTATTATTTTTGACGACAACTCATCTAGGTCTTTTTGGAACAGTGATTTTTCACATTCCACTTCCAAGAAGAAGAAGAAACTGGCGGACAAGATATTGCCGCAGAAGGTGCGCGACCTGGTGCCCGAGTCCCAGGCGTACATGGACTTGCTCGCCTTCGAGCGTAAATTGGACGCGACGATAATGCGAAAGCGTCTCGACATTCAGGAGGCTCTCAAGCGGCCGATGAAGCAGAAGAGAAAGCTGCGTATTTTTATATCGAACACGTTTTATCCGGCGAAACCGGCTGGCGAGGGCGAAGGTCAGGAGGGCTCGGTCGCGTCGTGGGAACTTCGGGTGGAGGGGCGTCTTCTGGACGACACTAAGAATGATCCTAACAAGGTTCGAGGCTCCGATACCAATCCGATTTATCGCTCCGATCGTTCCTACGAAATTACCAGAAATTAATTTTCTCGTCTTCCTCGCAGGTGAAAAGGAAATTCTCCTCGTTCTTTAAGAGTCTGGTTATAGAATTGGATAAGGATTTGTACGGACCGGACAATCACTTGGTCGAGTGGCACCGCACGTTAACGACGCAAGAGACCGATGGGTTTCAAGTTAAGCGACCGGGAGACAAGAACGTCCGATGCACCATACTGCTGCTTTTAGATTATCAGCCGTTGCAGGTAATAACGACTCTGTGATGAACGTTTTTTCGACATATTTTTCTCCCTTGTTAAATCGATTGGAAATTTCGCAGTTCAAATTGGATCCGCGCCTCGCTCGTCTACTGGGCGTCCACACCCAGACGCGACCGGTGATAATCTCAGCCCTCTGGCAGTACATAAAGACGCACAAGCTTCAGGACAGTCACGAACGAGAGTTCATTAATTGTGACAAGTACTTGGAGCAAATATTCGCTTGTCCGAGAATGAAGTTCGCCGAAATTCCGCAACGTTTGAATCCGTTGCTTCACCCACCAGATCCCATCGTCATCAATCATGTTATCAGTGTGGAAGGTTCGTGTGCAATTTTTGTTTGGAACAATTGAAAATTTTACATTTGCGTGAAACTGATTTTTCCTTCGATTATCAGGAACGGAAACCAAGCAAACCGCGTGCTACGACATCGACGTCGAGGTCGACGACACGCTGAAGGCTCAGATGAACAATTTTTTGCTTTCCACCGCGAGTCAGCAGGAAATTCAGAGCCTCGACAACAAGATACACGAAACGGTCGAGACGATCAATCAGTTGAAGACGAATCGCGAGTTTTTCTTGAGCTTCGCGAAGGACCCGCAACAGTTCATAAACAAGTGGATAATATCGCAGACCAGAGACTTGAAGACTATGACCGACGTTGTCGGGAATCCGGAGGAGGAACGAAGGGCCGAATTCTACTATCAGCCGTGGGCGCAGGAGGCTGTCTGTCGGTACTTTTACACGAAGGTTCAGCAGAAAAGAGCCGAACTCGAGCAGGCGCTCGGCATACGAAATTCATAATTTTACGAAGCGTGTTGTGAGCGTCGTAATTACTGCTATGTAAAGCGGTATTCGATGACGATGTATAAGTTAACGATCGCGAGGTGACTCTCGGTGTTCGATGAGTGTGTGGGATCATTGATGGATTGAATAATCGATATTTGTGCTACGGAAACTACAATAACGCGATTCTTGAATACGATTAGTGTCTAATCAGTTAGTAATAAGCTTTACTGTATTCATACATACATTTTGTCCTTCGTCACTGGGGGAAAGTTTCAGCCGCGGTGTAACACATTTTAATAATAAATAAGGCTCAAAAATATCCCATAATGTTTTTTTTTAAATGCTCATCAGGTGAATAGGTGAGTACGACGCTCCACGATTATGTATAAAAGTTATTTACAGTCAGCATTGTTAAAAATAATATAGGTTTTTGCAGTTGCAATGGAAAATTAGGCGATGGGAAATGATTAAGGCGGTCGTACAATTCATAATCTCATTATATTTCGTAATGAACTGGAATCAGTAGTAATTTGTATTATAATAATCATTATATAAAGTCATTTTGACTGCATTGCTACGTGGTACAGCTCTTTTAGAGTTTATATATACATAAAAAATCGATAGTAATCCAGGACTAGGATGCCATTGTTCTTTTTTTTATTCGTTTCCATTAAAAATGTTATGGTATTTCGTACGTTTAATAGTTACGTTTTTTTTCTTTTCCTTTTAACTGTCAAATATACTATATCTGTCTTATATTTCTTGTTACCTACACGTGCCAGTAGAACAAGATAAAACTTTTAAAGTTAATGGTGCTCTCAGACTTTCCAAAACCGATGTTTTGTTATTTTTTGTTTTTATTTTATTTTTTCGGATTATACTCGCGTCCACTTTGATAATCTACGCAATCGACAGAATTTCACTTTCCTCGTGTGGCACATGATAGTATGCGAGTAATTTAAGAATGACGCGACAGTAAGTGTAGAAGGAGATCGTGGCATCGAAGAAATCTTCACAATGTACGGTATTTTCATTGGTAAACTCCGAGATCAGCGCGCATTTTCTCTATTCCGTGATCACGTCGGTAAAGATTGTCAGGAAATATTTGATCCTATGAAGTATCTTAATAATGGTTCCAGCGTTGGATAAATTTGAGATAAAATCTGTAAACTCAGCGACTCCGTGAATTTAATTAACTATTAATCGGTATATTCTCACTTATCGTGACGCGTATCATTAAATATATAGTGTAAACATCGGAAATTCAAGATATGACTTTCAACAATATGTGGCGCGACCACCTGCAACTCAAGTATCGGACGAACGCGGGAGAAGCGTCCGCGGCAATCGGGACGCGTTTACCCGTAAAAAGTCGTTGATCCAAATTCTGATGGCAGAAGATTGCGTGATCTCTCGTTAATCGTAGTAGGAAAAATGTTTGTTAAATGCGAGGAATGAATTGCCCGTGCAATCGAGAGTGGTAACATAGCGGAGAGATAGATAGATAGAGATAGAGACAGAGTATTTTTCGTTTTCTTCTTCATGATGCGGGAGTCGAGTTGCGGGTGTTAACGGTTCTAGCTTGCGGCAATATTTCTTTTTAGCTGCTTCTTCTTCTTCTTTTTTTCAACACTATCAAGATTGCGGTTACAGCGTTAACTGTAATTTACACCTACTTATATCGATACTCAAACGTAAAACGAACAATAGCCATTGCGTCATTCGTATTTAGTTACTATTAGTATACACGTAATTATAAATAACCGCTCATGCCGAGTGTGGACATTTGGAATATGATTGGGACAATGAAACATGAACGGGTAGTCGTAAATCATATTGGTTCCTGGCAGTTGGGGTGGGGCAAAGTGTGTATCGTAAGCTGCACAAGCAGATAAACGCAATGTAACAAACCTATGAATCTGTGGTTGACAAAAAACATCACAACTAATTCGAGTTAATTAATAGTCCTGCTTACGACATCACAGCAATTGTTTCATTGTGTCTGCAGTGATGTGACAGCGCCGCCAAAGAGAATTGATCAACGTGACTCGAGAAATTGCTGATTGACAACCGCTTGCGTTGAATCACGTTTTGCCGTACGTTAGGTAAAGTTCACAAGCGATATAAATAGATTGAATACTCGAGGTGACTAGATTATTTAACGCGATTAGTTCACGAAAATACACGTCCGCGAACGTTTGTTTCTTTTGCATTCGGACTCGTTTATGTATTCTCTTCAGCAGTCCTTAGGGTTTTATTTAGAAAAATCAATTAACTATACAGGCCTATGATAATATAGGAAATTGTAATGATAAATCATAGAGTATGCTTTAATGAATATGTTTTGTCTTTATGCGGGGCGTGATCTGTACTTATGTTCATATAGAGTTCCAGCAGAGCCCTTTCTCAATAGCACTTTGCTTCGCTGACTAGAATCAAAACACTGTTTCTTCTCTTTCTCTCTCTCTTTCAAAAGGCATATTACGTTCACCACGCTTTGCGCACGCTTAGCCTTCTCTTACTTGGCAGTGAAATCCGGCCAATAGTTAATGTAGTAGCGTTGCGTTAAACCTTCGAATAATCTATCGAGCCAATTCGGTAAACCGTCTAGAAGTTTGTCTTGATATAAAACATTACTTTCCATCTACAAACAAATATATATATATATATATGTATATTTTTTAAATTCCCAACATATGGATGAAACAATTTAAGGGTTGAGTAAATCGTGTCGAAATGACTTACCTCGTCTTGAGAGAATTCAGATTCGCTAGAACTGTCGAAGCCTATAAAAGCTCCGGCCTCGGCGTCGTCCGAACGACGACCCAGTCGTTTGGTCATTCGTTCCATTCGCCGGGCTCCCTTTCCCTTGCTGCACTCCGGATGCTTCGCGTGATACATGCAGAAGTATTTTCTATGG
This sequence comes from Pimpla rufipes, assembly GCA_963932165.1. Lineage (NCBI taxonomy): Eukaryota > Metazoa > Arthropoda > Insecta > Hymenoptera > Ichneumonidae > Pimpla > Pimpla rufipes. The sequence continues at coordinate 14,954,807 of OZ010636.1, forward strand.
CCGTTCAGAGCGAGCACAGTGCCAACGCAGTTCTTGGGATTTATGTTCAACTCTTTTGGCTCGGGCAAACTCAGCGTCAGCAATTTCTTGTACCAGTCGACACCGCGATCCATCGATAAGTGTCCGAACATGAGGGTCTTATTTTTTCTAAATTATTTCCGTTACAAATCAGTAAATCATTTTCTTCAACCTACACAGCCTGTGACGAGCGTAAAGAAGAGACGAAAAATTCACCTGTAAGGCCAAACCGCTCTGTGAAACGCCGGAAGCAGTTTCAATCTCGTCTGATAGTCGACCAGCAAAATTATGGTACGACATCCCGGCTTCAAAAGCCGTACGAGACCATTGTACTTCTCCGCTCTGAGTTCGTGCAATCGCAACTGCGGCGGGGTCTGCACCGGTTTCGAATTATCCTTGCACTGCTCCCGTTTAGCTTGCACGCTAATCTCCTCCATTTTTCTGCAAATGCGCGTCAACGTCAAGACATCACATCGCAAAATTTCGTTTCAATTGGCTGATTATCTTACGGCATAACTTACACTAAGTACGACATCCCATAGCCGAGGAAACCGATGATAATGAGGGTGGCGACTCCCCATATCAATGGCAAAATTTGTTCCTTGGTGAGGTTGTCGGATAAATAATCTACCGCCAACAATGCCCTTCCTATCAGTCTGTCGACCGTGCCCTTTAAATGGAGACAACATTTGTTTTCAGTAGTCGCTGATTGCTTTACCAGTAAATATGATAGAATTTTGTCACGTACTTGTGCGTGTTCGTCCGCCAATTCGTCGACTTTCGCCGCGTAAGGCAGAGCCTCGGACACCCGAAGGAGCCGCTGCAGAGTGTGCTCCAAATTTCGCCGAGTCTCGTTCCATTGATTCTCGTCCTGCGCCGCTTCGATCCACCCCGTCGGCAGCCACTCGTACTTTAGATGATTAGCGTCGCGTCTCCATATTATCACGATGTGCAGCAGCGGATCCAACGGACTTCCCTCGCCGGCCGACAACGCGGACACGAATTCGGGCTGCGTTTCTTTGAACACGTATGTGTATCTCACGCGCTCCGTACTATCGATCGAGTGTTGAGGTTGAGTTAAGGGAGCGATGAATGATTAAACAGGGGATTAAAGAGTCATTTGGTTCGTCCGATACCTGTAAGGCGCCTCGACCGCCGCCTGACGGAATTTGTGCCTCGCGAAATCGTGCACCGGGCTGTTTTGCGATATCAGAATGGCGCAAAGTCGCTTCTGCGGCCTAAGCCACTCGGGCGGGCAGACGGAATCCAGCATCGCCTGATTCGACAGCCGCGGCAACATGAGGAATTTGTTGTTCGCAATGACGTTGTGCATCGTCTCGCTGGGTATGTCCTTCATGCTGACGGAAGCCATGGGCTTCTCGGAATTCTCGTTAAACAGTAGCAGAGTGTCCAGATCCCCGGATATCTTGTATTTCGTAGTTATAGATTCCGTGTCCGGTTTTCCAACCTGGGCGAAAAATAGGTTTCGGGACATGAATAAATCAGTCTCGTTGCGCGCTCGCAAAGGTCACGCGATTTCGACGACGGATTTTTTCGTACCTGGACAAAGCCGAAGGCAACGCGGTCCCTGTGGTGAAAAGCAGTGAGCAAGTATCGCAATCTCGCCGAGTCTCTCTTCTCGAATATCAAAGCTCGAATTCGGTTGTCGACCCAACCAGAGAGGAAGTTGTCGACGTTGTCGTTGTTGATGTTGCGAATCAACTTGTACGGAAATTTGCTTCTTAGGAATTCTGCTTGAATATAACAGTATGCGATTAAACCGTTGGTTCGCCGACGCGATACTTTTTTCCTTTTTCAAATTGCTTAATTATTATTGTACGGGTGGACGAGAGGTTCGATGCATACCAACGACTTTTTGAACACTGAACAGTGACTCCTTGTAAATACTCGATCTACCGTCCAGCGTGACCGCCAGACACGGCAGCGAGTGGACGCCCATTCTTCTCGCAAATGCGGGCTCCCTTTCGGCATGAGCGGTCATCAATACCACACCGAGCGGCTCTAATTCGTCTATCAGCCTACGCCATGTCGGTTCTACTTGCAGGCATGCGAAGCACCAATCGGAATAAAAAAGAATTAAATGCGGCGTGCGGAAGCTCTTGGCAACTACGATATTCTCATAAGTTCTGCAAACATACAATATTTTTAAACATTATTATTATTACGAAATTGTAAGATAACGTGATATACAGGGTGCTTGAAAACACTGTGATATTCTCATGGTTCTGTCAATTTTCTCAGGATCGAGCAAGAAAAGCTTTGACTCTCGTTTCAATCCACCCTGTATACAATTGAAATACAACACAATTTAGCGGCTGTTCATCACTGAAAAGCTCTACTGACCGAAAGGTGATGCTCATTTTATGGAAAAAAGATATATCACGATTTTGGTAATGAAACTTGAAGTTTCCAGAGAATATTTCCTCCAGAGGATCCGGCATGTGGAAGTGACTGTTGTCCCTTCTTTGTCTAGTGGCGCCTTCCTCTGTTATTCCATGATTATCAAACTTTCTTCTCCTCTCGGGATCCGTCAGAAGCTAAAGGCAAAGCGAAATATAAGTGAACCATAAATACAGAAATCAATTGGTAGTTCCAAGCAGAGGCAAGCTGCATTGTACGTTTACCTCGTAAGCCCTTGTAATTTCAACAAATTTATTCTCAGCCGCTGGATGATCAGTTTTGTCCGGATGCCACTCTTTGACAAGATTCTTGTACGCCTTGCGTATATCCTGCATCGTGGCATGCCTGGTTACGCCCAGTATCTGATAGGGATTCCTGAGTGGCTCGGACGCGTCGGCGAGCGGCAACAACTGGATGATAACGAAGAGAGCGGCCAGGAACAGCGAGAGCCTCATTATGGGCGCTACGTCGCCCATTTTCCTCCGAATCACCTCGGCCTTCTTGTAAACTGTTACGAATGTGTTACAAAAGTCGACAAACAACATTGAGTGTGACGTAGTCGAGACACGTAGACTAGATAAAAAAGGTTTTTCCCCCTCGCGGACGAGCTTCGACGACTCGCCGATTCGCGATCGAGAATTCTTGTTTACGCTGACGAATTCGCGGGCCGCGAGTGTCGCGGAGTCCGGTAAACACTCGTTGTTTACAGGCGTATTACTCATGTGATCCACTTGCAGCGATGCATCGCCTCTACCCTTAACGAGGCATTTTGTCTCCGCGCGAGGTAATCGACGCGCCATGGCATCGTCTGAGTATTGCTAAAACACCTGGACCGCGCGGCGACGGGGGGAGGGCCGGGGGACTATTCGAAATCTCTTCTCGGTTTTCCGGATGACCAGATATTACTCATTTTCCGCTCTGAGGTTATTGTGGCTTTTCGCTCGTCGCGAGCACCGTACGAAAATAGAACGCGACAGACACTTTGTGGATCGGTGGATTTTCCTCGCTTCGACCCCGAACGCCCCCGAGTCACTCGTGACACGGCTCGAGTTGTCCCCTCGATTCACCCACTGTTGTGACAAATCGCGCACTTGTCTCCGCACTCTTCCTCGGTAATTTTGTTTAACGAGAAATCAATTACTTCGGTGTAGTTTTGTTCATTGCACCTATATTCACTCGGTCAGCTGCCACCGAGGGCGCCGAACGTCGGAGCATGATCAAACTGGCGGCGGCGGCGGCTGCTGCTGCTGCTGCTGCTTCTGCTTCTACCTCCATCCGCAGCCCCGCAGAGGGAAACTTGTCACGTATTGCGCCTCCTTTCCCCCCTATTGTCATCCGTAGACGCCCAACCGGAGGGCCGTTTTATACGAAGAGTCGACTGTAGTAAGTCGCAGCCCTCGTAAGTTATTTTCGGGAACATATTTTTTTTTGTCGGTTGGTTAAGATTTTTTTCATGTTACAACGTCGGGATGAGAATCATTCGACAGAAAAAAAATATATTTGTCTATCCTTAGGTTATATATTTTTTAAATTAGTGGATAATATATTGTGAAATATATGCTTTGTGGATTTTTATGCGACTTCTGCTGAGTCATTCCTATAGCTCAGGAATGTCATGATATTTGTTTTACGTTTGTTCTACATTTGCTGAAATGTCGAAATAAAAAAAAGAAGTTGTAGGATGCGCCAATAGGACAGCAAATACGTGTCCGTAAGGGATGATCGGTAAAATAGAAAACTTCTTTCAAACGATTCGTATGTATTATTTATTTAGGCAGTCGCAGCCGTCGCACGACAGTGTAGAAAAATCGATAGTATAACGGTAGAGGGGACGATTGGACTGAGAGGACACCTCATCGAAGGCAATTAGTTTATTTTCATCGTTTTTAAATATTATTACAGCTCACACAAACATATATACATCCTGTACTGAGCACATTTACAGTTTTTTTTTAAATCCAATATCTGCGGATTTTCATATAGGTCGACATTCTCAAGCGAATTTCAATTGCGCTATGTATATTTCGAGGCGCGCACACAAGCGAAATTACGATTTTCAGTTGTTTTTGTTGTTGCTGATGTTGTTGTTCTGTTCCTATTTTTCTTCGTGAACACAACAGCACTTTGGCGGCCTGGTGCATTCCAGTTAAATCATTTTTAAAACCAAAATAATTTAGTAAAATAAATCACTTAGGTACGTGAAAAGTACAATACCTCGCGTATTACTTCGCGTTTTATGTCTCGTAAAACGTCGATAATACTATTTCGGCATTCGAATCGTGGTCCAGGATATCCTCGTCATTTTTCGCCCGAAATCGCGAATATTCGGCAATTGACCAAGGTTGTTTTTTTTCGTCGACAATATTACAGTCTAAGAATAAATACGGAGTTAAATATTATCTACAAAATTATCGTTACGCACGTAAAAGATCGTTCGTGTCCGGGGGGGGAGGGAAGTGTTCGTAGCAAATTATCGTAAGAAAAATCTGTAAAAGATAGTTCAACGGGGCCCGTGATATCGATAACTTTTATACCACATGCATACATATCATATAGGCGCGAAAAAGTGTCGCGTTGATTTCGAATTTATTCCCGTAATAATGATTAAGCGTCGATCGCGCGGGGCAGCTCGCAGTTCGGCCGACATAATAATATCCTCTTTCGCGATGCCTCGACGCCCGATGACGATAGAGAAGAGAGACTTGAGAGTACTTTAGATAAGCTAGTACAATAACAGAGCAAATATACGAACCTGACATAGATAGAGTTACGTAGCCGCGCGTAACGGTCAGTCAAAAATTCACCAACAAACACAGACAATTTCATTTTCTCATTTTTTCTCCACTCGTTGCGATTCGTCGCAATTCCTATTACCAATAATTACAAGATTCGATTTCTCACGTCGGCGAAAAATCGCCGAGCTCCTCTCTCTCTCTCTCCCTCTCAGCAGTGAAATGTGGAATGCATTGTAATCTTCGTTAATCGACGCGAATATACAATTTTGGTGACGGCGAATTAATCTAAGCTCGACCAATCGTCACTTTGGCCTCGCGCGCGTTTGAGATATATCAATCAATGGTCCATCGTAGCCGTTGGTCTTCCGGCGGAAGATCGAAGGTCATGATCGTTGTAGAAACGAAAAAGAAAAACCAAAAAATAGAGGGGAACGAAGATACAGTACGTCAAGAAGAAAAAAAAAAGAAAAAAAAAATCGTACGCATTTCGTCCTCCGCTCGCGCCTTAGTCTGTATCTCTCCGAGTGAATCGGTTGCGTTGGGTCGCGCACGCCGTGACAATTCTTCTTGGCAACTCGACGAACGCGAGGGCTCCGAGCTAAGCCAAGTAAGTTCTTGGATTGTTGCTCTTGGCCTGGGTCACGACGTTCGGCTCCTCCTTGGCGGAGGAACTCGGCCAGGCCTCCTCGGCGAGGCTGCCGTATCTCTGGACACCCGGAAACGGCGGTCCGGAACTCTGGGGCGAGTAGTAGCCACCCTGTAGCTGATAATAATTGTTGCTCGGCGACTGGTAGCAATAGTCCGGCGCCAGGACGTTGCTGTAACCGGAGTACGAGCCGTACTGCGAGGACGAGTAGGACGACGAGTAGCCGCGCTCGCTCAGGCTCCGATAAGGCCCCGGATGGTGGGGCCTGTCCTCTTGTCAGACGGGCGTACTCACTGCCGCGCTGCTTATGTACTCAATGTCGCCTATGCTCTTCACCCGACGATGTCGCTTCCCTCCAGTGGTCATCGGTCTCGGTGGTAGCTGCGGTGGCGGCGGCGAGTTGCTCCGAATGCTGCTCATGTACTGACACTGGCTGGCGAGACTTCCGGTATCCGACGAGGAGGACGGCGACGCCTTCTCGCTTCTCGGACGCAGACCGAACGCGCGACTCAGTGAACCCTGTAAATCCAATACCACTATTGTACACAAACGGTGACTCAACGACGTAGGATCGCCTTCTTCCTCCTCTTCTTCTTCGTACACTATTTTTTTCTTTCTTTTATTGTCCTTTCGTTCTCCATCTACAATGAAACTACGTGAGGTCAAGCAACTACGAAATACAGAACCACGGCTAAGCTACGTTGCAAGGATGGGGTTATTTCTCAACTCGGGGTCAACAGACACGAGGACTAGATTGTAGTTCCCGGTTACCACGTTATATATTGCAATTCACACAGAGAGACTGCATTCCTCGAAAGTAACGAAAAAATAAAAATAAAAATTCAAGATACTGAACAACGAAATCGGTGAGACTAGATGACGCTAATTGATGGTGAGAAGAACTGGGCGATGTCGAGAAAGCAAACGACACGTGAATTCAATGAGACAATCAAACTTGCTGCACAGTGACGCTCGACGGGTGATCAGATTGCCATCGATGAGGACGGGATTTTATCGTAGTGCCGATAGCTTTATTTTTCTCGCCGACAAATATATTGATCGTGCTACGTGAAATTCGAGTGACGTCCGAGACGCGTTTGAACGTTGACAGTGAATTTTATACTCGGTTTACTGTGGAAGGAAAACGTGGACGATATACGGGGAGAAGGATCTTAAGGATATAGAAGTTGTACTATGAATTTGAGTTTAGTTCCCATACCTGAGAGCTCCTCCACGACAACTAGTAAGGACGAGATAGGTCAGTTAAGAACCCAAGCTCCATCCACATTGAAATCACATTTTATATTTACACATTCGTCGCATTTCATGCTCTGATCTTATTTCTCGTTTGTTTGTCGTATCGTTTTTTTTCCTCATCGTTTCTTCATATATTAATATGTATATATGTATACGAACAACATGACGTTCGTTAAAATTCGATTCGTTATCGCAGATAATGGATTATTGTAATGGCAATTACGCTCGTTCTGTTGTATGCATATGTATACCGTATCCATATACAATATGTATACGTACTCGCTATGGACAATATATATGCGGCTCCTAGATTTCACGAGTACTCTGTTATTTTTTTTTTTTTTTACATACATAAGGAAGAATTCGTGTATGGATATATATACAGTGTGTTCGGTGTTCTATGTTTGTTGTCTTTCGTTAATGTAAACTATCGAGAGATATTACTTTATATATATAAAGTGAACCCACTAACGTTTTACAGTAAATAGTAGCAAATTACGGGATTGCAATATTCATTCGACATTAAATTCCTTTTGCCCGGAGCGACTCGGAGTCCAGAGATGATTCCAGTTATTTTCATCTCGAAATATTATATTCGTCTCACGCGAAAATTTGTCACTCGCGGGTTAATCCCTCTGGAATCCAACTTGCTCCGGTTTGCGCGTACTATATAGTTTATTACGGCTTAGGCTCATAATCGATCAGTCTTTAACCATTCCCGGCTTATCGCTCGATAATTCACGAGCGAATTTAACGATAAGCCCCGGCGACCACGTTTTCCCCGATAAATTCTCCTCCTCCCACAGGCTCTCGAACGATTAGGTGGCCAGAGAGAACACGTAGTACGTACTTGGTTTATGTCAATTCGATGCGTACTTTGACGTTTCATATTTATCACTAATTTTTAGGTGGTCAGAAGACTTGGTTTGTCGCTTGTATACCCTTTTTCTTTTTTTTCCTTTTTTTCTTCATCATCTCTTAATTCGGTAGTGATCAATCGCGAATGTGATCATAGCTACTAAGCTCAAAGCTAATCGGAGTATTCGATCGATTCTTTTTTTTTGTCAGAAAAAAAATCGACTGCTTACACTGGACGACAGTTCCGCCTCGCGAGGCTTCCCACTTTCGGATTTTATTATAATATTCATCAAAGCCCACCCGATGACCGCAATGCTCTCCAATCGACGCGCGGCGTATCATCATTAATTGACATCGTACCGAGAGCTTCGCGAGGCGAAACCGTTCGGGACGACAGACGCAACAATATGACGAATTTGTGTCGAGGATGTCAAGTAGATGTAGTTAATGAATGAATATGAATGAGTATACCGAACCTTTTTCAAGTAAAGAAGACTGCAGGTCTGCGACGATCCACAGGATGCAGGGACAATGACAAATGTTAGGTCATTCGAGCCCATAGCTCACAGCGAGGGCGTCACACATTTTCTCACTCAGTTAGCCAGCCTCCTCTCTCCTCATTTCTCTCCGTTCATCAATTCACTCCTCGGGACGTATGTTTATGACGAGGAAACATCGGACTAGGGTTTTTTTTTTGCGAATGTCGGCAAGCAAAGGCCATGCAAACATGCCGGTGATTCGATGAAAACAAGGCGTGATGGGTGCGTGAAAAAGTAAAAATAAAAATGCGTTAATGTGATGTGTGATGCATTATTAAAAAAAAGAGCAAAAACGCAAGCGAGCGATACGAATAGGTGGAAGAGTCAGAGACGGGAGTTAAGAACGATTATCAAATCACGTGTACGCAATAATTCGCTCCCTTGAACCATATCGTGTCGCACTTGCACCGGCTTTTCTTTAGCGTAACCGGACTAATAACAAGGCAGATAATAATATAATATAATATAGATATACCTATGAATATCGTAGAGACAGCACGAAACGTGCAGGTCCCTAGGACGCTACACATTCCGCGTGACCCTTGGTCTAAAGAAATAATTAGCTCGTAATTGATTAATCGCAATGGCTAGGGCTACCCGGCCGCGCTAATTAATTCCCCTGTGGTGTCATGCGAGGATGTGGCGTTAGGATAGGCGTAGGCGGTACGTTACCCTGAGGCTCGATCTGCGTCTGTCAATCGTGTTAGAGTTGTTGGCCGCCGAGGCCATGTGGAGGGCCGACAGCGAGCTCTGATGGTGCTGAAGGTGAAGAGCGCGATTCCCACGTCCGAGACTCCCGCCCGCGCTCACTGTGCTCATCGGACGGCTTCCTATGTGATTCCTCGGGACGACCTCCAGCTGACTTCTACACACACGCCACACACTCTCATGCACGCTTTGCGTAAACGCAAACTACGCGCCACATACGTATATACCTCGGCAACACCGCAACACACACACGTGTGGCACGAGCTGCAACGATCCGTGCCAGTTTTTTCGTTTTCGTTTTTCTTCTTTTTCAATCTCGTTAAATTACTCTCGAATTCGTGCGAATTTCTCGCTTCTATTCTTCTCTTGGCTTTGCTTTCCGGGCCTGATGGTTTTTACATTGGCTCGCTGCAGCTGCCCGATCTCATAGATTCATTTTTTCATCATAATGAATATCTAGTCACAACATAAATATACATACACAAGCATTTTGTGCTCCATTGATAGAGAAATGTATTTACTGGGCTCTAATGCGCCCGAGCGGATCTCGCGGCCGAGGGTCCGTTTTGTCTCGCGCTTCAGGCATCTGGCTGGATGTAAAGTTTCGTGGAAACTTGTCTCGTCAGCGTGAACGGGACACATTAGAGCCGAATAACGGATTGTGAAAGTAACATCGAACAGTCAAGAATGATAATATAATCAATATATAAAAATTGGCAAATTATAGTCAAGAAGAAAATAATAATGCATAGTGGCGTGATCCATGGTCAGGGATCAAATTATTCTTTTTCTCAAAAATTAAACGAGACAATTCGCGCTGGATGCACCGAATTAATTGTCGATACGACTTTTTCTGACCACGGATGACACCACAATCACTAAGAATAACGTGTGCTGTACATAGCGTAGTGCAGTGCAGGCAGCAGCTGTGGGCTACGGCTCAGCTACATTAGAAACTTTACCGGTGGATATCCGCGACCCACATCAGACGCGGTTTCGCTGGTAACTCTAATTTACACAATTTTCCGTTATAAATCAAGTGGAGAGTCTGCAGACCCGTCTAGCATCGACGGCCGAGAGCATCGACCAATCATATACTTCTCGGTGCTGTACGGTCACGTTTTTTTTCTCTCTCTTTTTCTACTTCATCATTTCATCTTTCTTCGAGTTACGTAATGAATGTTTGTATATGTACATTATGTCGGCTGTATGAGTTATCGAATCTACGTGTGTGTATTTCTGGTACAACAGGTATATCGTGTGTCCATATATATATATATGTGTATACATATATATAAATATTATATATTATAAGTACATTTATATAATGACGTTCGTGGCGGAGCGCGCGAGTCGTCGCGTCACAAATTCAAGGAAGACGAACACTCGGTCCATGGGCGACGAATAATTAAGAGACGACGACGTCGACGACTGACAATTTTTTATCGACGCTCAACCACGATCGTCGAGCGCGTGCCATTTTTATTCGGCTTGTTCCGATGCGCCGGCAGTGCCTTCGACCGGAGTCTCCTGCGACTTCCGGCCTTTTTTCTCCAAGTACGTGACGGTAGGCAAGCTTCTTTGGCATCGCAACACGACGCTCGAGGGCGAAATAATATCAGGAGAATGATCATTCGGCGGACTTGCGCGAGTTAAGCGAGATGGATGTCACACGTCGGCGAAACGTCGATTTTTCCGTGCCGCTGTGTTACATCGGAAGAATTTTTCATGTCAAGCCGCAACGAAGACGCGAAGCCTCGGCGGCGACGGCTGTCGAGCTCGCGGCAACGACGAACGGTCTCGTCGTTACTCGTGAGATAAAAAAAAACGATAAACGTGCATGCCCGACGGCAGGTCGATCGGAATATGTGAGAGGATGTCCAGAATCGTTTTCCCATAAGCTGTGTTACACAGCGTCGCGCGCGATATGAACGTCGATATTTGGCCGGTATCCAAGCGGCCCCCTCGCTCGCGCGCGCGCTGCGCCCCCCGCGTACGTCGAAATATTCAATAGACCACGCGGGCCGCGCCACTCGGGGTCCCTGCGGTTCTTCTACACGACCGAAAATTACGAGGCCCGCGCGGTGCGTCGAGATTTCCCACCAGCCGCGCAATCGACGCGTTAACGCGATTTAAATATCGACGCGATTAGCAACGATCACGGTGCATTAAATCCGCGCTTCATGAAAAGCGAATTGGGGTATCGACGCGCGACGATTGACGACCGCGGCCCCGAGTTCACGACCACCGCGGTATATTCAAGGAAGAAACGATTTTATTCGCGCGATTAAATGCTACGGTGCTCTGTATATCCACGCACGATTGGTCTCGCGGCTTTTGCTCGACGGAGTAACGCGCGTTATTCGCAATCCGCGGTATCGATATTCCGACGGGGCTCAACGACGAGCAGTTCGAATCAAACTTCGCTACGGATTAGCAATACAATAGAGAGGGAAGCGAGAGAGGAGATTAAACGCGAGCGGTTCATAAAAAAGCGATTTGAATATCGCCGCGCGATAATTGACGCTGTTGACGAGAGCTGCTCCCGGTGCTCGTGAGGAAGGTGGCGCGAGAGAGTTTGTGCGAAGCTCGAGAAAACGGTTCTTTATCGCGAGACTCGAACGCGCTTTTTATTCGCGCACGATTTCCGCGGGCGTCGCGGCGCGAGTCCGACTTCGGGTATCGGTTGTTGTTCGCCGCGCTCGAAATCGCGAAGGAAACCCCTGGCGAGCGCGGGGTGAAAATCGATGCGCCACCGCGGTCTTCGAGTTCTCTCTCTCTCTCTCTGTCGGGCTCTCTTATTGTTTTCTACCTACCTATATATCGCAGACTATACTTTGATTACGAAGCCTCGAGTGCACTTCTCCAGCTCTCGCTTGGCCGTAGTTGCCTCCCTATCTTCGGTATATTCTGCGCGACCGGGTACTCGTCGGTCCTTTGAAAGACCATTCGAGACTATCGTGGGGTATTAGCAGAGGATCTTCCGGCACTCGTTTACGGGAATTCGCGTTTACTTTCATTTTTTTCCTTCTTCTTCTTTTTCTCCCGGTTCTGTTCTGTTTAAGCGGAGACCCGTCTCAAACGCGGCGAGGGTCAAGGAACCTCGGTAATGAAAGTGAGATTCTGCGCTGGGGTTCTTTTTTTTTTGTTTAAAGATCGTGCAGAACCGATTGACTTTTCTGGCGCGCTCAAAAAACTCGTATCGAGTGATAGTAAAAACAGCTGCTTTTTGTGTTACGTCACGATGAAGTATGACAAACGCGCGAGTGTCGGGATTAGTGAGCGCTGTCCAGTGTGCCCTCTGGATGACAGTAGATTGAGTACCTTGCTGGGAGAACAAGGGCTTCCAGTTCGGCGGTCAGATGCCGACGTATCATGTGCTTCGCCGGGGGAATTCCCAGCGCCGTCGCCATCGTGTCACCTGTGAAAGAGGGCTCGAGGACCACCAGGGCACCGTGAACCCCCGAATCTGGAAAGATATTCGCGAGGAATATATTAAAACGAACACGAATAATTTTATAAGATTTTAACGTAGTCGTAAATTGTCGAATTTTCGCACCTTTTAGATTGTCAGCGTATTCGGTGAGGTCGATGTTTCTCGCCCATCTTATGAACCTCTGATTGGTCCAGACTAGAGGATCCTCGTCGACCTGCTCGCACTGATGTCTCCTCACAGCGAGGGCCTTGAGAAAAATAACACAATCGATACGATTATGTTTCCGTCATTTTTGCTTTTGCCGCCAAGCTCTATTACTCATACCTGACGATCGTATTTCAGCATCCTCAGCAAATTGATGCCGTGCATGATGCTCGCCTGATGAAATTTCCTCGTTACACCGAGCAGCTTCTCGAGTTCCTTCTTGACAACGTGATCGAGCATCCTCGCGTCCACCATGTTCGTGGCGAAGCTCTCGGAATATTGAGCGAGACCGAGATCCGGAAGCCACTCAGAGCTGACCCACGTGTGGCCGAGCTGAGCGATGCAGGAATATCGCACGAGGCTCGGATGTCGGTGCTCCTCAATCGCCAGTCTGAGCTTCTTTCGGTGAAGCGGATGGGTCACACCCAGCCCGGCTTCCAATTCGGCGTCATTGAGCTCGAGCAAAACCTACGATAGTTCACAAACAATTCGTGATATGCAAAACACATAAGTTTCGATTGATCCAATTCAACCCACGATTTTCCCTCGCGATCGCAAATATTCGTCATCAAAATGTTATCACGGATTTTCATATACATTCGCCACTGAATAAATATATTTCTCCCACGTATCCGACGATCTTAAGATTCACGAAGGGAAATTTATCCCGAAACTTTGAAATCCCGCGGCGCATAACTTCGACCCGAAAGCATCCAATAAACATGAAGAGATCGGTTTTACCTTGCCAGACTTGACGTTCTCGGCGCATCGAGGTCCGTACTGCGGCATCCCGAGGGCGACCTCGAGCCAGGCGAGCACGGTGGGTGCTCGCCACCGTTCCATCGGCACTGAGGCGGCCTCTCTCAGCAGCCGCAATTTTTCGGCGTATCCCTCCTCGGTGAGCGGCGACCACGATCTGAACGGATCGAAGCCATCGGGACCTTCGTTTCCGGCGCTTCCACCGCCGCCGACTCCGCCGCCGCCCGTGCTGTTTGCCGTCTTCCGGTGTCGCGACCGCGCGAAAACCCTGCAGCGAAAGTACAGACAGAGAGGGAGAGAGGAGTTCCATTATTGAATCCCACGTACAGAGAGAAGCGACTCGGGTGCCTCGGTTATAGCTCGTCGCCGGATCGTCGTAATGAAGTTCGGTCTCGAGTGTGTTTGTTCCTCGAGCGAGAGACGACGTAAAGAGGACCACGGAGTGAGTTCTCTTTTTTTTTATTTTCCTCCGTCTCCTTCTCCTCCGCCGGCGGTGCCGCTTTTTCCGCGGTCAGTGATATTAAATGAGAGTGAATTGAATCTGTTTGATCGTACACGAGTGTTCCACCGTCGTACGAGAGTAGGAGCCCCGAACGAAGCTGCTTCATTCCCGCTTTCGCGTTCGTTTCACTTATTCGCTCGGTCGGCTCCTCTCTCGGGTTTTTTTTCCTGCCTTCTCCCTCGGCCGCGAGAGTGGCAGAGTGCACGAGATCCTCTTGCCACTCTCGCGAACCTATTATCGATTCGCCATAATGAAATTCATTCCTGGGGCCGGCTCCTCTCGGTAGGATTCAACACACACCGCGCGCGCTAAGCACACGCTACGAATGAAAAACATTGAGTAGCCAACTGCGCGCTGCAAAAAGGGCCAGAGCCGTGAGTTTGCTCCGAGATAATTCGCGGCTTTTACGCAGGTTCGAACGTTCGCCTCCTGTTCGTTCCTTTGCCGTAGCCGCTCGCCGTATGCTCGGCGTAATAGAGACCGCGGTGAGTTTCCGTTAGCCTCCTTTCCCGCAAACTGCCTGAAAACCGCCCCGATTGCTGCGGGGCGGCCGGGATTCGCCGGGGCAGCATCTATCATTTACGAAAGAGAACGGAAAACCGGGCCAGCGGCTTCCTCGACGAGCGGCTCCGAGTTCTCGTCTTCCCCGCGGCAGCCGTAGAACACGTGAAACTTGACGGCGCAACGATATTTTATGCAAGCCTCCTGCGAACCAGGCTGCACAGGATAATCGATATGATCGCGCGCGGTATTGGGAAATATCTGAATATTTTTCGTTCCACAATGGACTCTGGAAGACGACGTGGAGATCGATTCTGCGGGGAAGACATCGTCGTTGATAAACGACTTTGTGATTCGAAAAATTCTCAATGAGCGAAAGACACGCGAGCGAAAGATATAACCGAGATATATACCCGTATTTTTGTGTGTCAGATCTATTTTTCGACTCGTCTCCCCTTTCCGCGCGGGCGAAGGTTTCTCATTTCCTTTTCTTAATGCGATTTTTCGTACCTCGATATGGATCCCCACGGTCCACCCCTCGTGGCCGACGATCGCGAGTGTGCGGCAGGTGGAACGACAGGTGGAGGCTGCTTGCTTCTTCTCGGCTCGGATTCCATGGGGCTCGACAGTTGCTCGACCGAGCGCGACAGCGACGAGTTGTCCATCGACCTCGAGAACGCGTTGAGCGGCGAGAGCGTCGGGCTGCAGTCCTTCGGCGTGGTCGCTGCTGCAACGATACATCATGATAACTGACGTTTACATCCGCGTGTACACACGTTTCGCGCGGCGCGAAAAATGCTTCCTTTTTCGACGATCGATCTCGCGGGACCCACTGGCGTCGTCAATTTTAAACGCTACGACGATCCTCGACAAACGGGCGAGCACGACCAGCGTGTAAATCATAATTGCACCACGGAGTCGTCGAGTCGCTCGTATTACAGCGTGATTGATGCAACATAAAGAACACACAGCGAATGGAGCACACGAACGTCTCCTCATCCCGCCTGACAGAGGGCTCAGGACATGCTCATGCATTAAAAAAGAACATGGAAAAATCATTTCGGTATCGACAGACGCGTCTTGCGCGGCGGACCGGCGCGCTTCGAGACGCCACCGGAGAGTCGAGCACAGCGAGGAGTGACACATAACAAATAGAGAAAGACGTAAATATACGTGGCAAGCGTTTTAAAATAACGAGTCGCGATCGACAGTGGCTGCGGAGACGCTGTTTTTTTTTCTCTTTTTTCTTCCTTTCCCCTCGTTCTTCGTTTTTGTCTTTTTCAAGATTTAGATCTGGACACTTACATTGATACATGTGCGGCGGTGCTACGGAAGATACCACGGAGATGCTGTCCATGTCGAGGCCGCTTCCCTCGACCGTTATTGTCGGCGTGCCTGCGCGAAATATAGGGAATATTATAAATCAACCGGGCGGGGCGGCGCCGCGCTGTGCACGTGCGAAAACACACTCGACGTCCGTGAGAGCCCCGTCGTCCTCTCCCAGGGAATCTCTTGAAAACTCTCGAGCGAGAGGGCACTCTCGCCTCGCGAGGTGGGGAGTCCTCTCTGAGGACTCCTGACTCGATGGCTCGAGCGCGGAAAACTCCCTTCGACGTGCACACACGCCACATTATGTAACTCGCTTTCGCGCCCGTGTTCTTTATGTTGCAGCGTTCGGTGTCGCAAATTAATATTACGGAGAATATAGAGAGAGAGAGAATAAAAAACGAACGAGAGGTAATTTTCTAGAAGACGCAACGAAAGCTTCTTCCGCGCAAAATCTTCGTTGTAATTCGACGAGGGCGGGAACATTTTGCTCCAACTAAATTTCTCGTCCTCTTTTTTTTTCTCCTTTCGCGACGAGAAGCGGCCCTTGAGAAGGCATTTTAAGACGCGAGTGGGGAAAGACGGAGACGGCGCACGGAGAGAGCGCTAAGCTTACCGTCCGTCGTTGAGTCCGAGAGATTTCCCCCGACGCTTGTGGCACCTCCGCTCTCGCGATCGCTCGATCCCCGAACGCCGCTGTCAGCACTGCAGCTTCCACGATCGCCCGCTTGTCCGCCTCCCGTGCTGGAAACTGCACTGCCGGGCATGCTGCCCGCTGTAACGCAGAGCTCGGTGCCGACGAGCGCTTGCTGGGAGCCCAGGTGAGGCATTATTATACCGCATCCGCTTCCACTGCCGCCACCGCCGCCGCTGCTGACTGCACCGGGCGTCGCGGTGCCGTTCACGCTTCCCCCGACGCTGCTGCCTCCTCTCTCGGATAGCTGACGCTGAAGCTGCGTGGATGAATGGCATTTCATTTGGTAAACTATTTATACTCCAGTAAAATGTAATAAGTAATTACGATATTTTTTTTCGCAGAAAGCTCAAGGTATTTATTCTACAAGTCCCGTGTAATTTAGCCTCACTTCTTTGATAGTTGCATGCGCGTGCGAAAGAGCAGCTTCCTTGTCGGCGAGGCTGGCGGCGAGGCTGAGGCTCCGGTCGGCCTCGTCCCTGGCGGCCCTGAGCAGACTCCAGCGTTCGCGTTCCCTCTCGCGTTCTCGCTCCTCGGCGGGCAGTCCGGCTCCCTGCTGTTGAAGACGTCCGAGGGTCGCCTCGTTTTCGCACATCCGCTGAAATCAACAGTGAACGAGACCCACGTTCGGGCAGTAACTCCACCCCAAAACCACCACCGAATTTGTGTCATGCATGGAGAGTAACAAACACAAAAAATCCAACGAGCATGCGAGATTGTCGGTTGGGCCGAATGAAGCGACGCCAATTGGCGCGAATCACGCGGGTGAAGCGAGTGAAGAGGTCGCGACGAGTGTGCAATCATTCGCGATCGAATTAACGTGACCGCGGAAACGAAGGTATTCATTCTTCGAGCCGGCGGGGGCCGAGCTGTTAGACCCTCCGGAGCCTTAATCCACTTATCCCGTGCGGGCGGTGGGGGGAAACTAAGGCGCATCTTGGTATAACACGCGGACATAGAGGACACGACGGTTGCTCGGTCGGAGCGGAGAGTTCCATCTATGTATATAGTGAATGAGGGTGCGGCGCGGTTATTGGGGAAAGTTCGGAACGCGATTACCGCCCGGAGACGACGACGACGACGGCGACGACGGCGTCGACGACGTTGGTAGTAGTCCACACCGGAAAATGCCTTGGGAATCGGTCGGAGTATCCCCCATCAAACTCGAACGTGTTTCGGCATGATTCGCGGCTAGACCTCTTCCTCCACTTCCCAATCTCCTCCACTTCTATCGGTATACACAGCATTTAAATACGTAACAAACCTGTTCGCATTAATGCTGCGATCGATCGATCATGAAAATAGATTTCAAATAAAATGCCGGAAAGAAAACCGGAGACATGCCGGAATGCCGGAGAAATTATGCCGGTGCAAAAAAGGTGTATTAAAAAAAAATCTACCAACAATTTGCGTACGACATCCGCTATTAATTCCCCTGACGCGAAAAGTGTATTGAATCATTCTCCCGGCTAATGGGATATAATTCATCGGATATCTGCCTCCTCGATAAGCCTGGCGTGCGAGTAACGGGATCTCTGATCCGTCTATTATAACGCGAACGAGGATCGCGTTCGCGAGGGCAGTCGGGGTGGATGCGATTTGGTGGATAAACAAGAATAACCCTCGGTGTTTGAGGCGCACATATCCCACGTCTTGGCGGTGGAACGAAGGCGGCGAGACCCCTCGTCGTCGAATCCCACCGATTCTCCTCGTCTCCGCCGTATTACAACACACAGAGCCCGCGGGCTCTTTAGTCGTTGTCGTGAATTCGCGTTCGTGTCTGGCGACGTTAAGCTCGGCTGAGTTCGTCGAGGGGTCGCGAAGTCGGGCGGTGCTTTCCGCGCGCGAGGCGCACGTAGGGTACAACACGACGTCTCTCGGGCTTCTCGCTTTCTCGGTGGACGGAAAAAAGAGAGCACACGGCGGTGGATATACAGGGGGTGACGGTGGGTTCATCTGCTCCGGGAAAATTGGCCCGGAACGGGGGCGCGTTCACCCCCGAAGCAACGGGGCCTCGTTGCATGCCAGCAGCTCGCAAAATCCGTCTCCGCGCCCTCTGGGCTCTTCCCTCGAACGCGCCACCAGCGCGCACGTAGAGCACCAGTGACACATCGACACTGCGCGAGTAGATGGAGCGGATTATGGCTGGCGATGCCTCGAGGTGAAAAGGGGCCGTGGGGGCGAGAGGGATAAAGTGACGGGAAATTGACGTCGAGCTTTATCAGGGAAAATAGCGTAAAACTCGACGAGACAAGAGACTCCCGTGCGCCGCTGTGTGCAACGAGGTTGGAAGCTCCGATGCTCTGGGATGAGTGAAGAGTGCCGAGAGACGCCGAGTCCTAGGTCACGGCTTCTGGTCCCCGGTTCATTCTTTTTTATGGCTCACCCTTCTCGCCGAGGGAGGGGAAAACGCCTTACGAAAATTACAAGCGCACCTGCGACTCGGCGCGCCTGATTTTTTAGATGCATAAATTAATGCGAGCAATCACTCTTTGTTCCCCGGGAAGAACACGGGAATTTCCAGACGTAAGCGAGCGAATAACCACTTGAATTTTGAATTGTATTGCGAATGGAACAGAATTAAAAGACGTATAATTCAGCCGAGGCTGACGTTTCAGTCTTCGACCGTGCACGACGTTCTGTCGTCGGCAGATATTGCATTTCGTGCATTTTCTTAGTTTTCCCGTTTCGTATTTTTCCATCTTGTCAAATCTATTTTTCCGAGTTTTATTTTCAAAAGAAACACAGTGCAAGCGGAGAAACTCGTGGAGTGTGTTGTCTTTCGCTTGATACGAGCCACTTGGATTGACGCCAATACGTTCGAGCCTACGACGAGGCCAAGTGGAAAGGCGGTTGAGGGTACGCGTTTCTTTTTCCCCTCTTCTCTCGTTCGACAGCCGCAAATGAAAACATACGAAATGTTATGGATTTCGCGAGGCAATTGATGCGAGCGCGTTATACACGAAGGAGAAATCGAAGCTCGACGAAGGGAGCGATTCGCGAGCCCTCCGAGTGGTTTAATCGCCCGCGCCGGCCCGGCCGGAGTTCACTACTCCGGTTGATTACGTCGAGAGTCGTCGAAATGCGAGACACGGGGGGCGTCCGCCGCGCGGCCGGAATGAAATATTCGCAGGGCCGAGATCTCGCGGGTCGACGGCCCCTCGTTTTCTCTCGCTCGCCCGGCCTCGGGCTCCGCGAGAGAGCCCGGGGAAAATGAGAAATTCCGTAGTTGCCTAATGGAAATATTTCATAGGCCTTTCCGTCTCACGGTTACTGTCGTTCTCCCCCACGGTGACATTGGGGCTCAACGACGCGTTCTTTATAGTACACACTACGCTTCATCCCGCGGAGCTTTCCCAGATCTGCGCGCCCTACGGGCGTGAGAATTTTATATTAAATACATAGATCATGCACACTCGTTTAACCGGCAAGATAACTCACCTGTTCGTAATTTCGTATAAAGTCGCGGAGCTCGCGCTCCTTGTCCTCGAGGGTCCCGTAGAGGGCTTTCATTTGATTGAGAAGATCGAATTTCTCGGCTTTGAGCCTCTTTCGGTCGACCTTGAGCTCGTGCAGCGCCTCACGGGCGCGCTGAAGCTCCATCTCCAGCGCGACGAAGCGCGCTTCCTCCTCGATGGCCGCGTCCTCGCCGCCGACCTCGCCCCTCGCTGCACCGCTGAGCAACAGTCTTCGGAGTCTCGCGACCTCGGCCACCAGTCGCTCGTTCTCCAGTCGCAATCTTCGGGCGCTCGCGAGCTCGACGTGAGGTCCGACTCCACCGTGAATATTCGAGAGCCTCGAGGCTACCACCGGATCGCCCACCAGTCCTGCGTGAATTAATTAAAAGTTGATTAAAACGAAGCGACACTGGCCGTTACGGCAGCGCCGCGGCAGTCGTTTGATAGACACTATTATGACTTGACGTCCAATTAAATTTAATAGATTTTTTTTCAACGGCGATAGAGTCTGATACGGTATTAAGAATTTTTCGTACTTTTTCTTTTCTTTTCGTGTCGGAGACTTCGATATGAGAACGGCTAATTGAAACAAGAAAGACGGCGAAAAAGGAGAGAAAAATCGCCGGCTGCGGGTTCGGGCGCATCGAGAGAAGAGAATTTCCGTTCGACGTGACTTGCCGGCTGTTGGACTCCGCTAATAATTGGCCGCTGCGCGGCGTGCGCAGGGTTTTCAGTCGAGATAGCAACGCGACCTCGGCCAATCGATTCGAGACCTAATTAAGGAACCAACTGGTTCGCCAGATGGTTTCATTGTCGCGACATGGTCGCTCTGGGTTTCCGGAATAATTGTGTCAACGCGAGATCGAGACGTAGCGCTAGCGGAGAGAGCTCGCGGTATTGCATTGTTTCGCTCGACGTTGCGCAGAACGGACGAGCTCCGAGGGATGTACCGACTGAAAGTGGCTTCGAAAGATTTATAAACCCCCGGAGGAAAAATACGAGCGAGCGGCCCGGAGTACAACTTTCCGTCGGGCTTCCTTGGCCTGGATCACGTCGGGCCAACTTTTCTCTCTACCCCGATGCCGTCTCTCCTCGTTCTCGCTGCAATGCTTATCAGTGACTATTACCAATCTTAATTTAGCGGTGGAGCTTGAAGATAAGTTCGCGCGGACTTTGAAATATGACTTCGGGGCCATTTGGAGCGAAAAACCACCGACGCGAATGCCGCTAGCAGCCGCAATAAATATATCAAAATTATTTATCTTTTTCGAAAAATAATTTAATCCGGGCTGAAGGATCACGGTCGATGACCTTTTGGCAATAGGCATCAAATACCTACGATTCTATTATAAATGTAAAGCTGTAACCTGTTTTGTATTGTCAATAAATATACTAGTACTACTACTAATTTAATCCAATGAAATATTAATTTGAACCCACCGAGTGAACTGCTCGGTGAGGTCGGTCTGCTGCTGGGAGCGGGACCCGGTGGTTCGTTGTCCTCGTCGGCGCGCACATCGCCGTCAATAATGTCCTTTCCGTCCTTGTCAACCTCGGCGGATTCCTTGCTCGATCGAATGGAGTCGCGATTCGTGGAAATTCGCAGTCTCTCGACGCTCGAGCGGTCGCTGCTTCCGCGCTGAAAGAATGCCGCTCTGCTCGTGGACGATCCTCGATCGGGGCTCGCACTTCCGGACCTCGAATCGACGCTTCCGCCCGAGCCACCCAAACGAGCCTTCTCCAGCGCCGGTGCGTACGGTCGACGCGCTTTTTCGCTGGGACTTCGACATGGCGATCCGTTGCGTCTTTCTGCAGAGAGGAAAGAGGAGGAAAAAAAATCATTAGAATAAGATTCGTACTTCAGCGGCCTCAGTAGCCTCGAGATATTTCAACTTCAATAGTTTCAAGGATGCTCGAACGAGCCACAAATGAAATTGCACGACTCTCATGGCATCGTCCGTGGAAACAGAGTCACTCGAGATACCCTCGAGGACGGGCGGCATCCTCGAGGATCGATTCCCTCGGTATATCTATTCGGCGAACCGGCGACGCTCATTGTCGCGATCTCTTTTGGCAGGAGATACACACCCGGGCTGGGGGGGCTCGGGAAACCGCGGTTGAAAGGAGCTTGGAGGACAGCCAGATCTCGCTGTTAAGACTCGCGCCGCGAGGACTACAGTTGGAATTGTGATTTACTGAACTAATATAAACCCTAGCCTCGTGAAACGGGCTTCTGGCCTATTATATTTGGAATACAGCTGTCATTAGAAACACGATGCAATATTAAACGAGTCTGTGAATAGCTCGGACGTTTTTTCCACGAAAATAAAGTTACATGGACTGTGCATGAAATTTAAACGAAATATAATCAACTCAAATGAATCCGTAATCCCAACGATACGAGGTTTTTTTTCTATTCCCAAAAATCACCTATCGGGCTGGCTCGTCGATCGATCGGGCTGGTTCTGTCTTTCTTGTCGACGGGACTAGTTCCTTTGTCGATGGGACTGGCGGATTTGTCGCTGGCCGAGCTTCGCTTATCCACCGGGCTACTTCCGGCACTCAGCCTCTTCGAGTCCTCCTGCTGAATCTGCGGCTGAGTCTCCACTATGGCCTCCTGACCGGTGTTGGGGGCGGCGTTTCCTCCACCCCCGGCTGCGCCACCGGCCGTCGACGTCGTTGCGTTGTTGTTGCTACCGGTCGCGCCGGTAGCGCCGTTGCTCTGATGATTGTTGTTCAGAACCAGGGCGCCTCTCACGTCCCTCAGCTCGCCCCTCAGCGTCGCGCACTCGCCCCTCGCACGTTCGAGCTCCCCGTCCAGCCGGGCACCCGTCGCTGCGTTCTCCTCCACCATCACGCGAAGTTTTGCCTGTAACAGAGCGAAAAATAAAATATATTATTCAAAATCTGATAACCCAACTAAATACTTATGAGTCTTTAAATTAAATGTATCGATTCATTTTTTTTGTCAGAATAAACCTGGAAATTCTATTGAAGGAAATTGTCCCCTGTAAGTAATATAGTAAAATCACGAGCTGTGGAGTATGAAATCCTTGATACACTGTTCGATAAATAATCCCGGGGGATAATGTTTAGGGACAAAATGTTGAATGCATAATTCAGCCGAAATAGGTGAAGGCATTCGAGGATTCGGAATTGCCATTGGCAGTGGAACCGGACTGTGCGACTGCAGCAGCAGCAGCAGCAATAGCAGCAGCAACAGCAGCCGAGTTAGATTGTACCGGAGCAGAGGATTCTGGTCGAGCTCCGTCTCTGTCTCTCTGACGCGGAGCTCGTCGTACTGCCGTCGCTGCCGCCTGGCGCAATAAAGCCTACTGAATTAGGTAGAGAGATATCGCAGGCGCAGCAGTAGGTTTAGGTACTCTCGGGACCTCGGAGCCCGTTCAAATGCTCTCGGCCCGTGCACGAACGGATGCTGTGTGTGCGCGCGCGAGCGACGTATATACAGGATGCAGATCGGCTCACGGAATATACCATAGGATTCCGGGCGCGCTTGAGGTCACCGTGCGGTTATCGGGGCATCTGCGGGGCCTCTCGGTTCTCCTCCCGACCCTCCAGCTCCCGCCCTCAGAGACGCTGTATCGCTTTCTCGATACAACCGAGAGACCTGACATTAGATATGGATGTACAAATTCAAATATACGTCCCCCATTGTGCCGATTGTGCCAAATGCAGATGAGACGGATCAACACCTTTGATTATACGAGAAACACGCAACGCTGGGCATCACGATCGTCAGTGCTGGTGTATTTAAATATCTGATGTACAAAATATTTTGATAATATTGTCAAAATATGTCTGAATTGAATTGATTCACTGAATTTTTATTTATCTCCGTAAATATATAAACCAAAAAAATGCTGAGACTGAAGCTAGCCGGGGCGACCCGCAGATGCTGAAGCAACTGTCGCGAGAGCACTCTCCGACCGTACTTCTAGGCATTCTGCTAGATTTTTTTGCAGGTTCCAGAATGAGATTTCATAGTGTACTGTATGTACAGGATGTCAAGTTAGGAAGGGATCAGGTTGTTGTCATTCTGTTCGAGCTGTAATTGGTTACCAGGAAAGTGTGTGATAAACAAATTCTGTTTGGTGTCAAATTTGACATAACAGGACAATCGCGGCTGTGCCCGTAACCTTTTATAAAGCTTTACTAGGCTAATCATATGCGCTGGCGCGCGTGCCTGACACTTTTGGCCAAAATCGACCTCAGAAATATTTTTTTCAAAATATCGACTTATAACCTATACCATCATTCTCAAGTCGCATATTCTATCCCCGAAAACGCTGGTTATTAACAGTTTTTAATCGATTTTGAAAAAAATATTTTTTTGGCGACGAAAAAAATATTTTTTCTGTCAGAAATCGTAGATCCGACTCCGGACCGAAAATCGCCAAAATCGACCCCAATTTTTTTTCTTTTCAAAATATCGACTTTTAACCTATACCATCATTCTCAAGTCGCATATTCTACCCCCGAAAACACTGGTTATTAACCGTTTTTAATCGATTTTGAAAAAAATATTTTTTTGGCGACGGAAAAAATATTTTTTCGGTCAGAAATCGTAGATCCGGCTCCGGTCCGAAAATCGCCAAAATTGACCCCGATTTTTTTTTCTTTTCAAAATATCGACTTTTAACCTATACCATCATTCTCAAGTCGCATATTCTACCCCCGAAAACACTGGTTATTAACCTTTTTTAAACGATTTTGAAAAAAAATATTTTTTTGGCGACGAAAAAAATATTTTAAAATATTTTAAAACTGATAAAAAAAATGTAACCGCTATTTTCAGGGGTAGAATATCCGACTTCAGAACGATGGTATAGGTAAAAACTCGATATTTTGAAGAGAAAAAAAAAAAAAATGTTTCTGAGGTCGAGTTTTACGATGTTTTTAGTGCCTCTTGCGACAGTGAATCGAGGCATTTTGCTAGATTTTTTTGAGGACGCCGCAAGGAGAGTTCATATAGTGTCCTCAAAGTACAGGATGCAAAATTAGGAGGGGACGAGACGTTTAAATATTTGTTAACGATTTTTTATAAACACCTACGATAATTAACTCCCAAACAGCTCTGACAATTCGACCGAGCCGACCGTACATTCGTCGTGACAAATTTTCGTCACACTCCAGTGTCTCGCGCGAACGCTCGATTAGAACACGGCCAGTCGCTAGTGATATACATCGGACAGCGGGGTTCAGCGCCGCGAAATCCGTTCGCCCGCAGAATAGTTTCCGGCGCGCGGCTAAGGTGGAGTTGGCCCCACGTACATATTAGCCCTGCGAGTGGATCCAACGGGCCAAATGTACGGCCGCGCAGCGCCGCGCCAGTCCAGCCAAATAGAAACTTCGCTACTCGCTCGTGGCAAACATAATTTCGCCCGGAGACCGGAGGTTTCGCCTATTGGCCCGTTTCCAGTTGCATCACAAAGGGGCGCGATACTCGGGTTGGGTTGGGTCGGGTGCGACTGCGGGATATACGAGGCGAGTCGGGAGGGGTATAATCTCTGCCTCTTTCTCTCGCGCCATTCGAACGACGCGAACTTGTTGCGTTTCCGGTGACTGAGGAGGCTCGAACCGTGCCAACCCGGCCATCCGCGAAGACAAGGGAGAACACGGCGGTCGGCGGCCTTTCGCGCGCGCGCTATCGATCGGTCCCGCATAATCCGGCGCGCGCCGCGTCACCCCGCGAATTTCGATACAAACTTTAAGCGGCGAATAGACGAGGCAATTACGCCGCGCGCGGGCACGCGGTGATTTTCGCCGCGAACTTTTGAGAGCCAAAAGCGGATTACGAGCGAAATCATCGAGGATCAACGCTCGGAGATCGTTGGAACTCATTAACGATAATTGGGTTTGTTCGACACGGCCGACGGCTCGCGGGTGTTATCGACGCAACGCGGTGTAAAGTTCGGCAGTTCGGAATTTCGGGAGATTTCGTAAAATCGCTCGACTCCACCCGGGCAAATGGCCGAGGGATAAAAAAAAAGAATGAAAATAGAATTAAATAATTGAAATATTAGCGCGAAGAATTAATTGCGAACGGGGGAAAACGCGATATTCACTTCCTGGACACCTGCGGAAAGCCCCGAATCGCATCGTCATGCGCCAAAAAACGGGAATTTCGATTCGATTGTAGCTGCGGTGCCGCGGCTGATTATTACAGTCGAAAATCCGGTAAGTATAAATTTCGGGTGTAGTCAACCGAGGCGCCGAGTGCGCGTGAAACACGCGTTGGGGAGGCCCGAAGCGCGAGTGCGGCGCTCGCAGCCGGCGTGGCGATAAATAAATCTCTCTCTCTGTCTGGCCACGCGAGTGCGGTATACACAGCGAGCAGGGTATAATTCCCACGATTGAATATCACGAATTCCGCTGACTCGCGGCGGCGGCGGCGGCGGCGACGAAAAAGAGAGGGAAAGCGCGCGAGAGGCACAAAACGCGTCGAGTCGAGCTCTTTGAATTACGATCGGGCTTTACGAGCCTCGTAACACCCTCGCCGTCCGCCCCCCCCCCCCCCCCCCCCCGGATTTTACGACGCGATCCGGCGATCCGGAGATGCACGAAGAATGTCGATGTGGCGGCAAATTTGCCGGCGCAAAATCGGGGCCAAAATGCACTATAACTAAATCCCGATATTGAATTCCGTCGAGTCGCCGTCGTGTGAAAATGAAAAATCTCTCGCTATTTCTCCGCGAAGTCGACGCCCCGACGTCGCGGACAATTACGCGGGTGGTCGGCGCAGTTGGACGCGATATTACATAAATATTCATGTCTCGGCGATCTAGTGCTCGATTTTTTATTTAACACGCTTTTTTTTTTTCTTTTTTTTATTCTCTTTTAATCCCGCAATTCGTCGTTCCGTTTCGATGTCGATCGAGGTCGAACCTCGAATTCGTTTCGTTTCGCTCGCCGTCGCAGGCCGAGGCGAAGGCCCACGCGGAAACCTAATCCCCGGTACGTTACAACGAGTGCCGCGCGATAACGCGGGAAACGAGGGAGAGACGAGGCGGAAGGGAGGAGAGAAGGAGGCGATGCAAAAGTTGCGGGGGTGGTGGAAGAAAAAAAAAAGAAAATAAAAAAGACCGAGGAGCAGAGAGGCTTTCACACGGATCACTGCGCACCGAGGACCCCGGACAGAATTTTCATTTCGCAGTGTACCACTCCATGAAATATGCATTACCCGTGCTGCGGTGCAGCAGCGATTTTTCAAGCTGCTTCTGGGCGAAGCTGCCGGTATGGTGCTTCTGCCGGGTATTGGATCGGGAGTCGCGCGAGCGCGAGGGGGTCGAAGAGAGTCGATGGGCCTTCCAACCCCCGTCCCAGCATCCGTCGCACATTCTCTCACGACGAGTTTTTCCCGAAGGCTGTGTATACCCTGTACATACCTCATGATATTTCTCGCATATTTCTTTTTTTTTTTTGTTCTTCGCGAAGCGTCGAACCACGCCAGACGCCCGAACTAACCGCGTTCGTTCACACGTTTTCGTTTTCTCCTCGAACGCGGTTGGAAGTTGCAACACGTATATAAGTCCGAAGGGGATACTCGGGACTCTGCTCGTGTTTTCTAGTCCTCGTCGGACGTGAATTTCATTTGCGACTATGTCTCGTTGTTTCGGATCTTCGGGGGTCATTTGTTTTGTCGGCGGTTTGAGTGTTGAAACGCAATTTTTCGTTGGGTTGAAAAAATTGCGGTTTGCGAGAAAAATGTTCGAGAATTTGAACGAGATGAAAAAAAAAATGTTCAAAGACGCCCAAAACTAGTAGGAAACCGAAGCAAAAGAATCTCATTCAACCGTCGTTAGTTCTCCAGCTTCGAACTTGGATTCATACGACTTGCAATTATTCTCGACGGAGAATGGAATTCAGCGGCTGAAACAACGTTGGAAGCCGCCGCGGACTGGTATTCAAAGAGCCAAAGTCCGCGTATGACTCGATTTCGAAGCCGGCGACAAAGTCGAATCACCCCGGGTGACCCACTGGGAAATATCTGCAACGAGCGCGCGAGAGTCGGAAAGTTTAAACAAATTCTCCGCAACACAATTTGCCGCGGAAACGCGAGTTCCAACGCACGGGATGTCGCGTCTCCGTGTAAAACATGGCTGCGTCTCGCCCGTATCCGCGAGCAAAGTGGGTCGTCGTCGTCGTCGTCGTCGTCGTGGGGAAGAAGTTGACGAGAGGGAGTAAAGTGCGAAAAGTCGGAGCCGAGAAAGCGGCGTACGCGAAGTATATTAAAACGAGGTGCGTGTGTGGCATGCGAGCTGCAAATGCACCAACGATGAGAAACGTGAGTGGCTATAGTTATACGCGCGGGTGGAGTCGGCGGGAACGGGGGGAACGAGAGGCGAACGCGACGTCGGAAGCAGAAGGCGCCGCTCGTCGTGACTCGCGCGCAGAAATGAATTTATCACGGATGCGGTGAGGTTCCATCTCGGAGCTGCGACGAGGAGAGAAAAAATGGGGCGGTAGAAGCTTCCTGGTCTATGTGCATAACGGACCCCCATCCACTGTATAAAGCAGAGAGAGAGAGAGATAAAACATTGGAAAGAGTGACGCTCGGCGTCGACGAGAAGAATTTCCGGAAGGCGGCTGGTTGCGCACAGGCGCAGCAGTAATTATCGCCTCGGCGTCTTCGTGTCACGGGACGCAAGCGGCGGTGAAAGCTGGGGCAACGACGCCAGCGTCATCTATGTGTATACACGGTATAACTGGGTAAGAGAGGAGGACTAGAATTTCGTCACGACGCTCGGGGAGAGTTTCCTCCTCGTTGTCGTCGTCGTCGTCGTCGTCGTTGGTGAAACAGAGAGCCACTCGAATTTATGAAATTGCAATTTAAGCCTCGCGTGCGACCGGGGGGGAAGCAATTTGTCGAAGGAGGCGAACGGGGGCAGCGCGAAAGCTCGATGAGCTTTCGCGCTGCCTCTTTGTCGTCGTCGGGTTGTACGCGGGGGGCCAACGAGGACGCTCGCCGTCCTCGTCCTTCTCGCGAGGACAATCGCCGCCCGACGATCGGGGAGGCCGGGCTCTGGAGTGCAGTGGGTGGAGGTTATATACGCTCTCCACGACGACGTAAGGGAAGTGCACTCCGGAACTCCGGCGGCCGCAGCTGCACCGACGGCGACGCTCGAGGAACTTCCTGACACAGTTGCGGCTCGATGTGTTTCTTGTTATCTGAATTTTTGGGGGGATCGCAATTACTGCTTCGCCACTTCGAAGGATATTTCATTTGTACAAAGTGACAACACAATTTTTCTAGGCAGGACAAAAAATTTTCGACCTGTGAAAAAAGATTTGCTGGCTTGGCGAAGAAATTCGCCAGCCCGGCAAAATGTACTATCCCGGCAAAAACTCTTGTTGAGCAAAAAGCCTGACACAGTTGCGGCTCGATGACGTCTTTCTTGTCACCTGAATTTTTTGGGGGCTCGAAATGACATCTTTGTAACTTCGAAAAACATTTTTGTTGTACACATTTTTGTTGACAAAACAATTTTTCTAGACCGGGAAAAATATTCGTCGACCCGTGAAAAAAGATTTGCTGGCTTGGCGAGGAAAATTCGTCAGCCCGGAAAAATTTACTAGATCGGCACAAAAACTCTTGTTACGCAAAAAGTGTTATCACCATTTTAACAAATGATTCGCTGCCCCGACCGGAGCTTTCTCTCCGCGCGAAAGCCCGATAAGCTCTCGCCGCCTCTCGTTCCTTTCGCGAGGACAACCCTGGCTGGCGTTTTTCCCTCCTCGTCGCTCGCACCTGCGCGACGATGGGTGAGCTTGCGGGGCGGCGCTCCAGGGCACACGAGTCGGCGGATGGGGGTTATACGCTCTCCACCATGTCGTTCAGGAAGTGCACTCTGCAACTCCGCCGGCAGCCGCAGCTGCACCGGCAACGATGCTTGAAGAACTTCCTGACACAGTTCCGGGCCGATATATCCTCTATCGAGTCTGCGAGAGTCCCTCTCTCTCTCTTTCTCTCGTCGGGGTTTTCCGCCGCAGCCTCGTGCGCCAGTCATCCGTTAATCATTCTGTAAACCCTCCTCGCGAGGCTTTGGCCTCATCTCGGGGCACATGGAGCCGCCCGAGAGAGGACGAGATTTCCTCGTGGCCATGGCTGCTGATGTTGTGTGTCGCAGTGTGCGAGGCTTTTATTTTTCTTTTTTTTTCTTTTTTTTTTTTTCTTTTGCAAGGTCGCGCACGAATCTCCTCCCGCGGTAGCTACGAGGCAATAACGCAGCGCATCGAGTGGAAGGACCGCTCTCCCGTGATAATTACGATCGATCGACCGCGCGGTCGCTTTGCCTGATGTGCTACGGTGGATGCAGTCTCTCTCTCTCTCGTTTTTTTTTTTTTTTTTTCGTTGTTGCTGTTTTGTGTCGTTGAAAATGTGGGGTGAACACGTTACAGCCGCTGGCACTTTAATCCGTCACATTATGTGGGGTTGGGGCGCGACAGAATTTTTTCTTGTTTTCGTTTGGAAGTTTGAATTACAAAAAGAAATTGTTTGGGGCATATTTATGGGTCGATGGTTTGAATGGGCCAGGTTGATGGGCTAATCGTGAGTTGGGTCACACTTGTGGGGCAAACAGTTTCGGCTGTGCAAAGCTAAAAGCATCGGCAATCAATGAGTCTACTTATATATCCACACCGACCAACCGCAATCACCGACAGTCGGAGCTAAGACGACCGCACCGGAAGTCGTGACATTTTATCGCACAGTGAGACAGATCTGCACGACTGGCGAAAAAAAATACTGCAGTTTTATTATAATTCTAGGTCACAGCGAGACGAGTCAGCTCTACATCATCGCGATATCAACTCTAGCCCGAAGCTCGACGCTCCGGGATGCCGCATATATAATTACGGTATATCGAATTCAATATTCTATACGGATGGATCGACTATGTTATATGCAGATAGACCTCGCGGCTATGGAGTTTCAACGAGAAATCCGTTAATTGCGTTAAACGAAATATTTTCGAGTGGCGAATCGAGTTTTCGATATTATTCGGATCAGCGGGTTGTAATAATGATAATGATAATTCTCAACCGGAGACAAATTGAGAAGGAAATTATTGCCGATCGTCGCGATCAGTTGTTAAAACATTCACTCGCGAGTCACGTGCAACAAAATTCCGTGTTTTTATTTGTCCGCAAAAAAATAAATAAATACATGCAGCTTTTCGTGCTTACCCCGACGTGTTAGCCGCGATGTGAAAGGCCCGGCGACTCCTCGCGGCAACCGCAGATAGAGAAGAACCGCGACGTTGGCGCGAAGTCTCTCGATTTAGACGGGAGTCGCGTGTCCACTCGGATCTCTCGCCTGCTCGCTCGACACGGTATCCGCGTGATTCCGTGTCGAGCGATATGAAAATAGACGCGGTGATGCCAGACACGTGTGCGCGCTCCGCGGTGGCCGCGTGGTCGCGTGGAGCGCGGAGAAAGCCTCGTCGCCCCAGCAGCAAATTGCGATCGTCATCACCGTTACAAAAATTAATTCACCGCGCGATCACAATTTTTTTCCATGTCGCGCAATTCATTCCTCCAAATTTCACAACGGCGATTAAACATCGAATTGCCAAAACAAATTGGGCTTATTCGATATTTCGATAATTTCATACGGAAACATGAAAAGAATTTGATGCGTAGAATTTTGCATCATGCCACTTTACGCGTTTACATATTTCCCGCGAGTTTCAATTTCGTCGGCGAACGTAGGCAACGCTCGGGACGAGAAAAATTTGAATTTTCGCTCCCGCGCTTCATCTACGCGAGAGATTTTTTTTTTTTCGCGAGAAGCCAAAAGCGCGCACCGAGGGATGTCGCATTTTTCTTCCGGTAACGAGAGGCGCGGAGCGGCCGGGGCCTCTGGAAATGGCGTTATTTTCCCAGGCTCAGTCGCGTTAAGGGGCCGGAGGGGGGGGGGGGGGGGGGGGGGGAGGGCACAGGCGACCAGTAGCCGCCGGCTTCGCAGCATCGCGGTACACACGTAGCTTTCAAATGCAAATTGGGCAATGCGCTCGCGGACTCGTCGGATCGCGCGACGAGAGGAAAAGAGAGACCGAGAGAGCAACGACGAGGAGATGAGGCGAGCGACTGTGCGACGACGATGCGGTCGCCGTCGCCTCGCCCGCCGTGACACCCGGTGAATTCTGGTCGATATAAAATTGTGCGGGCGGAAGGAGGAACGAAAAAAAAAAACGAGTACGACGAGTCGGAGACGAAGATAACCAATACACTTTCTCGTCGGTTTTTTTTTTCTCTGACTGCCGCGTGTTGCACACGGCTCCCCCGAGTTCCCGATGATTTCACGCAGCCGGTAACACACTTCGCGACGTAAAAATAGAATATTCAATTTGGCTCAAGAGAAAGATGGATAATATTAAATATACCTAGATTAATTACTCACATTTGTCGTTCATTAAAAATTGATTTATGGTCCCGGAAAAAAAATCACCCCTATTTTTTTTAGTTTTTAATTGAAAGAAAGAAATAAATGATTTAAAAGCATTAAACCCTCGTATCTAATTTTAACAAAGACCGTACGCTCCAGATTCATTCGTCCATTTTAAAACAACACACTCCACGTATCCAAATATTGATCGGAAATATTGCTATACGCGCACGTGGTGCATTATCGTGACAAGCGAGCGCGGGACGATTATGCTGCCGCTGTTCGTGGTTCGAGCGTACCAACCCGAACAAGTGCGGCCTGCGTACCACCCGGTTCAATAACCATTGCCAGCGGGAAGAGAATTTCTCGGTGGCCATGATCGTGTGCCTGGCCCCGCGCACTTGGAATCAAATAAAAATGTGATTTATTACATTTTAAAATCAGTCAATAATTGAGCTTATTTGCTCGAAGAAGAAAAAAAAAGCACATAGCGAGGAGAAATCGAGTTATATATATCTGGGGCTCCGAGAAATAAGTATCGGCCCGACCACTCCCCGCGTTTTTCATGAATAAATCCACCGGGCACACTGAGCACGGAATAATGGACTTTCTGCTTTGCTTCCCGCTCCATCGTCGAGCACTCTATTCGCGTGCTATAGAAAATCGGCCCCGCGATGTCGGAACAAGCGCGACGGGCGAACACTCGCAATCCCCGTCGTACACGGGAGTAATTCGATCATCGATCGTCCGGCATTTTGTACGGTTTCCGCGCGGCGCACTCGGTCAGTTTGGTGGACGGTGTACGAATCCGTGTTACGTCCGCGCCCCGATGTGTCCGACACATTTCGTACATACACAGCGACCGTCAACACAGTCGCGCGAAAAACACGAGAGACTCCGAGCACACGACGGAGTTTCGGCCGTGTACGCGGCGCGAGAGACATTTCCGCTCGGATTTGGGGCTACGTGAGCGCGGACGGTGGGAAAGGAGAGAAAATGTCGTTCGGAGCGCGCCCCGAGGATCATAAACCGAATCACACGGGTCAGCGCGAGACGGGTCCACGTGCGCGTGCAAAGGGCCTTCGGGCTTATATAATGCAGCTCCCTTCGGTTTTTTTTTTTTTCAGCTTTTTTTATTCGACCTTTTTTTTCCGAATTAATCTTTTTAATCCGCTTACGCGTCGGTGCGCAGGGCTGATACGTGACTGCGACAATGACACGTTTCGTCGAAAGCCCCGGCGGTCGAGAGCTCGAGCGAGCGAGCGACCCAGCGGCTCGAGCCAATGGGTTATCGTATTGGAAAACGTAAAAATTGAAATGTGGTATGTGCATTAGAAATGGGACAAAAAATTTACCGAAAAACAATCAATTCAAACTCCCTTCAAAAAATCATTGAGTAAAGTATCTCGCATTTTCGGTATAAGTATTGTTGTCGGGTTACTTGTTTTCTCATTGGCTGTCGGGTTGCATGCAACGCGTTGCTAACTGACGGGCAGTTTCTGTCGTGTTATTGTGTACTGACAATTATCGGGCGTGAGAGAGGTTTGAAGGTTTGCTATTAATGGTTTGTTATTATATTTGCTGAATAAAAAACAAAAATGTTCGCGTTTTTGCCGCGAAAACGACCAATCAAATCACGAATAGATCGCTAACAATGAATTACGCATTTGCCCCTCATGAAGTTTTTAAAAGAGGAATTTTATTTGCATTAACTGAGTAAACGCGCGAAACGCACCTATGGGATAACAACTAATAAATTCCGTGAAAAATAATTAATGAAATCTCTGCGAAAAAATAATTGTAGCTGTATCTTTTATGTGCAGAAGGCTAACCCACATATTGTCATAAATTCGATAGCGCATGAGTGAGGGTTACATTGTATAAGCGGGAGGTCGTGGCCGAACGAGTCAGTATCGTCGAGGCGATTCTCAAGTCGGGTTTGCGAGCACGCAATATTCAAGGCGTTCGCGTTTCCGAGGCCGGCCACGACCTGGCACAACGGTAGCGGAATTGAACTGGAAATGTAATACGCAGCTCGCGAGAGTCCGAGGACCGAGACCGGGCGACCGAGCGAAGGGGGTTAATCCTTTAGAGACTGCCAGCCGGGGAGGAGGACTCCGACACATGCACGACACTTTACCCTCGCGATGCATAAACGTGCGGAGCTTCTAGGCCACCAATGGCGTCTGCACGTATAAAGCATCTATAGACGAATCTCCCTCTCTCTCTCTCTCTCTGCCTCGCTTGCCCAGCGCAGCGCATATAACTCCGCACATGCAATTTCGCGAGCTCTGCGACTGCTGCCAGCCCCGCGCACCGAGCTTTAACCCGAAGTGCGCTCAACCTATGTCCACTCTGGATTTTTGCTCACATTTGCGCCTCCTCATTCACCATTCTGTTATACACGCGTCAGATGCACGGAAAGCAAATACATAGTCGTTCAAAAAAAGTGTCCGGATTTTGAAAAATTGGTAAAATAAAAAATACATTTTTTTCCGAGATAAAAAAATAATCACTCGTCGATATTGATTTCATTTCCTTTTTCATAGACTCGCAAGCTTTGAAGAGAGTGGAAATAAAAAGGATAAAAAAGTTTTTAAAAATTGAAGAAGAAATAATTTTATACATGAATCTGACGCAGCGACGACTTTTTCATGGCTACGAATTTGTTCGGGATTTTTCCTCAGGTCGCGTGTTAAGTTATGCGGAAAAAAGTCAGGCGCTTATTTTGAATCGCCCTGTAGAGGTATTAACGCGACGTGCGATGCGCTATAGCAGCGTCACCCCAGAGGTGCTGAAAGCCCCGGCTAATATTCCAATGGCTGCTGTACGATTCAACCCCCCCTGAAGCACTACAACCCCTGTCAACCTCGTTGCTCGTCACTCGTGTTTTATTTTCGAAAATGAACGAGCGACGAGCAGAAAAAAGCGTCGCTGCGCGCACCGTGTACGGCTATATACAGCCGACACGTAGCTGCCACTGAGCACATAATAGCTCCATCGTTTTCAGCGGGACGTGCACCACGTAGAACAGCCCGCGTCGTTAACCCACATTATCGTGGGTGGTATACGAGGAAATTATGACGGGAGTGGGAGAAGTGCGAAATATGCTCGGGCTTTGAACGAGCGTGTGGACCGACTAGAAGGCCATTTCGGTCTATGCATCGCACGGAGAGCCGATCACGGCGCAGAAAGATCTGTGCAGAGTGGGTACCACATATGTATGTTATATAGGGAAAGTAGGGCAAAATGGTACAGCGTTTTTTTCAGTTTCAATTATTTTGCGGGGCAAAATGGTACAGCGTTCTTTTCAGTTTCAATTATTTTGCGGGGCAAAATGGGACCCACCCCCATTTCGGGAGCATCGCGTCATACGACACATTTTAACGCAACTAATCGGAATATAACGTTTTTTTTACCATTTTGAGTGTTTCAAGCAAACTGGTTTTTAAAAAGTCACAAAAAATATTAATATTTCTTTTGAATTTTTTTTTTATGTAATCATTATTGATGATGTTGAGTATCACCTCGTTACAAAAACACGAATTGCCGAATTGGGGGATTAGAGCTATTTCGCCCTACATTTTTGTTTGCCGATGCTCAAAGTTGATGATTGGAATAGAACTTTTTGGGGGAAAAGCGATAAAAATACAATTTGGTTATCGTCGTAAAATCATATTTTTCGCTTAAGCGTCCCGTTCTGCCCCACCTTCCCCTATATTATGGTATATGCTAACCTGGTATAGATCATCTCGACTGAACAAAAAGCGATAGAGACTGAGAACTATATATATAAAGCTCCACACCAGGAAGTCATAGATACGTCTTCGAAACCCACGAACTCCGTGAATCCCTAGGTAGATCTGTTTTAGGTGTAAGAGGAACGAGCATCACACACTCGGGACGCTCGAGTGAAGATTCGAAATATGTAAATCGCCCGAGGCGGTGAGAGTAGCGAGAGAATCGAGAGTATTTGAGTTGCTTTCCGCGGAAATCCTTTGTAATCCTTGACGTAATACGTCGCTGCGGGAGAGGCGAGTAAGTCACTGGCGTGCGCGGCGGCAGGAATAATGCGAGAGAGCGTGGCAATAAATTAATGGCCGCTCTGCATTGTGCCCGACGCCTTCTTAACTCAGATCTGGGCTGACGCTGTCGTGCGGTGCGTATTCATGAGACTGGCTGGGATTAATGAACGTTGTGTTTACGGTTTAACGGGTAGCGAGAGTATTTCCTAGTGTCACGAATTATTTACGGCCATGC
The DNA here is from genome assembly GCA_963932165.1 of Pimpla rufipes. Lineage (NCBI taxonomy): Eukaryota > Metazoa > Arthropoda > Insecta > Hymenoptera > Ichneumonidae > Pimpla > Pimpla rufipes. Next base: position 14,991,535 of record OZ010636.1, read on the forward strand.
CGAGTCGGGAATGTAAATTAATATAAGAATTTTCGTGGGTCTGGTTTTGAAGCTAAAGTCAGATATATTAATTTTGCAGTGGGGAACGCGCCGATTATTTCGGAAACCAATGCAAAATGGGTGGAGACAAGTCAAAGGTCGATCTTTCGAATAAAAAAATGTTGGCTCAATCTACACGAGGACTGACGATGCGGTAAACCGGCAGACGACAAGGGTGGCTAGGACCCTAAGGTCTGCGGCCGACTCGGCTCGCGCAAAGGACGAAGAAAAACGTCGGAGCAACTCGGTCTCGGTGACCGCAGGTGAAGTGAAACAGAGACAGCGCGGGCAGACGAGAAAGCTCTGGCAGCCACTTAGCTACTCGCCAAACAGACCCACAGACGTTTCACTCTCCCGCGGCTACAGAGTCCAGAGTGGTGCGGTGATGGTGGGGGGCAGAGAGCAAAGCCAAAGGGATAAAGATAAAGGGCAGACACGAGAGAGACGCGAGCGGTCGCGGGAAAAGGTCGAGCGAAAAAAGTGCCGGGGAAAAAAACGTCGAGGGCCAGAGAGAGAGAAAAAGATAGCGAATCTCATGATTTTGCATTTTTCATTTAGTCTTTATCCTCTTCGACCCTTCGCTTTCAGTCATTGAAGGGTAGGATGCTTGTCCTTTCTTTCCGCCTCGTCTTCGTGATTGCTGTACAGTGGTTTACGGTACGGTGGGCGACGTCGAGTGGCGAGCCGCACGAAGGAATCAAAAATTTCAGTACACCCTCTGCCTCTGCCCTTGTCTGCTGGCCAGGGTTGTAAATTAAGAAGAAAAAAAAACTGGAAAAAATACGTATCTATACCGCCTCTACCTGATGAAGGGCACGTCGAAAAGGATAATAATCTGCGTCGTCGTCAGTAATTAACAGCGGGGGTCGGACGCGGCTCCGACGAATTCGACGCTTCCCCCTCGCTCGCGACCCACGCGCCGCTTCGATTATCTCCGAGGGCTCTGTGACGATGTTAACGTTCAACGCTTTAAGTGAAGTGGCTCGCTGCCTCGCTGGCTGCTTCTTCACCGGAGTGAAACGCCCCGACACCGAGGGCCGAGGCTGCACGACCGAGGGAAGGGTGAAGGACTCGACGTGCCGCAAGCTCGGCTTAACTTTCTCTACCCCTTTCGCTCGCACGAAATAAGCTCGGGCTGCGGTCGCGGCCGAAGTTTTTCCGGGATTCCGGTAGTTGGCGACGATCAGCCGCGATGGCTGACGGCAACGACGAATTTCCGGCATTTTGGTCATCGTTGGCTGGGAATTCGTCTTCAATTCCAGTATTTTTATTGGTTTGAAGTTGTTAGAAAACTGCGTACGGATCTCTTGCTCCGAGTGAAACGAACGCTTTTCCTCGGGTCCGGCTGGAATTTCAAAACGAGCGAACGCACATTTCTCGGTTTACCCGGGGCTGGAGCAACTATTTAATTAAATATGCCTGAATAATTCGGCCGCTGATTGCGTTTTCCAGGCGCCGCGACGCCGGTGCGTTTGCCACGTAATTTAAGCGCTAAGCTGAATTGTCAGTTTTGCCCCCGAAAGCCCGACGGCAGTTTGCGAGCGTCGCGCGCGGAGCGCAAATTTTGCTCTTGCTTGCTCGATCGATCTCGACCGCCCCCCGATATTGCACCTAAGCCAACAGAATGGATCCTGTTTCTTGTTGTACTAGCTCGGATGCTCAAAGTCGACGCGGGGCGCACGATGCCAAGCATATTTTCCTTAAGTAAGCGTAATAGCGGATCGGCAGGAAGCGAAGAGGAGCGTCGAGAGAGGCGCAAGTATCGGGTTTGCACTGTATTAAGTGTTGTGGAAAATTATTTAAAATAAACGTCAGGCTCTTGAAAAAAATTATGAGGAGAAATACGGAAAATTTAAAAAAGCAAACATAAAACAATAAAAACACGTTCAGTTGCGATATTCCTGATAAGAATGAACTGAGCAGATGCTGCTTCCTGTTGCATCAGTTTGAACGCTCAAAATCAGCGTAACGTACGACGTGCAGCACATTTTCCTTGAGTATAAACGTAATAGCAGATCGCCAGGAAGCGACTAGCTGAGCGAATTAGCCAAGAGAGGCGCAAGTATCAGGTTTGTGTTGTATTAAAAATGCAACGTTGTTGTGAAAAATTGTTTCAAATAAATGTCAGTCTCTTGAATAAAATGATGAGGAGAAGTACGGACAAATTGAAAAAGGAAAACATAGAAAAATAAAAAAACGTTCAGTTGCAATTCCTGATAAAAATGAACGGAAGGGATCCTGCTTCCTGTTGCATCAGCTCGGACGCTCAAAGTCAGCGTGGTGCACGAAACGCAGCATATTTTCCTTCAGTAAACATAATAGCAGATCGGCAGGAACCGTCAAAATGAGCGAAGCCGAGGGAGAGAGACGAGGGGCAGAAATATCTAGCGAGTCCGCGAGAGACGGAAAACCTAGTTACAGGCGCTGCGTTAACGTCAGCATCTCGCTCATCGCTTGCGTCCAGCAGCCTCGCTCGGTCTGCATACAGACAACGTCAATGATATTAGGCGAGATCCGTATGCGAGTGCACGTACCATTTTGCAGCCCCGGCGCTCTCGCAGCTCGCTGCTCGCGGCTCACCCGGGCGATATTTCTCCCTCTCTCTTTGTCCTCTTCCTCCGCTCCTTCTCGCTTTTTCCCTCATATAGCCCCGTAGACTCGTCTCTGACGCGCAACTTCGCACCCAGGACCCTCCCGTGGGATCAAAATTCAAACGCGCGACGCATAACCCGGCCAAGATTTTTACTTTGAAACACCGCGCGACTCGAGGCTCATCCGTAAATCCCGCACCCTGCTCCAGTTTTCGCCGTGGAAGCGCAAGGGACATACATCACGTGATACATATATACACAAACTTTTGGATGTACAAAAGTTTTTACGTTCGAGTTTTGCCCAAAGATACCGAGAGTGCAGAGCGTCCGCAGGAGCCTCGGGGAAAATAATGGGAGACGGCGAACACATACACGCGACACACGTGACACGAGTGATTTTCACCGCCGGGACAGTCGACAGGTCGCGTCCGAAACACGCGCGGGGAGAGACCCCCGTGTCCCGTTTTGCCGTGCGGCAAAAAGTATTTGCTTCAACACGTGTAGCGCGTGAGCGACGAAGCGCGAGAGATAAACCGCTTTTTTTTGTCTTTCGCGTGGTTGTTTTCTTTTTATTCGTTTTTTTTTTTTCGCTACTCTCTCGCGCCGCACACGCCACTCACGCTCGCGGTGAAATTTTTCCTTCCAACGGGAGACGAGAAAAATGTGCGCGGCGGAAAATGCAATAATGCCACACGATAGGACGTTTCCATTTGGGAAACGCGCGCGCGAGCGCTTCATAGAAACGAATTGAAACGCTTTTCGCGAGCGAAATGTTTTTTTTAGAAAATGGGGATCCTTCTCGCGTGAAACATGAACAGAATGATATTTTATATAACGATATTTTTATGAGTTTTGTTTCAATTTTTTTTAAATTTCTAATTTGTACTTTGAAAGAAAAAGAAAAAAAGACAAAAATTGTTCGAATGCCTCTTTTAAAAAGTTCATGAGTAACGAAAAACATTGTTAGCAAACTATTAGAGCTGTGATTGGTTGCCAGAGAAATCCGTTGCAAACAAAATCAGTTTGATGTTAAATTTGACTTAAGACGACGGGTGCAGTGCCCGTAACCTTTTAAAGCTTTATAAGAGCGCACCATCGGAAAATTAATTAGCCTATTCTAGGTGAAATTTTGGAAAAAAATTCTGAGGTCGATTTTGGCGATTTTCGGTCCGGGAGCCGGATCTAGGATTTCTGACAAAAAAAAACGTCGCCAAAAATGATTTTTTTCCAAATCGATTAAAAAAGGTTGTTAACCAGTGTTTTCGGGGGTAGAATATGCGTCTTGAGAACAATGGTATAGGTTAAAAGTCGATATTTTGAAGAAAAAAATGTTTCTGAAGTCGATTTTGGCGATTTTCGGTCCGAAGCCGGATCTAGGATTTCTGATAAACAGAAACGTCGCCAAAAATTATTTTTTTTCAAAATCGATTAAAAAAGGTTATTAACCAGTGTTTTCAGGGGTAGAATGTGCGACTTGAGAGACTTGAGAATGTAACTACAGATTTTCTACTACAGATTTTCTACTCGGGAAATTTACCGCAATCACAACGAAAATTTTGTTATCTCTCCGTTGATATTTCTTTCTGTGGATCCCTTCACTTCTCAAGCTTTTTTATGGCTTCGACATATATTTTTACGACGCAAGTGGCGCCTAATGAGATTTACGACCGCAGTTCCGAGTTAACCCGTTAGACGAGGTAAACGTTTGGGCGCGAGTGCGCACGCGCGCATTGCGGGATGACCGCAAATTACTCGCGAACAGTGGGCGCAATTAATGAAGCTAATTTCAAAACCGATGGGGGAGTTTGCGAGTGCGCGCCGAACGTCGCTCGTACGGAACGCGCCGCGGCCGTGCGGCGCGGTGTTTCGATTCGTCGAGCAAAATGTTTACGCGCTCATGGTCATTACGTCATTAGTTAATTACACGGGCGGCCGTGTATTTCCGGTGGATGAATCGCGCGGCGCGTAATTCACTTATCTTCGTTATTTTTTTACGTCTTTCGACTTTCGCACAAAATACGTTTGCGCCCTTAAAAACGTTATGTACAATTTTTAATAAAAATTATTAAAGCTGCTAATCTTCAGACAAGATTCCATCATAACATTTTGCTTTGAGGCTCAACGGCTAAAGGAACCCAAACACGCGACGTGAAGATCCAAAGTAAAAGCACTACCAAGATTAAAAAAATAATTGCCTCAAAAAAAAAAAAAAAAAAATAGCCCATGTTTCCCCGTCGATATTTGATTAAATCCCGCGATGAAAAATCTGTCGCGCACGCGGAGATTTGCGCGCGGCGGCGCGAGGTTCGCAACCGCGCCTCGTAGCTGCGGTCGAATGCGGGAGGCTCGTTCCTCGCTTCCAGGAACGCGCTAACGAGATTTCCCGGCGCTGTACCGTGTGCACACAAAGTCTTGCAGTCTCGCGAGCGCGGCGACGAGGATTATTGGAGCGCGAATAATTTCAAGAGCCTTTATGATTTGCGCAAACCACCGCGGCGCGCGGATGCTTCGATACACCGCGAGGCGACGAGCAGCAGCAGCAGCGAGCCGGCGCGGAGCCACCGCGACGAGCGGCGCGAGAGCTATAAGTACACGAAGTCAGATATCGAAGATATTTCCCTCCAAGACTCGGAAAATACGCGCGACGTTATATTGATTCAACATTTGCTTGCGTTTCAGCTCGCCGATATACTGATACCCGCCTCGCTACCGATTTTTAACGTCTATATAAATAAGCGATTCGGCTCAATGAACCGAAAAATGAAACGGAATGTAATACCTCGGGAGTAAAATATTTTTCCGAAGATTTCACGTTGAAATTTATTTATCAGTCCGGAGAGTGGATTACGCTCCGGGTACTCGACGAGTTCGCCCCGCGACGGTTGGAATTATCGATCACGTGAGTATGCAAATCCATCGAGTATCCCGGCCATAATTATTATTATGATTATTATTATTATTATTACTTGGACATTTTCAAATGCATATGTCAGGGATTTTGTATTATACGACGCGCGCAGGAATTATTTATCGGACGGAACCCGGCGCGTTTCTCATTCGCCATGTGGAGGGCGCTCTATACGTGCAATCTCGTCTTCATGAGAAAGTCATTACGTAGGGATTTGCCAGTTGGATCCCTTCAGCCGACTCAGCCATATTAAATGGACCACGAGCTGCGCTACCCCGCGCGCGGACGACGAACTCGCGCTCCGCATGCCTATACGTGGAACACTCGGGTGCTCGGAACACACCATTGGACAACTGCACCCTGTGGATAATACTTAGTTTCCCTCGCGTACGCGGAAAGTCTCGTACGTTCGATATGACTATTTGGATCTGGGCAAGCGTCAGGGGCTCAGAGGCGAGCTCCACTGAAAGACCCGCAGCGTCAGGATACCCGAGAATCTTCCAATTACGATTAACAATAATAATAATGATAATATTTCACTGTATTATTTTTTAAGCTTTTACGCATTTTTGTAGAAGCAGGACTTTTTTTTTACGTAGAATTAAAAAAAATACCAAATTAATTTTATAGAATTTTTCACGACTTGTTCGACGGAAAAAAAGTATAAAAACATTTTAAGTGACAACGAAATGTAGGGTGCGGAGTCGCAGGATTTTATTGGGGCGTTAGATACTCGAAGGGAGTGAATGACGCGGCACGCAATATCACATTCCGTATACTATACGGGATACACACGGAGCGTCCATTGAGGATGATTGTCCGAGGCGGAAAGTGAGCGAGTCCCGGTCGGGCGGTCCAAGGATACACGTGAAAAGAAAAGAAGCAGCGGTGGCGGAGGGTGGGAAAAAAATGTGGAGTCTCCGGTATCGCGCTCGGGGACGGCGCGCGGCGTCTGGCCCTCTTAGCTCGGCTTTATTCGTGCCAATAGACGCGTGTCTGCCTCTTTCCTTTCATTCGCCTCGCTTCACATACGAGCTACAATTCCCGGTGTGGCTTCTCGCGCCGCGCGCTGTACATCTCGTCGCTCTTCCGCTTTTCCGGGGGTTCCTTTCTTTTTTTTTTTCTCTCGCCGCGCCCGTTTCGCGCTTTTCTCTTAATAAATATACCGAGAAGAACAGAGCCCGAGGGAAATAGCGGGGAATCACAGACGGCTCGTACGGCGGAAAAGGCGGACGGAGAGAAAGAGACCAACGGCATCGAAAACGACAATGGCGCGGGACGGAACAAAGGACGTCTATTATTAATAGCCGTCGTGTCTCAAACCTCCGGCCGCTCCATTGGTTGCGCGAGATAAAAAGCTACAATTTTCATTGCGCGTACGTAAATTCGTGCATTGTAATAAAATCGTGACACCGATTATATTTGCGTAAAAATAACTGGAAGAAAAAATAATCAATTGCACAGAGGCTGCGCACTGTTAGAAATATACGGTGTCAAACGCTGCTGGTGTGAATTTTTTTTCTAGTGTTACTTATTACAGTGTTAATAGCAACACTTTTTACGGTGTAAAATTAATATCAGCCGTTTCGTTAAATTTATTCCTGCGTAAAGTGGCGATACATTGCAAGACTTTTCGCTTAACACCGCTCCTTATCACCGTGATTGGTGTGGACTTATTTAGACACCGTCTTCATTGAGAGAAAATCAATGATGGAGCCAAATACGCGTGAGAGGTTGATCCAACTGAAAAGGGTTGGTTCAATGACGATTTCATTGTTTCAATCAAATAGAGGTTGACTCAATGAAGTAGAAATTTACTTAATTTTATGAGGTTGGCTCAACCTCTCGGCGAGGTTATATACGGCGAAAGTCCTAATGAAGTTGAGTTAACCGCTCTCGATGGGGTTGAGCCAACCTCCATTAGGTTGAATCAACGGAATTGGGGATGACTGAAGCTCAGTCCGAGTGACTGACTCAATCTCATCATGAGTTTCGCCATATATAACCTCACCGAGATGTTGAGCCAACCTTATAATATTAAATCAACTTCTATTTCATTGAGTCAACCTCTATTTGATCGAAACAGTGAACTCGTCATTGAACCAACCCTTTTCAGTTGGCTCGACCTCTCACGCGTATTTGGCTCCATCATTGATTTTCTCTCAATATTGGTATAGTTTTTAACACCACATTTTTAACAGTGCAGGTGACTAAAATTTATTGGCGCAACGATTCATTGGGCCAACTAATTGTCTCCGCCCAAAATATCTGCAAATTATTTGACGAAAACACGACGAACAAAATTTAAAAACAAAAATGTACCTGTGCATCTGCGAGGATGCGACGCATTAAGGCCAAGGTGGGGTGCGTTGCAGCTCCATCCTCGATGCCGAGACCCTCGCCCTCCTTGTTCAAGCGGTTGAGGCTCTTCAGAGCTGCAACAGAAAAAAATCACCGAGGGTTACAGAGTTGGCCGCGATTCGATTCGCTCGAATTCCACCGCGAAATTCGTCCCCTTTTGTGTGTCACTGCGTCGCGCTAACGATCCGCGCGGCTCGCCCACCGGTTACAGAGCTTGCGGTGGCAGAAGAGACGGAGAGAGAAAAAAAAATCAAAGAACGTGCGGCTGACGAAAAAAGTTTCGACCGTGACAGTTTCAGGTCTTGATTACAGCAGTCGATAGAGGCGCAGCCGAGTCTTTCACTGCGGGGCGCTCGGATCTTAATTGCTACCACCATCACCGCGTCCGCCCCTCCTCGTCCACCTTTACCAACCGCACGTTTGCAACCTATACCCCCCGCCCCCCTATTCCCTTTGCCCCCCACCGTCCGCATAGCGCAAGCCAAGCGCTATGACAACCCGTTATCAAGCGACAAACGCGGTCATCGTTAGAGCCCCGCTGAATGCTCCGTCCGCAGCGCAGCCGAAGAGCTGTGGAGAGAGAGAGAGAGAGAGAGTTAAGCGATCTTGGTCTCAAACTTCATCCACGTCTCTTGGTTGTCCCAACTCGTTCGAGCCACATTATCTTCTCCGGGCTGTTTGAACGGGACGATAATTGAATTCCCAGGCGGGGAGAACGCGGGCGGAATGAGAGGGAATGAGGGGGGGGGGGTGGAATTCTAAGAGAAAACCCGAGGCAGCTTCAACGGGAGGGAAGAAGCAAAGTATTATCGACGGGTTACGGTAAAGATAGAGAGAAAGCGACAAATGACTGAAGGTACCGCGGGCCAAAAGAGCCCGAGTTGGGGGGGGAGGGAGAAGCAGGGGCTGCAGTTTGCGAGATCAAAGAGCGGAAAACTCGCAGCGAGAATATAATTATAATAATGTGAACGTTGTGAATTATGAAGCTGATGAGCGCGGAGCGTTGAGACGTTATTGCTAATTTGACGCAGCGCGAGTGAATCAAGTTTTTCGCGGGGCCGAGGCGTGTAAATTGAATTAGGGATGCAAAATGGCCGGCGGGGAAACATGAAGATCCCGGAGGAACCGAATCGGGGACCGACGGAATATTCGGTTGGAATTGCGGTGCTCACGATTTTTTTTCCGATAACCATGGAATATTTGTTCATTACAAGTGTAGTACAGCGAAACTGCAGGAGACCGTGGAGCAGGTGGTCCTATTGGGGCGGAGGGAAAATCGAGAAGCCGTGGAAGCCGCACCGGCGTCCTCGAATATATTCATAACTTCGGTCGCGGGGGACGGCCAGAGGCTTTTATGAAAGAGTCCGATAAGGTGAATTGAAATACCGCAGTGCACAACACCGATCCATACAGCGCGGGGGGCGCGCGTATGTAGGCTATATAAATGTGTACACGACAAAACGTGTACACATTTATAATATCCGATTCATGTCGGGCTCGTGTGCACCGTAAAATGCTGCCGGGGGTTCGTGGCGCTTTGTACGTGGCAACCCTCCTCGCGGCCCGCGACCGAAATATACAGGGCAATGCAAAAAGAAAAAAAATCATATTGAATCGAATTGATTTATTTGAATTAAAATCGGTATCTCTAACCTCACTCACCGCACCGTCGAATTTATCTCTGAGGTTATATCTTCGTAATTTGACTATAAATAATTCAGACAAAAAATTATGCATCACCCATTATTATCTCGCCTGGTCGTGACCCGCAAGCCGTATTTGTTACAAAGCTCGCAATTTACTTTCACGATTTTCGGCCGTTAATCGCGCCTGATGGATCCGGCGATCCGACGCCGGAAATTCGGCACTTACTTTGAAGCACCCTGTAGATCACACACCACGTGATATCGGAAATATACGTGCGGTTCGTCGGAACACGAGAGGCCCCGGGGGCCATGTACCGCGCGCATATGCGCGAGTTATACCCATAATGTACCACATGCAAAAGATATAGCGGGAAAACGGGGCCGCGCGCGCGCGCGCGCGCTCGAGTCGGGAAGTTAGGCGAGGTTAGCGTGATATACGGGATATTCCAATATTACACCCGCTAAAGCGAGCGCCTATTGCACCGAAACCAGGGATTCTTTATGGCCGTTTTCCTACACGGCAGAGGCGGAAATGTATCGGGAGCGAAAACTCCGAGGAGACTTCCGAGCGACGGCGACGCCGGGAAACTAGGTGAAGCGAGAAGATTGAGAGCCAAAGATCAGCCGAGCTGATTGAGGAAAATTGGATCTTCTAACTTTCGTGGTTTTTTCGCTCGTATCGTTGACTCGATCTCTATTAATTACGCTGTAAAACCAAGTTCTTTCCCAACCACCGCGGAATTTTATTTAATTTTACAAGCAAACGACTCACCTTCCTCGTAGGGCTGGGCGCGTTTCGCGAAAGCCCGCGAAAAAACCCCGCCGCGTGATTTCGAGGCGTCCACGCCGTTTTCTATGGCTGTGCTCATATTCGTACTTTGATACTTGCTTCTCGTGCGTATATTTTTTTATTTTATATTTTTTTTTATTCCGTCGGGTTGTACATTCGACTCGTTCACCGAACGAGCGACTCCTCGAGGATCATTGAAGCCATCTGTAACGTACATTTCATGAGACCTCGCGGATCACGAGTGGGCTTATATCCTCGCTCGCTCGCTGAGAGGGAGAAGGGAAAGTGAAACGAGAATTGGCTTTGAACTGTACACGAGGAGGGACTGAATGAAATATATTGGAGACACTCGATTTCGTCGCGCGGAGCCACCCATCACGCTGATATTAAATTCGTATATCAGACGTATTTTCCTCTGTCGGTCCTCTTATCTTATACTCTCCTCGCGTTCAACGTCGCGCACAATTTTTTTTCTTACGCCTCGACGATGCGAGAAGCCGTCTGAGGAAAATCGTTTCGGTCTCAAGTTGTCGATAGAATTCAATTGATTTTTTTTTCGGTATTAAAAAGCTTTTATTATAATTATTATTATAATTATTATTATCATTATTATTATTATTTCAATAAAATATTAAATTTCAGATCCGGTAGTTTAATATTTTATTGAAATAAAATAAAAACTGTTAGAATATTTAGCACCTATTAATCAAGTATTTATCCGCCGAATGCAAAAAAACGTTATCAATGCGCTGCATTAATTATGTATGGGATAAAGATTATATGTCCCGATCCGAAATTCAGTCGACGATGCATATGCGTACGTATTAAGCGGGCGGGCTTTGGGCTCTCCGCGTATTATGTAGTAACACGGTGAAAATACATAATGCATGTGCGGTGCGCGCTACAAGCGATATTGCTGCAAGCCTAGCACTACCGGCGGATTCATTATACCATCCGCCCTCGTAGTGGGCGAAATTACAGGTCACTCGAAGGGCAGCCAGGGCTGCTGCTGCCGCTCGCGGGGAGATCCCGGCTGAAACCGCCGACAGCCGTACAGAGAGTGAATATACACACAGCGTATTCTCAATATATATCCGACACTCTAAACCCCGGGATATTTGTTGATTATGAATTTTAATCCGTCGAGGCCGTCGCGCGAACAACGATATTAATAACAGACCGCGAGCCGAGCAGGTGCAACCAAATTGGATCACCGCACTTGGTGCACTCAGAAGAGCAACCGGGTCGAGCTTTTGCAACGCTGCAAAGCACGAAAACGCAACACAGCCACGGCGATTCACGTGTGACGTCTTAGTTATGAGATCCCGGGAAATGGCCACTGTTATCGTCACGTTGGCGAATTACACGGCTCCCCGGAGTCCAATTTCGCGACGCAGCGACGACGACGACGACGACGACGACGACGACGTTTGGCAATCTCCGAGGCTCTCGCGATCTCTTCGCGCGGTGTCGATGTACAGGTATAGATGTTGTGTCTCGTGGATAACGCGAGGGACGTGTTACGCTCAACCGAGAGGCCCGGGTGTGTCCAACTGGTCAATTTTCCCGGCAGTAAAACGTCCCACTCGTCACATCCTCGAGAAAACATCTGTTTTTCCCTCTTTTTCTCTCGTACCCTGCGCGAGTGTCGCGTGTGGCTCTTCCTCCTTGATAGTTTCTCTCGACTCGTTCCTGCAGCCCCGTCCATCATCTGGTCCGACAATCGCAGAATCGCGACGGGCCTCGCGTTTACAGACGAATAAGCGTGGCAACCCCAATCGACATTGTCAATCGACGAAAGTGACAGAGGACGGTTACGTTAACATTAGAACTCATGACTGGGGTCCGGCGGGACCCCACGCGACCTGTAACTTACGTACAGATAGATAGATAGATAGAAAGATAGAAAGATAGTGATTTATTGGGCCCCGGGATACATCCTCTAAGGACCAAGCATACAATAGGTAATACAGAAGCAACTTAAATATAATTATACTATTACTATTATAAAACTAAAACTATTATCAGTAGCAAAGAAAGATAATACAACTAGTAATAAAAAATTGAAGAAAAAAGAAAAAAAAAGGCGCACACTGTGAAAAGAAAGGAAGAAGTCTTAAAATAAAGGAATACACTGTGGAAATAAGTCATGAGTTCTAGGCTTAAATTCTAACAATTAATTCCAAAATTCACCGGCCGAAATTGACGAAAAAGCGCGGTTGCACTTTCGTCAGCGGTCCGCCCGCGCGGGGTCCGCGGAATGATAATTCGCGTCGCAGTGCGGTGACGGAAAGTCATTCCCGTCGCTGATGCGCGCGGAGAATAAGCGCGGGACGCCGAGTTTTGCCGGGCGGTGCCGCGCGGCGGCGGCGAAGATAAAACCCCTCGAGACACGCGGAGCGAGCGCCGCGAGAGAGCGAGACGAGTGATGCTCAAGTTTTCCCGGCGCGTACTGCGTTCTGCCAACAAAGTTAGCTTCCTCTCTCTGGGACGTTTCTCGCAGTGCGGAATGGCATATCCCACGCGATATATACGTCTTCGCACACACACACGTAGAGACACAGTTGGCAACAGGGAGGAGGAGGGAGAGAAGGGGAGGGGGGGGGGGGGCACTCTCGCCTCGTATACTCTAGATTTATACGTAATATAACTGGAAGGAATATGTACAGACTCCCTTTCACGTGCCATCTTCCGCGGGCGAGTTTAGTTTGACTAACTTCCGTCGCGCTATTCAAGAGTGGAAGTTTTTGCAGCGACGAGTCCTGGACTCGCGGCGCGCGCGTTCACGCTGAGACAGGGTGTAAAGAGCTATGGTTACTGCAGCTACTCGTCGTCGTCGTTGTCGTTCCGGTCGTCGTTGTGCCCTTCGGCGCTGAAAAGTCTGCGTGGGCGCGCAGACACGCCGAGTCGTTCGACTCTAGTGGCTCTCGACGACGACGGCGACTATTGTGTGTATCCGCACCGCGCGCGAGCGCGCGCGGGATGATAAATATATCAGTGGGCTTCGTAAATTCAACTGGTAGCCCCGGCGATCGGCTCGTTAGATTGCGCGGGACACGATCGCGAGGCTGCTCGCGCTCTCGGCGCTCAAGAGTCGCTGAATACAGTCTCGGCGAATGAGTGAACATGGACAAAGGGATTAATAAATTGTCGTGTCGGTGGGAGGAGGTACAACGAGATTTTTTTTTTTTTTTTTTCGTAGTCGTCGAAACGCCGGTTATTTCGCATAATTTGCCCGTAAGCGCACTTCGCGCATTTCCTCAGTTGACGCAAAAGAATCTTTTTTTTTTTAAATCGAAGATAATCAAGTTTTTGGAGTTTTTTGTGAAAGCCATCGCGTTTAGAAAAAAGATAACGGGGAATTCGTCGTGTACAGGCAAAAACATACATCGAAGTAAAGTGTTAAAAACAATAAAAACAAATAAAAAGGGTTCTCGCGCTTTTTTCGAAATTTCGTAATTTCACTAAAATCGAAGTTACTTTTTCTGGATCGATCGAATCAGGATTTTCTTTCTTCGTTCGAGAGAAAACTCAATAACGAAGAGAATGCCGCACGGCGGAATGCGACATCTTGATTTCTGAATTTTTCACAGAATTTTAAAACAGAACCTTAAATCGCAAATTTTTCCATGCATACCCTTTTTTGCGATTTTTTCTCGGTTTCGTAAAGTTTGAAAATCCTATCCGATGGCAAATTTCCTGCTGATTCCGAAAAGCACTATTGTTTGCCCGAAGAATAGAAAATTCGACGAGAAAAACGCGAAAAATGATTCTTTTTTCTCTGCAAATATAACAGTCCAACATCCTTCCTAAAATAATAACCTTAGCGAACCTTAAATAACCTTCCAACCTCGAAACCTCGAAAGCCCGAGAACTGTCAAAATATAACAACACGACTGTATCGACTGTATCACTGCTCGTTGTTTAGCAACGAGATGCCGGCAACGCGACTGATTTTTTGAAGATGTAAATTACCGTAACTGCCTTGTCGAGATATCTATCAATTTTCATAATGACAAGCGCGCTCAAACTCTACCGAAGCTGCCGCTAACATCATTAATTGCCTCGAGAATCGTTCAAGCGCGTTGCACAAGAATCCTGCCGGAGACACGTCGAGCGGGGGACAGTTTTCCTGATGGAATACATGATCAAAGCCGCGTGTATAGCGCTAGCTTTGCTCTCCCGCGGCGCGGAGAATACCTGCTGGTAATTTCATGCAGCGCACTTACGATACAATAGTTTAATTAGCAAGTGGCCTATCGCGCACTACACACACGCACACACCGCACGTACGTGGTACGGGGCTGTTAGTGCATACACCGTGCGTTATGGTACGCTACACAATACGAACGTCGGCTAATTAACGAAGCCGAGACGCCCAACTCCGGCAACGTGTAGTGCACGCTGGTTCTGTACCTACGGTTCAAGCGGCCATTATTCTGCCTCGGAAGCTGGAAAAGCTCTTCAGCATTCGGCCCGGTTCCTTCAGACCCCGGACGAACCTTCCCACGAGTCTATATTTTTTTCCCTCATACATATAGCCACCTGTGAAATTTGAAACGTCGCAAGTTCAGCCGCTGCAACTCGTTAATATGCACTTTAAACCCGGAAGACGTATAAATGAAGTGTTCAACGTGCGAATGAGGAAAGCCAGGAGCCTCAAACCGCAGTGACTTCTGGCTCGGTGTACGCGTTATACCCGCTCGCGAGATCCCAGCCTGAAGATAGGAGAGGCAGAGGACCCGGTTGCGCGACGGAGACGCGGTGAAAGCGAACGCGAGTGGAAAGGAGAGAGAGAGAGAGAGAGAGAGAGAGAGAGAGAGAGAGAGAGAGAGAGAGAGAGAGAGAGAGAGAGAGAGAGGGAGAGAGAAAAAAAGAGGCGAACACGACTCGGTGCCAGGGGCGAGCCGAGCGCGTCACACACGATTTTACTACGGCGGAAATTATTCATGACGCACCTGACGGTGGTGGCCTCGGTTTCTGAGCAGCTGCCTAATCCGCAAATTCTGTGTCTTAGCCACTTGCCCTTTTTTTGCTCGGTCTCCGAGCGCCGCTCGACCCGCAATTTCGACTCGACTCGGTTGCCACGAGAGTCTTCGGCTAAAAAAGTAGCCAACCGACTTTTGCCGCGCAGGTGGACGTGGGAATAATTAACGGCTGGGAAAGTTCGCTTTTTTCAAAACTTTTTTGGACATGTTTAATTCAGTAATTCGTCTGGCTGGAAACACATTAATTTTATCTACTTATTTGATCATTTATCAACTGCACGAAATAATTTTTTATTGGACTGATCCGATTTTCGGTCTTTGTACTAGAATTATTTTTTAATTTAGTTTCATCTCTGTGAATAACGACAACAGTAAAATTATGGATTTTTTTTCTTTTGGAATAATAATTATTGCACACAGACCCGACGGGAATGCAGCGGGATTAATTACGATAAAAATGGCAAGAATTTTTCTGTTTAACGTCGTATTGGTGACAGAGAGGATTTCTATGGGCCGCGTTGGATACGCGAATTCAGGTGCTTTGGCCCGAGCGAGGCAAACGCAGTCGAAGCGCCGCCGGGCTCAAACGCCGACCGAGCGATGGGATCGCCGGGCGACCGTTCGTCCTGCGTTCGTTCCTCGCGGCTGTTTGGAATGCTGAGAATTTCGAAACTTCGCATTCCCACGCGGGATTCTACAGAGGGAGAAACGTGTATCACACTAGACAAAACCAGAGGAACCGATTGCATTGCCGGCCTGGGGAATGCGCGCCGCGCTGGATATTGCCGAAGGAGACAATGAGCGCGCACGATAATCTCCCGAATTCTAATCGCGGAGCGAATATCGCGCGCGAACGTTTTCACCGAGAATCATCAGAGCGCAGAGACCGAAGATTAATACCCCCCACCGCGAAATTCGCAATCAAATTCGACCGGTTTCGGGGTAAATTATTTAATTCGCGAAATCGCCGTGGCGAATCTATTTTCGGGAAAATGTTCATTCTCGCGCCACGTCGCTCCGCGAGTAAATCGAATTCGGCGATATGCGGATAGGAAATTAATTTAACGAACTAAAAATAGACGGAATACCGTTTGCGATTTAAGAAAGAAAAAAAATTCCATTTGCCAAAATTACGGAAAAATTATTAATTTAAAAGATTGATAAAGTGGAAAAACAGCCCACAGAAACGAAACAATTTATATTTCATAATTTTTATTAATTATTATTGCGTTTAATTCTTTTTTATTAATTACTATCGGGTAATAAAAAAATTCTACCGCACCGGATGAACCTGGGTTGCCACGTGGGTGGGCTCGTAATATAATATCGATGTAAAGGAGCGAATAGATATTGCAGGCTCGATTTTTCTTGCGAGGAATCAGGTTATATCGAGTCGGTCGTCAGTCTCGATCGGCGAGTCAACGGGGATGACACGAGTAACGGGTAAAACGAGACCGGAAGAAAGTCAACGATCGGTGACCGGCGGCGCCCACGGATCGGTCTCGTGTGTTTAGAAGTTAGTACACGGCGGGCGACTGCGATGCCTTCGGTGCCGCTGCCGCTGCCTCGCGCGGCTGTTGGCTCGTCCGCCGCGCGCGGCTGCGTACAAAGGAGCATCGATTTGTGCTCGGGCAGCATGAATAAAGTCTCGCTGTGTGATCTACGTACTCGATTGGACTAATCGCACCGGCGCAACGGGAGTCGTAATGACTCGGCGAATGTTATCAACAGGAAAACATCAAAGTGCAGATACTCGTCGTTAATATAAATTGCGAGCGATTATAGCCCCGTGCCCGCACCGCAGTCGCAGCGGCTCCGCGGAGCTTCGCGAATAATCGATAATACCGAATTCAACTTGATTCGGTTAATTAAAACGAGTTTTATCGTCAACGTTGCACTTGATACTGATTGTCGTAATAGTCTCACGTAACCCACGTGTCTCACGTGGTAAAACAGTGTAATGTAATAATATTCTGTGCACCACTTTAATTATTTATTATCGATATTAAATTAAACTTATTATATCATTATTTAAAAATCTCTTCCGAATTTTTATCTGCTATTTTGACCCACTCGCATGGGTTAAAAATATTATTAAATTCACAAAGATTATTAAAAAATTCACGCAGCCACCGACAAATATTCGGCTTAATATAAAACAAAAATCCACCCCAACGGAATTTCGTATATATATACAGCGATTAATTCGATAAAAAATGCCTCTCTTGTCCGACACCACACGAGGCTGCTTCCTGTCTCTCTCGTTGCACCAAAACTAAAAAGTTGCACACACGTAAACGTAGCGCAAATAGGAAATTCGATTATTACATGGCCGGTAATCGTTGCACGCTGCTAAATTCGAGGGAATGAAAAATCCACTCGTCGAGCGTGAATTTCGGGCCACTCGGCGGAGGCCGAAATGGGTTTTCCACGGGGGCAAAGAGAGTGGGCAAAATTTTATTTCCCGGATGGCGAGAGCCGCGTGCCACTGGGGAGTAGCACGCGAACGGGAGAGTCGCGTACGTGCCAATTACAGTGTGCACTGTTCTCATCCTCTCTCTGTCTTCTCTATTGCTCTATTCACCTCTTTTTTTTTACGGTGCTCCCAGGGAGCTCTGCACCGCGGCACGAAATAAATGTCCCTCTCTTTCTCTATCTCCCTCTCTCTCTCTCTCTCTCTCTCGCTCCATCGCTCTTTCCGTCCCTGCGTGACACTGTCTCGCCTCGGCAGTTCGAGTGAGCAATCTACCTACTCACGCGCGCCTCAATGAAAGGGATACAGCCGGGGAGAACGATAAGAGGCACAGCGCGACGAAAGGACGACGATGGGTAAAGGCCGCGCGCGCGCACTTTACCCATGAATATTTATATCGCGCAGGGCGAACGGTTATCCGTAATATCGCAAATGACGACGCGTGAGGGAGAAGAAACCCGAGGGCTTAGAGGGAAAAAAGTAGTGTCTTTTTTACGCCGCCGGATGAGCGTCGGGAGAGACGAGTCGAGTTTATTTATTTATTTATTTATTTATTTATTAGTATACGAGCCGGATATTTTTAGTTTTATTTTTTCTTCTTTTTATTAGTGAATCGAAAACCGACTGGTCGACGAGCTGACATGAAACTGGTGGTGGAGTGACACCCACGGTACATAATATATAATAAGACTCACCGCGTCTCCGCCTGAGAACGTCGTATGATCGTCGCGTGTACCTAGCTGGCCCTGCGGTTAGGACCGCAGTCTCCGGTGTGCAGCGCGCCCTTGCACACTACGCGCAGTACGGTAATGCACGCTCCGGTGACTCTTTCGCAATACATCACGCGGAAGACCGGTTTAATTGCTTCTTAATTGCGAGAGTGCGAGGAAGCGTGTATCGCGAGGGAGAGAGAGAGAGAAAAAATAAGGATCTACGACGACGACGAACGCAGAGACAACGAAAGACGAGACCGCTATGCAAATCGA